>WHYT01015929.1:0-60402 GCA_009806455.1 Tetrax tetrax | reverse complement strand
TTGTACCAGAGGAGGTTTAGGTTGGACGTGAGGAAAAACTTTTTCTCCCAAAGAGTGGTCAGGCACTGGAATGGCCTGCCCAGGGAGGTGGCGGAGTCGCCGTCCCTGGCAGTGTTCAAGAGGTGGCTTGATGAGGAGCTACAAGATATGGTTTAGTAGCTGTGGCAGCAATGGTAGTGGGAAGACGGTTGGACTAGATGATCTTATAGGTCCCATCCAACCATGTGATTCTATGATTCTATGATTCTATGATCTTCATATGCTCAACATGCCTGCCCTTTTCCTTGTCACAAACGAAACACAGAATTAAAATCCCTGAAGGACTTTAAGTACACATAATCTAGACAATCTAAAAACAAATTGTACATGACTCATATATTTAATGGAAGAAGTCAAATCATCAACATCAGCTGTCACAATAAATGCTATCAACTCTATATTTGCCAGCATATGCTCTATATTAGGGAAAGACATAGAAGCTGAATTTTGCAATTCACATTCACTATGCTTATCAACGGCAGCAGAGTTTATGTGGGGCTCATCTCCCCTCACTTTCAATCTCATAGACAAATGAGTCACTCTGAGCTCCCTTGATAAAGTGAAGAAGTGGCACTTCAGAGATCCATTTCATTTGTCTAGCTTCAGATGGGATAGATTATGCTCTAGGCATCATTATCCATACTGATTTGATCCTGACTGTAAATGGAGCCCTATGTGACCAGTTCAGATATGGTCTTTGATTCTGCAGCCAGGTACACCTGGATGAGCTCACCCTTTCACACTTGAAGCAAGGGAGATATACTTCTCACAGCGCTGCTGGCTGCAGACTCACACAACTTCTACTAGCTTTGTTGTGAAGTTAAATGAGAGAGAACTGGAATTTCATGATGAAACCCAAGTTTTTCCCTCATTCACACCGAGCAAGCCTCAGAGATGGTTCTCAACACAACCACGGAACAACCACCAATGGAAAAAAAGTGGTCATGCAGTGGAAATGCAGTGGGACAATATTATGCTAATAGGCTTCTAGCACCTTTCCTGAAAACATGCCTCAGGATATATTCTCACCTATCCTGTGAAACTGTCAAACAAGTATCAGTAGGAGAGTTATAACCACAGAGTGGGGTGACTGAGCTGGACCATCTGAGACCCCACAAACCTCCACAGGGACTAACCAGCCTGAAGCTCAGGCTGTTTTAGGAGGAATATGGTCTGACTTCTTTGAAAAAAATCATAAACTTCATATGACCTGTGGCATCTTAAAATGATTTTTTCCTAATTCAGCCTAACTTCCATAATATTAAATTTTCCTCCTTTCTTTATATAAATGCACTTTTGGCTCATTCAAAGAAGTATTTTTAAAACTACACACCTAACAAGCAAGATTTCTAATCCAAATAAAACTGTACAGTATACATACTTGTTTGTACATCTTTGTTAAACTGTGTGGTGGAAAGGAAAAGTAAGATAATATTTTCCTCTAGGGAAGCTTGTTTAGCTGCAGTGAATTTCAAAAGTTATTACTATTGCTTTAGGGAAAAATTATTTTTTGCTTGTGGCACAAATATACAGAAATGCTAGAGTGCAACTAGAACTAAAATTATGTGAAAGATTAATCAAATTCATGGAAATCACATAGCCTGTTTCACTGTTCTTTATGCAGATATTCCACAGCACTGCAAATTGCAGAGCAGTGAGGTAGCTTGTATTTGGCTACTGCTGCTCCTGTGGGCTGCTTTGGGAGAACAATTGCTCTTCTCTGCTCCATAAACATGGATTTTGACAAATTGGGGGACTGTAGAAAATTGAGGTTCCCTATTCAAAGAGGTTTGTCTGTGCTGTCTTTGATGCCTGACCATTTGTGATTCAGAGCTCAACAGCATCTCCCACTGTGAGAAGCAAAGTCCTCAGTAGGCTCCACAGAGGATCAATGAGAAGCCCTCACGCACACGGGATTTTGATACCAGTAGCAGTCATAGTACTACCCAATCCCAGGCACCCAGTTGCCTTCTACAGGTGCTGCTGGAGGCAGTTATCACCCTCTTGCGTCAGCCTCAGGAGAATCCTGACATCCTTGCCTATACAAGGAGTCCAGGGACACAGCTAACGTAGCCAGCTCAGCTCAGTTCCTAAAACTGGATGCTAAAACTGGACTCTCCTAAATAATTTCATTTGACTTCTGAACAAAGAGAGGAATAAAAATTGTTGCACAGTTGTGAGGAAAGCATCAATTTTCTGGAGATCTACAAGGATCTGATTGATCACCATAGTGCCATTTCATCTCTGTTTGAAGAGGTTTGTAGCAAAGAGTGACCTAGGATGGCAAGATCTCACCCCAAAGTTTACATGTCTCTGGATTCTGAAAAAAAAAGCACAGTGGTGGTGCAGATATAGGGATTAAATGGATTTATTCATCCTTATAGATATTGGATTGGAAAACACTTGCAGAAACCGTAAGATTCACTATGAAGATAATGATGATGTTCAATTACAGCTAAAAAGTATAGCCACAGAGCAGAAAATGAAAGCAGTAAGAGTACTTGGGGTTTCAATCTCTTTACAATACCCATGCCTACACATAGACATTCACCTACACATGTACAGTACCTCCTCTGACAAAGTATCTTTAATTCTGCAGAAAGTCTGTATCAAACAAATATCATGGTCTCTCACACATGCAGAATTTTCTACACGCTAATATAAGTTTTTGTTGCATTGTGTGTAAAGAGGGAAACAGACAGCGTTATTAAAATTCTGCCTTAAAATCCAGGCAGATTCCAGTAGGCACCACAAACCTGTGTTAGCATTACAAGCTGCAGGAGACAGGGGGTTGTATTGAAAAATTTTGTTCTACCATACCATGTAATAAACAGCTCTTTAAAAAAAACCTCTTCTGGTTACTGGCAGTGTAGGTAGGAGAGCTAACCTCCCACCTACTGGAACTGTGTCAAATCCATGGAAAGAATATCAGTGATTTTACTTTGCAACTGGCTTTAAAAGTGTGCATATCTTACATAAAATCAAAGACATTGCCTGCCTGTGAAACAAGAGTATATATATTGTCAAACTTTTCTGAAGAGAGCTGCATTGAAATCATGCCCATCAAATATCTCAGACATTTTTTCCTATTATGAACTTTGTTATCTCTAGAATCCACAGTTAACCCCTACTGAGAATTGCTATATTTCCTATAAATTCTCAAAAGTAAATATATTTTTTCCTAAAACTGTTACCAGGTTATCATAGTCAACTATCCTCTGCAGTTTTCCAAGGAATCTTTGGGATCCCGTACGGAAAAGTACGGTGTGTTACATATGGAAACGTGTTTGCAGTACGTACTGGGCTTGGAAACTTCCATGGCTTGGAAACTTTGTGACACTGAAGGATTTATTCTATCATCAATAGAAATATTAGATCGTTCTGAGAATCTTTCTTCAGCCTAAACTCTGAAATAAGCGTGGATGTAAGCTCTTTGGATCTATAAAGAGAGTAAATTTTCAGCTTAAACAAGTGCCCAGCATTAAAATCTCCATCTTGAAAGGACAGCAAGTTTTAATAGGCGTTTCAGTGCCAAGACATGTCAGTCAAATTATTATTGGCTCTGGCTGTACTCTCACAAGCTGTTACATTCTTTACCTGCAGCAGAGTGGCACTCAAAAAGGTGCAAAATTCTTCTTTGCTTTTGAAAACACCAATGAAAGTAAAAAAGAAACCAAACAAAAAAACAAACCAGGAACCCAAACCCTCCAATCTAATTCACACAACTGAAAACCTCTGATCTACACAGAAGAAGGACAGACCCACAGACTTCAGTAAGAACTGTCCTTTGAGAGATAGAAGGCCACAAATCCAAAATATTTAATAACTAATGGACATGGATTCTAGCTGTATTACTCCCGTTACCACCCATGCATGTGTGTACATGCATGTATGTACAGTATTACACCAAGTTGCACAAGTCACAGTAGTTTCAGGCTTGCTCTTATCCCAGTTACCTATTTTAAATCACGACAGTGTATTGCAAATAAAATCAATCTCACTGAAGTGTTACATGGTTAGTATATTGCCAGAATGTGAATTTTCTTTAGAGAAAATGAATTACATTGAGAAGAAGGGAAAGGGGGAGAGAAAGAGAGGGAAGGGGAAACCAGAACTGCTATTTTTAGATCACAGTGTTTTGAAATGTGATCTGTCCTTTAGTCTAAGATTTCCCAGCTGCCCTGTCGCCGTGTCTTCTTTTCTTTTTCTTAAGTTTTCCCCCTCTTTTTTCTTTTTTGTGAGGGCACGGTTGAGATGGGAGGGAAAATCATATATACACAAAATAGCTTTGTCTAGAAACTCTGAAAATGTGTCTGACCTTGCAGAAAAGAAGTCGTATATGAATTTGGGGAGTGGAGGCTAGGGGGTGTTTTATGGGGAATCACACTGCTATGTAATTAAAGATCTTGTATACGTATAAACAAACTGCACCTTAAGATCAGCAGAGAAAAGACTTGCTTACTTGTCTGATGGCCAAGAAAAAAATAAACTAGAGCAGGCTATAAATAGAACAAATAAGAAAACTGAGAAAAAAAAAGCACTGATGGCTGAGAGAAAATGTTCTTCCTTACAAACTTTGCTAGACCTGGTATAAGTCTCTTTTCCTTTTGACTTCATAAGAGCTATCATGACACAAATCTTTCCCGTAGAGCTTTTAGAACATCCCTGGGCATGCCTGCAAATGAGTGTCAAAAAGTTTCATTTCAAGACAAGGCTCAAACTGCATTTCAGACAACATGAAAGGACAACGGCAAGGAATTCCACAAACAAAAACCTGCAACCATTCCTTGCCTGTTTTATTCCAGGTAAGAAAAATACAGCCTGCTGTAGTTCCTAGTCTGCCACAGCTCCAGACTCAGCTCACTGTGCTGATCCACGCTTGCTGTGACAGTCTCTAAGGGGTGATCTGCCACCTGAGAACTTCCAGACACAACTACATCATATACTCACAGCTCTCCTGCCTTCTGACATAAGAGCTGGAGCCGGAGCCAGGCGGCAGGAAGCACCTGTAAGTATTTTACATCCACCAGGGACAACACCTCCCAGCTTGCAGACTTCTCATCTGGCCGAATACAGTCAGGGACCTACCCCCTCCTCCTCAGGTAGCCAGAACCCTGGCCAAGGCGCTCGTAAGCAGCCACAGCTCATGGGATGAAGGCATTTCCTCTCTGCCATAAAACGCATCATTTACTGTCACAGCCTTTTTCTCCATCGGGAATGGCTGGCAACGGATATTTGCTCCTCTCACCCTTCCTCCTCTTCTCCCTCCCTTTTTCTACCACCCCCGCACATGCTAAGCCTCAGGAGGTTTCATAGGAAGGAAGAAGGAGCTTGTACATTGTCTGAAAAGGCTTTATAAGCTGCTCTTCTGGCACAGAACTAGAATCAGGACATTGTTTAGCTACATGTCTGAACTAGAGAAATAGGCACAATGAAGCTGGATGCCATTGGATGGTTCACAAGTAAATTTGTCTACAGTACATTAACCAGCACATCTGCACAGCTGCAGCTCTCTCTCCCTTCCTCTCTGACTTTGAGTATGCCAGGTAACTTCCTCACAGCTACAGCACAATGCCAAATGTACTTTGGATTATTCCATGTTTACTGCACAACACAACAGTCTCTGGAGACAAAGCTGGAGGCAAAGCTGCCTATATGGTCTGGGAGTCCATCCAAGAAGTCAGGTCATCTAGTCAAGATAGGAAGAGACAGAACCAGAGACAAGACTACCAATGTTGTAGCTCAGACCAGAGACAGGATCAGAAACAGGGCTACAACAGGGCTGGTGTCCATCCTGGAAATCCAGTCAGCAACTCAGGACAGCAAGAGACAAGGACATCCGCAACATCTTTCAGGTGCTCTACGGGCCCAGGACTGAGCTTAATAGAATTTGTGGACCGATAGGCAGGGGCTGCAGGGATGGAGGCCCTGGGTGAGGCTAGTCAGGGCAATTAAGGGCTTTTGGTGCACTCAAGGCCCTGACTGCTGTAACTTGGCAACAGAGATTGTAGCACGAGGGAATCACTGTCCTTAAGCAATCTAGCGGTGCTCTGTCCCATTGCTCAATTCACCTCAGAATACAGAATCTTAAAGGGATGGTCCCTCAAGGGATTTTTAAGGTCACTAGATGCATATTTCAAATTTCCAGATAGTAGTTGTCATGCAGATAGCTAGTGCTTGTCCTAGCTATCTTGTCCTCCACCTAAGAATCCAGTAGTTCACAAGAAAGAATCTAGCATCCCTACGTAGACACCCAGATCAATAGGAGAAATACAGTGTACTTCATGACACTAACAGCTTGCCCTCTTTAAGAATAAAGCTGCGAACGGAGTACGGAAATTGCGGAAGTCTGGAAATAAAAGAAGCATCTAAATAGGGTTCCCCAACCCTTTCTTCTGGTCTCCAAGGAAAACTGGAGGAAAAGTATCACTTGCTTTTGTTTGGGTTCAGCTAGACCTCTTAATAATGCTCGTGGTTACATTAATCATTCAAAGCAGTCAGAATGTTCTCCTTTTTAAAAAATGTCTGTGAGATAAGAACACCAGATGGTCCTGCAAGCCTATCTGAAGACACCATATTGCTGCCTGAAGGGAGCCACTCTTAACCCTGTTTTCTCATGTAACATCTTTACCAACAGTACTGTCTCTCTGCTCTCCTGCAGCCTAAACATAGTTTTGCAGTCTAAATCCACAGTTCCACTTTGGTAAAACCGGGTACTTAAACTTTTAATCTTAATCTTCAAGTCTGAGAACAAAACGCCTCATCTAACTGGTGCCATTTCCAGTCAGAACCACCCTTGCTGTAAAGTGCCACATGTCTTAAGCCTCAGTCCTTGAGGGCAAACAGCTAATTGTTTAAATGGTGTTGTGCAAATACTCTAGAGGTGAACAATTCCCCAAACACCTGCTGCTGTAGTTAATGCCTGTGCACTTACTTCTAGCCATAACATGCATATGTATAATCTGTCTGTGAAGAGACACTATGGAAAAAGTTTTTAAAAGGCAGGAATGTTCAAGCCACCTTCTTCTAGCTTTCGTTTACCAAAAAGACAGGAAGAGAATGTGCAGATATATATGATCTCACACCAAATGGTGAGAGGATTTAATTCCTTTTAATATATTCATGTGGCAGACGACACACACACATAATGGGGGACTTCTGTTTTGTATGGAAAAGTGACCACGCAGTGACTTGGCGATAAATCACTTCCCCGTCTTGACAATTTTCTGCGAAGAAGATTTAATGTAAGGCAGCCCACTGGCTGCGTTGCTTGCCTCCCACATGGGCTGTGGAATCCCTCAGAAGCAGGGGGATCAAAACCAGAACGGCAGCCCCTGCTTCACAGTAGGGCTATTGACGATTCCAGTTTGCTGTCCTCCCCTCCAGCACCAACTTACTCGGGTGCCCCACACCCTGTGAAAGCATCCCACAAACGGCTCAGAGCAATAAGTGAGAGCAGAAACGAGTTCTTTCACAAGCTGAGATGGCAGTTTACCCGCCGGAAGCGAAAGAACTGATAAACCTAATAATACTTTAACTTTGCAAGTTAACTGCAGGTATTATTCCTATTCAAGTGCTTAATCCTACCCTGACTCCCAAACTGTTTGCCTTCATGTCCCACAGCAACAAATTCCACAGGTTGATTAGATGCCACTTTAAAGTTTACTGCCTTTCAAATACTTTAAATATGTAGTCTTCATTTTACCGTGTTGATTCAGCATGAAGAGATAAATGGAAGTATCCAGTTAATTATAACCCAGTCAGCTCTCATCCTAGTAGAACAAGAGCTGGCGAGGTCACCAAGAGCTCCTAACTGCAAGAATGTTCTTAAGCTAAGGAGATAAGGGTTGACGTTCCAGCCATCTTGGATGGATGTGAGACCAGCCTCGGAATGTGAGGCTGGGTTTTCTGAAGTGGTCTGCTCGTGTTCCCAGAGAAACTTTATAACTTAGTTAGTGGGAGTACAGTGATATGAACACTTCAAATCCAGAAGTTTATTCCCTCTACAAGTTAGGATGCTATCACAAATTTATGTTTCTTTCAGAGGCAAATTAGCTCCCACAATAATCAGTATAGCCGGATCTATTTGCCTAAGAAGAAGCATCGCAACGGTGGTTTAAAAACCTAGAATCAGTATGTCAAGTTCTCCAGTACAATTCCTGCTCCTTCTTTCCTCGGGTCAGTATATTCACCTTGTGTGAGTCTGCAGAAATATACAAACATACATAAATATGCTTTTAGCCATAAATTTTAAGGTCCAAAATATCTGTTCCATAAAACCAGAATTCTTAATGGAAGCATGTTAATTTAGAAAAACCTCATATCGTGAAATTGCTTCTAAATTTTGAATGGAATTTTCTGCAAAGTTTAGTTTCAGTAATTTGACACTCACCTGGAATACAGGTCAAAACCTTGTTTCACTGAAA
Organism: Tetrax tetrax; assembly: GCA_009806455.1. NCBI lineage: Eukaryota > Metazoa > Chordata > Aves > Otidiformes > Otididae > Tetrax > Tetrax tetrax. The sequence continues at coordinate 51,937 of WHYT01015929.1, read as the reverse complement.
AAAATACTTATTTATTAAATAAGTGTGACTGCTCTGAGATGACAGAAAGATTAAGCTATAGATCTTCCAAAAGATTAACAGCCAGCAATCATCCAAAATAAACTGCAACTATCTAAGTCTCAATAAAGCAGAACAAAGAACTCCAGTGAGGTGCTAGGCCTGGCCAGCCACTGTACAGTCAAGACACTGGAGGAACCTGAAACAGATTACAATTATGCTGTTTTAAAGCTTGGTAGAATTTCTTTTTTCTTTATAAGAAAAAATAACATAGAATCATAAAATAGTTAGGGTTGGAAGGGATCTTTAAAGGTCATCTAATCCAATCCCCCTGCAAGGAGCAGGGACTTCTTTGACTAGATGAGACTGCTCAGAGCCTCATCCAACCTGTCCTTGAACATTTCCAGGGATGAGGCATCTACCACCTCTCTGGGCAACCTGTTCCAGTGTCCCACCACCTTAATTGTAAAAAATTCCTTTCTTATGTCCAGTCTGGATCTACCTCCCTCCATTTTAAAACCATTACCCCTTGTCCTATCACAACAGGCCATGCTGAAGAGTTTCTCCCCATCTTTCTTACAAGCCCCTTTTAGGTACCGGAAGGCTGCTATAAGGTCTCCCCAGCGCCTTCTCTTCTCCAGGCTGAACAGCCCCAACTCTCTCAGCCTGTCCATGAAAAACCTTTTACCGTGTGTCAAAGATTAAACTGCCTGGGAAGGAGGAAAACCAAGGACCACATTGATATGAGACAGGAGAGAGACATACAAGAGGCTGATTGAGTAACTTCAGTGTAGATGATAGCCTACTGATTGGGGCTGTCAGTTGGGATATAAAAAGACTGGATTTAAACCTCTGCTAAATCATTCTTGCCAACCCACACAACTGCCCTAAGTAGACAGCTCTTAGCTGTCCCAAGGTGTCTTTGCACATGTGTGTGAAAATATTTTACAAGGTCTTTTAGTTTTCCTTGGCCTCACCGCTATAGAAGCAAAGAACCTTTCTTGAACCTCAAACACTTTCATGGGATGAAACACTCATCTTTCTGCTGTTGAAAGCTGTGCACTTTTAAAGCTCAATCTTCTGAAAATTTTGACACAAGGAACAGACTGTGTTAGATCTGTAGAGGATTCTGCTATGCAAATGGCACTGAAGTAATAAAATCATCAAAGCAATGCTAGCTATTCAACAATGAGCTGCCATTCGTTGCCAGAGAAACACTATGTTGAATGAAATGCATTTAGAAAAACATTACTACAAAGGGAAAATATGAGTAATCAACCTAAAGCAATGAGCCATGGAAGTTTGTTTTATGAAATGTCTTCCGGACTGTCTCAAAATATTAGACATGCTGACAGAGATACCAGAGAGGTTTTCTGTTATTTCTTATAGAGGTGGTTTCAATTTTAGATTCATCACCCCAAAACTATATCATCTTGGTCTACCTGTCACGTTAAGTTTTTGAATGGAGGAGACTGAAAGTCTGAATGTCACCAGAGAACCTGAAACAATGTAATTGCAACCAACATGCCCATAGTTATGCCTTTTTTTTTGTCTTTGTGTGTGTGTGTGTGAATGTCCTTCTTTAGTTCTTCCATATGATTTTCTAACCCCTTCCTTGTAGAAAGCAAGGACAATCAAGTTCTGCTCCTTATACCATATAATACAGTCAAAGAAACTCTCATATGAGTAGAGAAAGAAAATTACATTTCAGGAACTTAAGCTGAGCTCTCCAGAATGATCTCCAACCTTGAAGTCTCTTGTTTTATTAAATTCATAGCCTAACTGACTTATGATTAACCAAAATTCACTTTGCACATAGGCAGCTTTCTTTACAACATGCCATATTCTGCACAGAGGGTTGCAAAGTAATCTGCTGATAGTGTGGGCTAGTACAAAAAGTAATACTTTCTCCATCAGGAGCAAGAAGACAGCACAAAAGGAACTGTGCCTCTTTAAAGTATGCATTTTTCCCCTCAGGTGCTCCTGGATTTACACAACTTTGGTTTTGCTTAGGTTCAACAATTATACTGGGAATCATATAGAAACACACTGTAGGCCTCACTAGCCTGCTGGGTGATTTTAATAACCGGCAAATATTTGTTTAGGAAAAAATTATCCCCTTACAGATGAAATTAAGGAGGTATACAAGCAAGTCTGGTCACATCGGCATTCCATATATCGGCATACAGATGTGATTTTGGTCATCTGCATGGAATAAATAAGTGTATTGGCTTATTCTCTTGTACAGATAAGCAATGCCTACAGTATCAACATCAACAGGCCAAGAGGGATAGAAGCTTGAATCCATTGCATTTGCCTTTTTTGTTTTAAGGGTATGGGACGAGTTGCAAGTTTAGCAAAGCACATTTTCAAGTAAAACATGGAGGCAAAGAGAAATCACAAGTTTGTATGAGCTCCCACCTGGGCCTGGAGCTTTCTTGATCAGCCAATCAAAAGACCAAGAAGGTAGAATAAAACAAGCAACACCTAATCCTTTCACCCTTTGTATCTTATTTGGCTATGAACACATAGACTGCAAAACATTCATCAAATAATAAAAACACTGACTCATAGCAAATCTTTTTATTTCCTTTTAATTTTAATTTTTTTTTCCATCTTGTTTCAAGCCTTCTTAGTTAATGTAGGTGTCAATCTACCTCGTAGAAATGGTGTCAACATTATGACATTGTTTCCATTACAGTGTGCACTTTTCCATTTTGGCGACTCTCCTTAATAAATGCTATCAGAATTAAAACACTTGAGGGTAGGATTATGTCTAAGTATATCCATTACTTTTGCTCGAGGAAACTAAACTGCTGCTGTCACTTGATAGGTACTTAATCTATTACAACAGGATATTTTTTTTTTTCTGTAATTCTGCTTTTACTGATTGATGCATATTCTCCTATGACACTTTCCTGGAGAATTTTTCCTCTGGCCATATATAATGGTCATCAACAAAGAAAACAACATTCCAGGCATGCAGCTGGTTCTAATACATTGCAGGCACAACATCTGAGCCCTTACCAAGCCAACATGTCTGTTCTGTAGTGCCATCATACCTCAAGGACCTGCTCTACCTCCTCTGAAGTAACACAGGTGCTAATCCAGATAGCTCTGAGGACAGATGAGCAGCCAGTCAAAACAAAGTGAACCAAAAAGACACATTTGTCTGACCAAATCTTGTTTTCTAAATACTCTTGGTAGAGAGCACACAAAGTCAAGCAATTTTAACTGTGATCTTTCTCACTTTGAGTGTGTCTGAATAAGGCTTTAGTAAGACCTTGCTGTTGCTAACCAACTAGTTGAATGCTACAGCCCAAGGAAAGGTGTTGATAATTTAGATGCATTTGACAATGCCCAGAGCGGGATGATAGAATTGCAGACCAAAGGACACCAGTAGGGTTATGATCTGATGGTGACCCACCATTCAGATCTTTCATTGCTGTTATCTCAGTCCAATAGTCTGCATTCAAGTTACCTTCATGCTTCTCAGGAAGGTGGAAAGTTTGTTGATATCCCAACAGTCCACTGAAAAGCACTCCACTTCTTGTTCCTGTATTGAGTGGAGCCCAGCCCAAAATTCAGTTATGCCAGATGAAGGACTGTCTCCCAAGCATCTCTGAATGGATTTAGGCAGCTGAGAGAGAGGGATTACTCCAACATTCTCATTACACTCGGCATATTTAGTGCCTCATGGTCAGCCTCAGGCATCCAAGAACTATGAGCAAGCACTCTTCTGTCACACAAAATGGCGAGATTCAGTTTACTTGAAAACAGAAAACAATAGCAACGGGTTTTGTCCACATTCAGTTTTTAACTCCCACTAACTCGCTGTGACATTTAGTTTTGCCAACTCCTGCAAATTTGTATAAAGTGATCTTTGGCCCCAGGATCCCCACATGAATTAATTACACACTCCTTCAGTCCTATGACAATTCTTCAGTGCCCAAAGAAATCTGCCCTTTGTGCCCACTACGCATCTGCTGCTTCTGCATCTGCAATAGATCTTCATCTTCTGACAAAACCTAGGAATGGTAGTTTCCAGACTTCTCTACACGTCACTCAATGCCAAGGCAGAAGTAATTATTTGAGAGGTATTTTGTCTCATTTATTTCCTGGAATGGAAATTAGAGGAGGATGGTGAGGAGGGAAGAGAGAACCAGAGTGTAAACTGACTCAGTTTTTTTGTATAGTGATGGAGCCAGCTCAGCTGTCCTAAAATGACGGGTAGCTTCTGTTCCACTCCCATCCCAGGAAAATAACACCAGAGGCTGCCTCTCCTTTAGATTCTCTGTTAACCTGGGCAAAATGAACAGAAGAACGGATGGCTAAGCCTCCTGCAGAAACCCTCACTGACTGCTCTTCCCCACAAGGCAGCCAGTCAGAAGCATCCTGTGAAAAAGCCAGCTGTGGACTGCAGCTTGGCACAGCTACCTGACTGCTAGCAGCAGGGGTCAAAGACATATGATTAAGGTGAGAGGTTCACCAGCTGGCACTGCTGCTAGCATGAGCTCAGAGACCAGGGTGGCTCCAGATGGAAGTAGTTGCTGATGCTGCTGTGCTTTCTGCCCAACTCTCCAGCTTCATTCTACTCCCAAAATATCAAACTAGACTAGAAAGTAGATTTGGACTTCTTCGCACAACTCCAGCGAAAGAAAGCAAAAGGAGCCAACCCTGCAGAGTATTCTTGGCCGAAGGAACTTGCCTGAGCGGCGAAGGGAGGCATCATGACCCAAGGCTCTCTCAGCCTTGGCATGACAGGCATGGCTGAGGAAGAGGCAAGTGTCTTGGGCTAAGGCAAATTAATTTAGTCTTGTGGCTGTGCCTATTCACTCTGAGCCAAACAGGGATCTGGCCTAGCTGGGACTACCAGCATGTGGCATAAAGCCAGTTGTGCCATCCCCTTCCACAGGGCTCCAAAGTCGGAATTCAGATTTTATTTGTCTGGGTTGCTGTGCTCCAGCATTGCAAGGCCGGATATCTTTTTTAGATATTACATTTTACATGTATGTTTTAAATAAATAGCTTGTATTTTAGGAGCACTTAGCCATAAGTATATAAACTGCTCTGAGGTTTACCCCATTGGAATTAGAATGAACCTAATTCATAATTCAGACATCAGGCTAGAAACAGCTCAGCTTTGCTCCACGGACCTATAGCTTGATGTCTGAACTGCCCACGAGACGCCCTCTAATCCCAATAGCTGTAACCTAACCTCAGAGTGGTTTCTAAACTTACTAAATAAATATACTTTTTAAAGAGGAATGCACCATATTTATTAGGGGTTTTGCTCCATTCAGGCAGACTATCATTTTAGAGCTGTTTCTAGGAGAGAGGCTGTGGAGAGACACAACTATATTCAAGAAAAATTTCAGAGCATACTTTTTTTTTTTTTAAGAAGGAAAAATCCAACCTACTCTACTTAACTGAATACAGAAAGTATCCGAAGATACAAATTCTTAAGCTATAGAGGGCTACCTCCCATAAGTACTTACTGTGCAAAAACTCTTCTTGCATGGGTAGCCATACTGAATTCACTATGACTGCCCATTTCAGAAGGTTACCAAAGAATGGCCACAAGCTGTCTACTCTTGTGTTCATTCTCCAATCAACTTTTTTTTTGGATGCTCACATATGGTACTTGGGTAAATAAAAAAATATCTTCCCAGTTAAACTGAAGTGACCACATTTGGTTTTTCATTAAAGTGTGCATTCAAGCTTCACTCCCACTTTCTACCAAAGTCTTGTTCATTACCAAGAATTATTTTATAAGCATCAATGTACAAAGACAGAAAAGCTGAATTTTCAAAACAGCATTTTTGCAAGAGGAAGGAATACATTAATAGTATGAAAGTCTGGCTGTCTGATCAGATCATGGCTTTCAGACTTGATCTTCATTGATAATTTTTCAACTTCACTCAACACTTCATATACTGGAAAAGGGCTGTGCAGCAGGGACTTTTCTGAATGCCTTAATACCACAAACTGTATCTGGTCAGTCTGTCTGCTCTCCATGTGTGCCTGGCTTCACAGCAAATAAATGCCAGAAATAGCATTCCTACAGGATTTCCAGTTCAAAAGCCACAAGAATGCTCTTTCTCATGGTATGGCACTGTGCAATAAAATGGTGTCATCTGGAAAATTACAGTCTTGGAAACAAATGTTTTTCCCTCTTCACTGATTTAAATCATCTAAAAATAGACGGGTTGTCACATAACTTTTATATTTGTCAGGGGAGCCCCTCATTTCATCTTGTGACAGTACAAGAAATGTATACCATAACAAGACAGACAGATCTTCCTAGGAATCCCCTAGGACTATCTTTTGTCCTTAATTATGCAAACTCCTCAGAAATAAAACCTGAAAGCAATTCATCAAAGGTTTAGAATCCATTCAAGGTCACTCCAAGCAATTATTTCAGAGAGTATTTATATAGTACAAATTTAGGGGGAGAAGGAAGGAAATGTCACGGACTAAACTTCTCTTTAGTTTTTCTTTCTGTTTTCTTAAGTAAGACTTCTTCAAATTGACTCCATATAAAAACAGACTGTCATATTTGTTGGCTGAGAGAAGTATCATCTTAATCCGCATCCCTGATCAGCACATCTGAGCCACTCTTGAATGATGTTTATCCTTTGACTTCAGAAAACATGACAAACTTGCAGGTGAAAAGTCATGAAAGAATTTAACATAAGAAACTAAGGCTTCTTAATTTCAACTGATCAAGTTGAAATTTCAACTTTTGGTTTTTAACCAGGATAACAGCTCAAAATTATTAGAATGGATTATTTGTTGTTTAAGGAAGGTCATCAAACTATGAAATCCACTGGTATTTCTTCCCTATACATTATTTCTGACTTCTCTCTTCAAACTTCCCATAAAACCGGCTTCTCAACACTTTTGTCACCATTTGGAGACAGTGTAAGCATAGATGCTTTTGAAGGGGTTTCTAAATATCACCTGCTCTCCCTAAATCCAAGCAGTCACAGACCAGCAATAGTTCCAGTCTCCATGTACTTGCTGACTTTTGCAGAAGCTCAAAGAAAAAGCATGATCTCCATTTTGAGGGTGTCTCATTCCCATCTTTTTTTTAACCGTTTTTGCATGGTCAGCAAAAAAGCTTGAAATATAAACTACCTCGTTACAAGTCTAGCTCTTTATTTCCATCTGACAGGATTCATGCTTTCACTATTTAAGAGTTCAAGGGTTCAGGCCACACTGATGATCTGAAGCTGCGCAGACAACAGAAACTCTGGCAGTCTCTTGAATACTACATTTGCAATTCTATATATAATCTATATCAAATCAAGGATCAGAGATTCCTTATAAGCAAAGTAAGCAACAAATTACAGTGTCTGAATGTGTCTTTGCAGTTTTAAATGACTCACTTCTGAGAAATGTTGATGATGGAGAAAAGAACAAGTTTACAGGTAGACTGTAGAATATCAATTACAATGACTGGCACGCTAAATTTCAGCTAGTGAAAGCACATTGTACCAATTAAAAAGAGTGCACATTAATTCAAGGCTGAATTGTTTTTCTTCTGGTGATGATCCTGTTATTGCTACTTTCTACCCTACCAAGCTGCTACATGCAAGCAAAACTCCAATACACCTTACAAAGCTTTTAGCCTCTCTTTCTCTTAGAAAAGGATACTGTTTTCTTCGTTGGCATCTAGCTTTCTGATAGCAGCTCTACACTAGTTAGTAATAATACGCACTACAAATTGCCCTATAAACTCTAGAATCAAAAAAATATTACAAATTAATTTTTCTAAGTAGGAAAACCTGCCATTCCTCAGAGTAAAAGTCCTTTACTGAAAGTACTTCCTTTCTCAGTCCGAATAATTTACATCTCCTGGACTGAAAAGAAAACACCTCTCTTTGGCACACATGGAAGAGAGATTTGCATGCAAGCTTTCTTCCACATACTTTTGTTCAACAGCTGTATACAAGATCAGACAGGACAGGCACATGACATGCTTTCACATGAAATACACATGTGAGCCATAAGCCTGCTAGATATTCCCAGAACCACAAAATTTCACTTGTCATATTACTTGGATTCATTCCTACATCAATGGAGTATCAACTTCAGAGCCTCATGAGGATAAACAAGCATCTTACATTTTGGTTTCTGGTATTTGGTCACCCACATTAACAGCAATATTGTAGCTGTGTTTTAACCATATATAATTACTTTCCTTCATCTTTACTTATGCTTTCAGAAAGGTTATCTGGCAGTTATGGTCATATCCTTCTCTTACAGGTGAAAGCAAAACAATGACTAGTGACAGTTCCAATACGGGAAAAATTGCCCTAATGTCTGGATGGAAAGAAAGCTCTCATGACTAGATTGTTAAAAGTAATTAACCACCTGAATAAGCAGGCAGACACCCACTAGGATTTTTAAATTACTAGATTTTAAATCATCTGAAAGCTTTTAAAAATCAAGTCCCCTTTAAGAAATGGAAGATATCATTAAATAAGCCTAAGAGCTTGGTTATTTTTTGTGAGTATTCTTTCTGTTCAACTGTGTTCCTTCTCTGCAGATCATCTGTAATTGTGCCTTGGGGCACGTCCACTCATCTGGGAAAGACTGAGGGCAATGAAGGAATAAGCAAAAACTGTGTTGTTAAAAGCCTGTGAAGGTCAAAACACTTTCACTGCAGCTTCCCAGCCTCCCAAGCCAAAACTCAAGAGTATTCATGTGGGAGGACAGCACTATTTGCAAAAGCAGTAGACTCAACTTCTCAGCCTCTCAGAGCAGCATAGCTTTGGATTAGAGTACTAGGAATGACAGGGAGAAAAAGAGACAGAGCCACTCCCTTCTCCTTGATCCACAGCACAGAGCCCTGCCCCAGCTTACAAACTTGAAATCATTCATAGAGTTTCATTGCCAGATCCCACCTCATTCTTGAGTTCTGCAAGGTCACATCTCTCATTTCCGCCTTTTGACCACTGTGACACAAGGGCTTACCATCCACACGAGGCTGAAGTAGCAGCAGGACTGGTAACTAACTGATGGGGAGCTCCAAGCTGACAGACAACATCAGCATGTCATAGAGGGAAAAAGGAAGAAATTTTGAGAAAGAAAAGCAGTACTCTGCCACTCTGAGCTGTTTTCATCATGGGAAGGAGATACTCGCAGTGGAGCAATCATATCAGGTTGCATAAATCAGCACCAAAGAAGCTGTGTGTCCAGATGGACCTTGGAGTGGATGGAGTACCTTTGTGAGGGGCCCTTCCATGAAGATCAAGAGTTGGATTCAGTTGGGATTTTTCTAGTCAGAGCATGGAAATATCTAAAATGTAGATGTTACACAGTGCCAGTCACAAAATGATATTGTGGAATTTGTGAGCATTTCTTAGAGTAGCCACACACAGAGCATTTCTCCTAGTTGCAAACAGCTCCCTGCAAACAATTGTTAGCCCAAGGGCTTCCCGCAGGGAAAAAAAGGAACATAAGGTTTGATTGGGCATCAGCAAGGGAGATGCTGTTGTCCATATAAGTGTCTAAGCATTAAATGATTAGACTGAGCTTCTATCTTTTTTTTTCATTCCAGGTCCACCATAATCAGCATAATTCTCACAGCACTGAATTGCCACTTCATTCCCTAATAGGTTATAATAACCATCACAATATGCTGTGACAGCACTGAGCATGCTCAAGCAGTTACTATTAGTTGGAAAAAAAGAAATCAAAAAAGTACTTTCATCATGGATTTTTTGCATTTGCTTCACAAGAATGGCTGTATTCTGAGTTGTAGATTCTGGACAAACTAAGTGTTCATATCAGAAGTCTTGCTATTTCAGAAAATGCTGGACTCTACTTATTGGAAAGTAGGCCCCAGCCTACTCAAAAAAGTCAGTAATTACCATATCATAACTTCCTACTGGGCCAACATAATTTTGTCTTCATGTAGGCACTGTTGTTCAATAACAGTGCTTACTACCGAATTTAAGATTAAATATATATTCAGCTCATGTCCACACACATCCTGCCAATGTGAAAAACCATGTACTCTACAAAAAAAAAAAAAAAAAAAAGCAGAAGGAAAGAGCATTAAGCAGCAGGAAGAATCCTGGACCAAAATAAATGTTTTGCTCATTAAACTGTATTTTTGTCCATGTTACTGAAAAATGGAAACAGCAAAATGCAGCATGTTACACCATTTTCAAGCTTTCTGCATAATTAGATCTTTTAGAAGAGAGGTATGGTAGTGAAGAAATAGCTGAAATTTTCAGAGCATTTTCAGAAATGTAGAAATACGTTTAACCAGTGGTGGGGTTGTTAGTCTAAACAATCTGAATTTATCAGAAATGTCAATCAATAGCTTATGGTTTTGTAAATTTTAATTAATAATAACTGTTGCTATGGACAGACCAGAGTCCACTTCAGATTTCAGTGATGATAGTGAAGGATTTGATATCATTAGTAAGAAGACAGGACTAGGCCCTGAGGACTACATTCAGACAGCCTATAACTCAGTTAAGTCCCTGTGCTTACTCAGTGGAGAAAGTCAAGCACCTCTGAAGGCCTCTGAAATATGGTTCAGAGGACTGAAGTAAGCTAAGGATGGAGACACTGAAAAACAGTCGATAGGAAAAACTAGGCACAGGCACTCATGGGATTGAGGCTGCCTTATCATGGCCTTAGGGTGTAGGCACCTTGCCATTTAGTTTGGATGCATGTTTCTGCAGACTGTCAGTGGCTGATAGAAGTCTTTTAATTGTCTTTTAAGTGCCGGGACCTCTGTTTCAGAGTTGCAATACTAGAGTGGTAGCCCTGCTCTTCCAGGTGCTTGGGTTTTCATTTGCTTCCCCATAGTTAAAGAAAAGTTAATTATTTTCATAACTTAAGAAAAAGAGAAGTGCACACTCCCGCACTCAGCACAGTATCACTGACCACTTGAATATTTTTTGAGTATTTGCAATAGGCACTTTTTGAATTAAGAGTTCTTATAATTGCTTTTAATACATACTTGGATCCCTTCTTCTGTATATCTAATAAAGATCTTTTGGACTAAAACAGTGGGAACAAAGACAGACCAGGGAGGTTTTTAAAAGTAGAAAGCATAAAATGTAAACAAAATTTACATCATTGGAAAAAGAGACCGTTCTCTCAAGAACTGCAATGCAGACATTCATTGTTGGTCTCAGACCTGAATTGGCTAACCTTCAAGAAGCAAAAGAGACTCCAAATCTGGTAAAGTGACTCCTTATCCTGCATTCCCCCAACAAAATGCCCCCCTGAATTCAGGGGAATTTTCCAAAGGAAGGAACAGAGGAAGAGAAAGTTTGCCAGAGGTTACATAGGGAATTTGCAGCAGAGCCAGGAACGGAGTTAGATGCTTGCTAAGGAGTTAGATGCAGGTCCTATCCATTAGACCACAGCAATCTCCATATTTAGTTAGACCAAGAGTAAAAGCAGTCAAATAACATCCATCTCCTCACTTTCCTAAAGGCGCTGAGATTTCCAGATGAAAAGTATGACGTGTGCTCAAAACATTACTTGCCATCATCTTTAGAGATGAAACTGTGCAGGTTTCTGCCCCAGCGAAGGATTAAAAACACAGTATGCCATGGTTTCAGCGGTGTTGTATTTTACTGAGTTCTATGCATACCTTTTTGCTGCGTTAGGTAGACCTCCTGTCTTCTCCTCATACCGCCATAGATTGTAATGGAAATCAGAAGCCATAACCCAACAGCCTAAGGCCTGCCTTACCCTAATGATCCCCATTGGCTTGTGCCACTAAATATTTAGAGCCAGCCAACAGTAAATACTAGGGAGAGGGATTTAGGTGGAATTCAAGGCTATATGAATACAGTCTCAAGCGATGATCTGAAACAAAAAGTTAAAAAGTATGTCTCCTGCTGCGGTGAAGATAGCTATTGAGTCCTGAACCCATGCCATCACTTTGAAACAAAACTAAGTCAGTGACAGCAATAAAAAAAAAAGGGGGTTAAAAAGAGCTAAGTTCTTCCAAACCTGTATGTAACTTTAAACCAAATATTAACAGAAAAAAAACCTGGCATTTAAGTTGGCACTTAACTCTAGTTAATGAGGAGTTCAGATTTCCATTCTAACCCTCTTTTTCTGTTGCTTGTAATTTTCTCAAATAAACTCCATTTTGGGCTGAAATTTTCCATGCTTGAGATTTTTTTTGGAAAGTTTATACAAAATCAGTTAAACAGTTTATTTATGTAAGCACTGAAAACAAAAAAAAAGCCACACAAAAAAAATTTTCCATGTATGTTCTGATCAGACATTTTCTGCTCAATGAACTCAAAATCAGCCACAGTAAGGAATTTCCAAATTTTGCCTGTATGTACAATTGATCTCAATAAGTTGAGGGAAAAAACCGACAACAAGCAAACACAGAAACCTCAAGCCAAATCTGGACATTACCAAATTTAGTGTTATAAGCCTTTTAAATTTCATTTTCAGAATGTAACTTAATGCTTTCTGTATTTCAAGATGTAGTTTGCAAATTTATAAATACTCAGAGCGGAATCATCACCATTAGCTTAACAATGCTCATTGGCTATATTCACTCAGCTCTGAAAGTAGTTTTAAAAGTGTCTATTAGCATCACATGCCCCATATCCTGTCTCTATGGCTATATCATGGACTGGATTTTTTTTTTTTACCAACTGAGTTAAACTTATCTGAGAGTGTGTCAACCAAACTCGTGGACCTAGGCAAACTGAATTCCACTTGTAGGGGCTGTGCTTTGGCTGCACCAGTCTGTGAGCCACCTTGCAAGCCCATAAATCTAGTTTTACTTATCTTAAAACCACTGATTTCAACGGGAAAAGATAAGGTCCAGTAGTGCAAGTTCTCTGAAGTTCTGCTCTCAGAAGCAGCAAGTCTTCCCACGTGTCAATAATTTCTCCTCGAAGATGGTAAACAAAGCCAGCATATACACATTTCAGTGTGGTCCTTTTTGGAGAAGCAGGTAAATTTTTTGGTCTAATTCATCAAAATATCTAAGCACATAGCTATATATATATTTATACCTATGTATACATATATATGAAGTATATATGTTAATTGGCTAAACATACTTCATTGAAAGCAGTTGCTTCCTTGCTGACATGAGGTCAAGAAAAAGATGCCAAAATATAGTCTAGAAGAGATCCTGGTATGGCAAAACACACCACACTAGCTATGCAAAACACTTAGAATATGTGTGACATTTTTTAATGTAGACAACCAACCAAAGCAAGATAAATCAATTTCCCTACTGGCAATGTGTAATATCCTTTGTTTTATTCACCACTAAAAATTTTGTTATTAATGGCTGGGTATGTTCAGCATGCTTGTGAAGAATGTATTTCAATCCCTCTGATGAACGATCTATACATAGACTAAATAGCTTATTTCCACTGAGAAATCTTGCTAGTTGGTAGCAACAAAAAAAAAAAAAAAAGAGGGGAAAAAATAAAAGAAAAGGTCATTTCTTGCAACCTCCAGCAGTCAGGAAAAGTTCATTTTGTTTGTATCGTACTTTCTTACTGCAGGCATTTCAATTCTGTGAGAAAAAAAATTGCAAAAGTTATTCTCATGAATGAAAATTCTGTACTTCATTGTAGAACAGTCTGTATAAAGCTTCTCTCTTTCTCTCATACACACCGTGATTAAAGCTTCATTTTACCAGTGGGAATATTGAACAAAAATACCACCCTGGACACAATTCACACATGAAGTTACTGGGTCATAGTTACACAGAGCATATCAGTGGCAGTATTTCTGCTGTATAAACTCACAACTTGGCACTAGTTCACCTAAATACTTAAAGTACATATGCAGCACAAGCACAGGCACTTTTGCTCAACTTCTCTGCTCATGTTGATATTCTGTTGTTTTTAACTAGGAGTCTTATTACACTGTTTCTGAGCAGTTTGGAAGAAAACAACGGAGAATGGTGCTGCCTTTGGGTAACCTGCTTTCACGGTACTAGTAAGTAAATGATGTTTGGCAAGATCTGATGTGAAGGAAATGTATTAACTCAAAACACAAAAAGCTCCTGTAAAAAAAAATCCATATCAACGTATTTTGCTGCCTTTGGAGAAACAAAGAAAAAAACAGGCAGACTGTCTGAACCACAGACTCCCCTCAGTCTCTGAAGCCCACAGACACACACTCTGTACAAATATATGATCTTATATACAGACACACAGATACTTCCCTCCTTCCCCTACTACATTGCTGCCATACTTACTCACAAAGGCGGTATGTAGGCTGTGCATAGTAAATACAGACACTATAACATATCTTGGCACACACAATATTGAGCGTTGGCACAGACACACATAAGGATGTGCACATTATTTCTGAAGCCAAGAACTGAATAACACATTAAGAGGAAGCAAAAAACCACCATATTCTCTTTACATTAATACTACTTGACACTTCCAATGGGACATCGAATTCATGAAACCAAAGCTTTCTCCAAACACAACGAAGACTTCAAGTCACCCATATTTTTTGATAAGCACCACTAGCTCCATTGTACAGATAGGAAAGCTGAGGAGCATGAAATTTAGAGTAACTGGTTTCCCTCTCAGTGCAAGCAAGCCAATGGTAGGGCTGGAAAAAGATTAGACTCCTGAATCTTCCTTCCATCTCATCCTTACAAGACAGTCTCACATGACTAGCTGAATGCAGATCTGGAGCAGTGTAATGCACAACGGTTATCTTCTATGTCACAGGGCATACTCAAACAGGTGGTAAACACCATGGGCAATGGCAGGAGTGGTGAGTAGGAGGACACAGAAATTTTGCCAATGAATTGGCCAGTCCCGAATCCACAAAGCTTCCTTTATTCTGCAATTCCTCCCACTCTGTATCAGCTTCTAGCCTGGGTTGAATTGAAGAGGAAAGACCCCTTCTTTAAGGGTTGGGAGAAGCTCAAAGGATCAGGGAGGGAGACGGTGAAGGACTGATGCACCCTACACACAGGGACCACTTTGCTCAACTCTGCCCTTTTAAACTGCACAGCTTCCTGACAGTTCACAGAACTGTACTCTGCTCTCTCTCCTCAACCTGTACTGCATGTACCAGCTTCTATTCATCCACTTTTCTTCTCATGTGTCCTTACGTAAGTCTTACATGGTAGGAGATGTGGCATGTTTAGTACCTAGGAGATATACACATGACTGAAAAAAATGGGTATTAGCAAAAGCACCAACACTTAATAAATAGCATTCTCCAGCAACAAAATAGGAACAATTTTCTTTCTCTCTTGATCAGTTTTATTCTGTATCACAATTTAAAGGTTGTAAAATACAGTAATACATCTAAATAGGTATTTAAAATTCCTTATTGATCCACTCTGTTTGACATGAGCAAACTTCACCTCCTTCCCTGCCAAAGATTGTCCACATTGCAGCCTGAATCAGAGGTGGGAGAGATAAAACTGCCAGCTCAGCATTTACCGCAATGGCAGAAACAGTGTGCTGGTAACAAATATTACAAGATCAAAAGTTCAAGTGGAAGAGGGTTAGTATTTTTCAGAGTGGACATTCGCCCTGTGTTTCTCTGCACAATATTGAAAAATATTACCATATTGAAAAGGAATAAATTTCAGTAAATAGTAAATATTTGCAACAAGTAAATCAGCTTTCAGAAGAGGAAAGCTTTTTTCCCCTCTCCTCCTTTTTAGGGATATATTTCTAGGCACATACCAGTGAGATGGCTGTACATCTATTGGTCATAGTGGTGGGTTGTTATCAAAATGTAGTACCTGTACACTAACGGTATGTAAATTGCTTCATTCTGGAGATGAGGAATGGCTGCCTAACTCAGAGCATGTGAATGGTCCAGCATGGAGCAAGTGCTGCTGGCGGGTGACCATACTACAACACGATTCCCTGTGTACTGTGGTGGTTCCACAGAGATTAAGATTGGTTCCCACCCCTGGTACAATATGTATTCTACTTGAAAGGATCACATGTCTGTTTGGGTGTGAGACAAACCATAAATTGGGTATTGAGGCACCAGATCTCTGAAGCAAAAAAAAAAAAAAAAATTGCTGCTGAAGTCACTTACAGTACTTAAAAACTAAAACTGAGTCAGTCAGCTATCATCTAAAGCTCCAAATATGGTAAACAAATAGCACATGGGTGCCAAACTTTGAGTGGTTAAAGTTAACATGCTTGTTCACAAGACATAAATTTAAGCACGTGCCTAGGTCTCCGCAGGACCAGGACTAAGCTACTGAACTTTGATCAAAGCTGAGGGGTCAGCATGGGCCACGGTAGAGTTACTGAGATCCAAGAACAATAAAGAGATCTCCTGCTGCTTGGGGATCCTCGCTGAAGTCAGTGCTCTGATGCCATCAGATGCAGATTTAGCCCAGAAAAACTCTGCCACTGGGATGAGACCCACACACAAGAATGTCTATTAAGTTGATGTTGTTTTTAATTTGTTCAGGGATGGAAATCTATAGTGTTACAGAGAGCCTCAACGTCCCTTGGAGGAACAGGCGGTTAATTCCACATTACAAGAGGTCTGCTTGGAGACTTGAGGTCAAAAGGGCTCCTAAAAGGATTTTGAAATTTTCTCGTAAATGCTGAATGTTTAAGTTATGATTAAGTCATGTTTACCCGTTAATTGTGCAGTAAATAAAGCTGTGGCTTTAACCTTCCAGTCATAGCATGGCAGCGTGTTAATTAGAAATGAGGGACTGGCTGTCTGCCAAAGTTGTACTGTATGGGAGGCTGAGAGGTACAATTTGGTTATCAGTTATGTTGACATGTGCTGAGCGTTATGTGGTCACACTGCATACCCAACAGATCTAGCACTAGCTCTCCCGGTTATGAAAGGGCTGCTGTTTGAAATATTTGGATCTCAGTCAAAGTCTCCAAGTCTGAAGATCAAGAGTTGGTTGGGGTTGGTTTTTTGGTTTTTTTTGCCTCTCATTTCTATTAGTTTTTATAGATCCACTTTCCCACTTAGAGGGGGGTTGCACAGGGAGAAACAGACTGACTCATATAACAACAGTGCATGAGGCAAGGCTGTGGGGAGAGGGGAAAAAAAAAGGGTGTAAAGATTTGACTTGCAGCTCTGCATCTATTTACTCTTTTCCCACTATTTCTAACCTCAACCATCTAACAATACTTGGAGCTTAGTCCTAAAATGGGACTTGAAACTTTCCCACGGGTTGAACCTCCTTAAATTCAGAAATCTACACGAGCCATGGCTAAACATTCACCAAAGCTGCCTACTTTCAAGCTCCCAAGATGTTTCTAGGGCATTAAACAGAGATACGGGATAAAGAGATGGAAGGGACAGATAATTAAGAAGTGTGAGGCAGAGAAAGGTGAGAAAAAAATAGTTAGTTGTTCATAGAAACACTCCTGTAAAAATGCTTCCTAGATTGAAAACAGAAATCTATAGATTATCATGTGAACTCTGTCATTTGCATCTGCATCTCAAGGTTCTACCACTCATGCAAGTACCTTTTCTTTGCACCTCTATTCTTTCTCCACAGCACACTTCTTATGAACTTGTCAGGATACTAACACATAAAAAACCTGTGATCCATTACAGGAGTAAATCAGTTCTTCAGTTCTGATTCATCAACCCGACTCACAAACAAACTGCACAATCAAAATCCAAGGAAATTCTGAAAGAAAAAGAAAGTCATGTCAGTGGCTGAGAAATTATTATGTGGTGGGGAGAAGTGGATGGATCTTAAAACAATTCAATATTTTGTTGGGGTTTTTTTCTACCTGTAGTGTAGAATTTTTTTAAAAGAAACCATAGTACTTGAGATATTACAGTCCTGCAAACATAGCTCTAGACTAGAACTCAGGAAATACAGATCTAGTTCTCTCTACTGATTAATTATGTTACTTTCTGCCTGTTGTCCTCCTGTTTTTGTCTGTCAGCAATATTTGTTATAATAAGAGTCAATATTTTATTATAAGCTTGTTGAAGCACAGATTATCTTTTGCTATTTTATTTGCAGAACAAGCACAATGAAAACATTACATCTAACTTTAACAGAAAGTGATGTTTCCATAAACACATGGTGTCTGTCAGAAAGCACAGCTCATCTAATGTTTATTCTCCACTTATGTGAAAATAATAGATTCACTTTGTCATTCCTCCAATAACAAATTATCATTTTGTGGCCGCCATTTGCTGAGTAATGAATGGGATTCTACCCCATTGATGATTCTCGAGCAACAAAAAAAAATGTTGATGTAACCTGTTGCAGTATGAAAGCCATTACGTTACTTATAAAGAGTTTTCACCCTAGCTGATTTTCCAGAAACCTATAAAATTCATGCAAAAATGCTCACTATGCCATTCAGTTGAGAAAGTCCACATTAGGTATGTGGTAATACCAGAAACATCAGGACAACACAGACATATTTCCAATTCATTCAAAGTGGAAATCAACCAAAGGGAGGTTAAACACCTTGCCTGATCAAACAGCAGGCTACTGGCATAGATTAAATTAGAATAGAAAATTGTCTAATTCTCAGATTTGTTCTTAATCTGTTCAGTTCTGTTGGCCCAGAAATTGCAAATTGGATGCAAGGCAATTTACTGTTATGTTTCTCATTTTTTAATCAGTCATAATAGGGACATTTTGGTCTTGTTCAAGATAAAGCTTGAAATCAAGGGCAATCTCTCTTGCTATTTTTTGTCTGTCAAGGATATAATTTTTGGAAGACAAATTCCACGGACTATTTTGACAGTGCAAATTACTGTAGCATCCATGCAAAGAATGAAAATCAATTTCTCATTTCCCAAGGGTGTCTCCACACATGGGTATATTAAATTAAACAGCTTGAAGCAAAAGGTCCTTTTTACTTCATCTTGGTACAACTCTTTATTACTTGAAAGAGATATTTTGAAATACCTCACGCTTACATGCAGTTATGCATGAGAGTTGCAGACACAACTTTAATTGGTCCCCAGGACCTTACTTTGAAGTGATGACTCACAAAGAGTATTTTGTCAAGCCAACTGTGCCGTAAAAATACTAAGTGTGGCTTAAAACAGTAAAGGTTTTATTATCCTGTTCACTTCCTGTCATGAAGCATTGCATTAAATTGTACTTTTAAGGGATTAATGACCTATTTGCTTCATGCCATGCTGCATGTGTGGTTATGAAAGCTATTAAAAGCCATGTTATCAACACTAGTGTTAATGAAGATATTGGAAAATCAGTCAAGCACAAATATATTCTAATCCATACCATTAATCCAACCGCCTTTCCCTAGGAGACTTTTTTGTAGTGTTCCCTGGTGACTTTGCAGCATTGTCACCATTTTGTGGACACAGTCTGGAAAGTTAAATGCTTGAAAAACAGAAAAGAGGGAAGCAAAACTTGAATCTTTGTTACATAAGTCTAAAGCCCTCTCGCTTATGAAGGACCATACAGAAGGAAAGAAAACGTCCACATCAACACGGACAACAAATAGCATCATGTGTTATCACCACAGCTGAAAACAAATTCAAAACTATGAGAAACATTCAGGATATTTTTTTTTTTGTTATTTTGAACAGACACACTACAAGACTGAAATTAATCCAATTTATTCAGTAAGAGATAGGTCTGTAAAATAAGCTTTGTAAAACAATGATGAATTCTTAAAGTTTTTGTTTATAAATAGAACCAAGTAGATTGATTTCCTTGCTTTTTGGCAAATAGTTTATTCACAGAACTATGTAGTTCTGGGAAGACTGAAACCATTCATGAAGTTGTTCTGAATTTCACAAATACTTTTGACTAAAAAAGATTAAAATGTACAAAAGTTGAAATGTTTTCCACTGATATTAATTGAAACATTTCAAAGTTTTATTTCAAAACAATCTTTTTCACTTTTAAAAAAGTAGAATCTGATAAAAAGAAGTTAAAAGTTAAACATTTCAGGTAGACCTAAAACTGGATCACGTTGTCAGTACAACAACAAAACAAAACCCGCATTATTCATATACCTTAACACATACCTTTTTTTTTAGCTATCAAATTGTCAACCATAACAAAACAGCAACAGACTGCTTCATACTGATAAACTGATTGCCATCTCCATGGATCTCACACCAGACTGTCACCACCCACAGTAATAAGGACACTAGGAAATTGGCACAGGACACTTATGAACCAATACAATGATGAGACATCAGTGAAAAACACTCTACATTCAACATCAGCAGATACTGCACAGCAGAGGAAAGGAGGGTCAGGGGAAAAAAGAAAAGAGAAAACAAGAAAAGTAGAAACCAAAAAAAACCAACCCACCCCAAAGTCCTGTCTTGTTTTTACAGGGATATAGGAGGCTAGATTACTCTGTCACTGAGTAACTAGCATGGATGTGGTGACTTTTACCTCTACACCTTCAAGTGCTTTCCTGGGAGAAGAGCTGTCACAAACAGGGGCTCCAAGGCTCAGCAATTTTCTTAACCCCACACAGCCACTCAGAAAGAGAACCTACAAGAGAACGCAGCTCAGCCAATTCCCAGTCTAGTCCCTCATCAATGGACCTATTATCTACACAATGCAGTTTTTAACATCTTATATGAAAGACCCATACATATTAAGACACATGGCACTCAATTTATTTACCTCAGAAAGGTGAAGAGATTCAAAAATTCTGACTAGTGAGTAATTTGTGCCAAAGCAAGGAAATAAAAGTGAGCTTTTCTTCCTTCTAGGTTATCATGTTATTTTTACTGACAGCATGCACAGCTACTGATGGAAGAAAATTTGAATGTGACTCTGCAAATATTGAAAAAAGTTTGAAGACACTGCTTTCATGAGGTGAATTGTAAAAGTGGCCATCACTAACACAAAGTGTTTATTTAGTAGATCATTGCTTATGCATTGTAAGTTAAGGGAGTTCTTTCTTTACTTCACCTTTTCATTGTAAAAACACTGGAGTTGCAGAGAAACTCGTCACAAGTTTTCCTTCACGTCTGTGTTCAGAAAGCAAGTGAGGGCCAATGTCACTGGACTCTCTTTTGAGAATGAGCAGGGCAGGACTGCATGAGCCCCCATGGGGGAACCCTCTTGTCTTTGGGACATGAAAAACTCAGAAAAACAGGGGTTTCTCTGTCTCCACTTTGGCTACAATCATCCTCACGCACAAACCAGCTATCCCCACATGGGTAAAAGATGCAGTGGGCAATGAAAACCTCCACTCCTCTGATTTTGCCTATTCTCAACCCTTTCCTTTTGGGGAAATTTCCAAAAGATCTATTATTTTTCAGCAGAAGTGACACTCCTCTCTCACAAGAGAAGAACAACATGCAAACATAGGTATATCCCCAACAATATTGTTATTTTAACAGGGTAGCTCCATCAGACGTAAGATCTAGTAGACAAATTCATTACCATGAATCAGGAGAGGCTTGTGAACCCTTGGCTTTACATAGGTGTTTAACTGATTTTACTCCACAGGCAATAGGCATAGGCTACTTAAGAATTCCTGAATAGGCTCAAAACTTTGTTTAATATTCCATTAGCACCAGAAAAAAAAAAAAAGAGTGAGGAGCATTTTCAAAATTATTTCCAAGGTTAACATTTCCAAGATGGTGCAATTTACAATAGGCTGTGTGTGGCTTAAGAATGGGTTGATATCTGAGTGGCATTAGAAGCATAGGTACATGACTGAACAGATTACTTGCTTTTTGTACTTCCCTTTTATTTCTCTAATTCTTCTTCTCCTTTTTCCTTCTTTTTCATTCCTCTCTTTTTCTTTTTCTCTTTCTTTTTTTTTCCTCTGATTACCTCGTTAATGAAAGACCATTGCTCATCTATTTTTCCCTTCTTTCTGGACAGTTGTTGTGTCCTCTTACTGTGCATTTCAGAACACAGAGGAAATCTACAATTTACTCGGAAGAAGTCTGGGATATGCAGGTTGTCCATCATGCAACTGTATCCTTGGGAAGCACTGACTGTCACAGAGAAGCAGCCTTCAGCATACAGCAGAGTTAATAGTACATTGAACACAGACGCCATACCCATTTTCAAAGCTTGGATATAGACCATCCATCAAGTGACACCAAATGTTATTGATGCAAATGTTGATACTGGGTGACAGTAATTTGCCAGAAGTTTTGGCTCTGTATAATTTGAGTTGACTGTACACAACTCTGAAAAATATTAGAAACAGAAATCTATATATACATTACAGGTTTAAAACAAAGCCAACAGTTTATGAGGGAATGCTCTGCATTAAGGAGCTTTCAGAGACGTTGAAGAAAGGCCTTTGTCTCAAATTTCTAGAGAGAAGCTTGGGATATTTTTTAATAAGTTGTTTTCTACAGATTTTGTATGATATATCCTTAAAAATCCCAAATGACCATGAAGTAGTAGAGCTTTCAATCAAGACAGAGGTGGGGAGAGAGACAAAAAATACATGTCCACAGCCACGCACACACTTTGGGAAAGGCATATAGAGTATAAGTCATAGCACTAAAAAAAATCTATACCAGATCAGCTCATCTAGTGTCAATGAAACTAAAGCACATCGAGATTTATTATTTGATTAAAAGCACTCGGGGAGCAAATGCTTGTATCTAATATTACATTTTTCAATTACTCTGATATATTTGATATTTGTAAAAATGAAATAATTCCACACAGAGGGAGAATAGAGGTAAATATAGGCTAATATAATGCCAATTGTTGATTCTGATTGACAGCTGTGAAGTAAGGCCACATATGGTCGTTGAAGTTTAAAAGGATTTTAAAATTAGAAGTAGCATTTCTGAGCCCAGTGCTGAAAAACCCTGACATTTGCAGCACTGGGAGCAAGCTGTGAGAGGGATTTCTATCCTGGTTTCCCACCCAGAAGAATATATTTACTGTTCAAACATTTTGAGGCATGCACCCATGGAAATCAACGGGAACTCTGCCATTGGTTTTAATGGGAGCAGAATCTGTCCCCATGTGTAAATATGCAGCAATATTTTTTTTCCTCTGACTGTTAAAAACCACCATCACAACTGGATGGAACCTGGTTTTAAACACTCAGACATGGGGCCTCTTTACCGCAGGAGTCTCCAACGATGTCCATCCTTAACACCACACCAGCTGCCAGCTGAAGGCTCTGAAATGCTGATTTTAATCAAAATCTTTCCTTTCAAATCTAGCTTACAGTTTACTCATAGCGCAAAAGTGCTTCTCAGCACTGGAATTTTCAGGATGCGATGCTGAGCCAAATACTGCAGGCACAGCTTGCTCATAAGACAGCAATCTCGTGGCCCACCTTGGAGGCTGTAATAGGGCTACTGTACTCAGCCTCCCACCCTTGGTGAAGCCCACTAATAACATCTGTTTTATAGCATTCACTCCTGCAACCTGCTAGTTCCTTGGCTCTACAGCTGTCATAGAGAGGATGTGCTTTACTATGCTGCAGGTCTGGTGGAAAGTTGTCAGACTTCAAGCCAAATGTAAAAGCAGCCAGCGCTGAATAAATGACTTGAAGTGCTTTCTCCAAGGACCCCTTCCAGGTCCCAGATAGGCAGATTTGGCCAGTGTTTGTAGACAGTCTTGCTCAGAGGCAAATTAAAAATCAAAATACAGACACCGTTTGAAAAACATCGAAAGCTAGACTCAAACATCCACCATGTATTAAGACATTCTTATATAAAAATAACCACAAGGTTGCAAATTCATACTTTCCTACTTGGTGAGACCAACGGCAACCAGGAATAAACCTGGAAATGTGTGGGGCAGACTGCGGCGCTGCCTTCAGAGAAAGCATAAAACTGGAGGCGGAAAGCTGGAGCGAGAAAAACAAGACACTCTGAACCGGGCAGTTGAATCGAGCAGTGGGTGGCACAAGGGGTAGGAACCCCACCTGTACCCATGCTGCCCATGGAAGCTGCCCCACTCAAGTCAATGGAAGCAAAGCAGGACACTTGC
The DNA here is from genome assembly GCA_009806455.1 of Tetrax tetrax. Classification (NCBI taxonomy): domain Eukaryota; kingdom Metazoa; phylum Chordata; class Aves; order Otidiformes; family Otididae; genus Tetrax; species Tetrax tetrax. The sequence continues at coordinate 28,038 of WHYT01015929.1, read as the reverse complement.
CAACTGAATGCTCAAACTTTAACTGGGTAAAGTCCATGGTATACTCAATACCTGACTCGACTCAGAAACACTAACGAAGCACACTCCTCAGCTATTGCACTGGCCCTGCTGTGACTGAAGCCCCCATTTCAGTTTGGGAATCTGGATACCGGCCCTCAGTACCTCAACAGCAGCAAGCCCATCCCGCTTCTGCTCTGTAGGGGCGAGAAACAGGAAGGGAAGAGTCTGCCAGCTGGATCCTGAGACTCAAGTCAGGAGCAGACGCAAGGTAGGCCTTCTCCGCACAGTCTGAACTGACAGGGCAAAGATCTCCAATTGCCATGTAGTCTGACAGGAAAGACCGATGCCTTTTGTTCCAATGGGGAGCCATTAGCAAATGCCAACTCTCTTATTTCATTACTGGCTTTTTGTACATCCAGAGCATTAACAAAGCCTGCACTCCAGCTGGCAGGCTTGGCTCCATGAATGGCTATGCTGACACAACCAAGGGGACAGAGCACCACAGAACAAGTACAGAAGAGCTGCAAGTTGGGAAAAGTGGAGAGCTGAAAAACTTCAAGTCAGTTTTGCTGCTAGAGTTTATCTCAGAGAGCTACCACCTCAGACAAAACTATCTAGCCATCTCTGAAATCATCAACTCCTTCACATGTTTTTTCTTCTTCACAGTTTCTGTTTAAGATTCTCTAATTGAGTTTACAGCACAGCTATGAAAGTGATTTATTGGCACAGAGGCAGAAACGTGCAGGGAGGGCCATAAGCCAGGGCTGCCACCAAAATCTTGATACTATGAGACCACAGGCTGTGGCTGCACACACACAATTTTGGCAGCAACCCTGGCTTCTGCAGACCATACTCTTGAGCACCCAGTCATGCCCCAGCCCTTTCTTGTGCTGGTAGTCTGGCACTTTCCAAATCCAAGCTGACTCATGACAACATTGACAATGATGGCAGTCAGGGATGACTTCAAAGCAACCACGCAACCCTTACTGCAGAAGCACGTATATAGGTATCACTTTCCACAACATAGAAAGAGTAAGCTCAGGATGTATCTCCATGAACCTCCTTTTACATTCTTTCTGCTCTCCTTCACTGGTAATCCTGCCCTGTAGCAAGATCATATATAGAATCACAGAATATTTAAGGTTGGAAAAGACCTCCAAGATCATCAAGTCCAACCATCAACAGAACACCACCATGTCCTCTAAACCATGTCCTGAACAGCCACATCTACACATTTTTTAAACACCTCCAGGGATGGTGACTCCACCACTTCCTTGGGCAGCCTGTTCCAGTGCCTCATCATTCTTTCAGCAAAGAAGTGTTTCATAATATCCAATCTAAACCTCCCCTGTCATAACTTGAGGCCATTTCCTCTTGTCCTATCACTAGTTACTTGGGAGAAGAGAACAACACTTGCCTCCCTACAACCTCCTTTCAGGCAGTTGTAGAGAGCAATGAGGTCTCCCCGCAGCCTTCTCTTCTCTAGACTAAACAATCCCAGTTCCCTCAACTGCTCCTCATAAGACTTGTACTCCAGACCCCTCACCAGCTCCTTCTCTGGACACGTTCCAGCAACTCAACATCCTTCTTCACAACTCATCTCTCTTCTTACAAAGTCGGTTATAATTGGAAATCTTTAGAGATCCAGGAGTTCATAATTCTGCCTCTTGCTCTATGGGACAGTCAGAATAATTGTCAAAACCTTACAGGACTCCCATAAGTGCCACTTGTGACAGTACCACTGTCTTGACGTTGACTGTGGTTTGGGCATAGCTTGGTCATCAGCTTGTCATTGCGAATCCATGCCACAATCGAAACAGAACATCCTGCCAGTCAATGCTTTATCAGCAAGACCATCCAATTCTTCTTAAGCAGCTTAATCTCTATTTGATTCCAGTTATGGTGATTACTTTCAGCTACATCTGGCTAGTTCTCTTCCTGCACAGAAGTCCTGTGATGTTCTTGCTGAGTTGCAGAAACACCCAAAGAGTCTCTCTAATGAAGCTGCTGCTGCCTTCTCCGTGTGCTGGCTTCCACTGTACATCCTAGAGCTACGTATCTACTTAAGAATCTACTACCATGATGACACGTAGGATATCTTTCATTTTGTCTGCACTGTTATAGAATCATAGAATCATAGAATGGTTAGAGTTGGAAGGGACCTTCAAAGGTCATCTAGTCCAACCCCCCAGACATCCCCAACCAGATCAGGTTGCTCAGAGCCTTATCCAGCCTGGCCTTGAATGTTTCCAGGGATGGGGCTTCCACCACCTCTCTGGGCAACCTGTTCCAGTGTTCTACAACTCGCATTGTAAAAAGTTTTTTCCTAATATCCAATCTAAATCTACCTCCCTCTAATTTAAACCCATTACCCCTTGTCCTATCACAACAGGCCCTACTGAACAGCCTCTCCCCGTCTTTCTTATAGGCCCCCTTGAGGTACTGGAAGACCGCTATCAGGTCTCCCCGGAGCCTTCTCTTCTCCAGGCTCAACAGCCCCAACTCTCTCAGCCTGTCCTCATAGGAGAGGTGCTCCAGCCCTCTGATCATCTTTGTGGCCCTCCTCTGGACCCTCTCCAACTGGTCCATGTCCTTCTTCTTCAGTATTTTCATCCATTCAATAGCTTTGTACATGTTACTGTCCCAATGATACAGAAGCAGCAAAACAAAGAGCCTATGCCTCCATTAAAATAAATTCCATCCTTACATCCATATCTTAACATAATCTCTCTAAAACACCTTATAACTCAAGGTTAAAAATCTTAAAATAGGTCACCGCAGGATGTACTGTTTGTACACTTATCATACATGCTCTCCTATTATCTGGATTTAGGAATAATTTGAAATGCTTAAAAAACACCAGTGAGGAAAAAAAAAAAAAAGATCCCCTAAGCAGTAAGGAGATCAGAATTTGGGGCATGGTTCCATATCGATATTTACAATAATCTTCAGCCAACTCACATCCTTCTGTGAGACACTATTTGCCTGCTTTAAAATGTTTGCTTATGTCCTGGAAGTTAAATTCTGCCAAACAACATCACAGCTTCACTTCAGTGTAGTAGCGACAGAAGATGTTGCTCACAGCAACTTATTTTAATTACTGTCTTCATAGGAAAATTTCTAAATTTAAACCCCCCCCCCCCCAAAAAAAAACAAACAACCCAAAGCTTCTCAAGTTATTTAGTGCATAAATGAGCCCGAGAACCCCAGAATCCAGAAGATGCAAAGACAATTTCTTAACATGCTCACTCAGGGACAAATTGCTTTTAAAGTTACACATGAAAGTCCTTTCTTCAAGAAACTGATAGGACCTTGTGTCAGTTCTGGGGTACCTTTGGTATTGAAAAGAGCCACCGGTGTTTATTATTTCACATCCAATTTGTTGTCATAAACAGTTCAAAAGAATGTGATTAACTTCACATTAACGGGACTCTGCCAGCAAGCCAGTACGGGAACACAGAGCGCCAGGGATGCCAAAGCCCAGGGCTTTGCTCTTGGCCCATTGGGAATGCTTTCAAATCATACAGCATCAGACAGGAGAAGTGCTGGAGGCAAAAACAGAACAAACTTAAAAGTTAAACAGAGTGTGACCACGCACATGTGTGTTATTATTGTGTCTTACTGCAGTGCTGTTATCGCAAGCCTATAATGACATCATGATAAAGCTGCAGGCAAACACATCATATTTTTGTAAGTGATCTCCAGTCTCTGGAATATTTTGACTAGAGGGGAAAGCGAAGTCGATCTCCCATCTTCCACAGCTAACAAGAACTGACCTTCTCTGAATTTCCTTTGAAGACTGTACAGTTCAGCAACAGACATGTTTCACGCAATATGTGTACGTTTAGTTGAAGAAAATCAGAGTCCTACCTTTAAATATAAGAGGTGAAATGAAGGGTAGGACAGGGAGAACACGCATACAGTTAAACCCAGGGTACAGTCAGAGCATTGCTAACACAAGTGACAAAAGTGCCAACAACATATTGACTTGGGAACACGGGATTTGAGAGGCCAGGTCATACTCTGTTCAGCAAATCTGTGCCTGATGGTGTGCTTCAATGCAGTTTGACTCTCTCCTTACACAGGGAATTATTACTGTTAGTGAAAAGCCTAAGAAAAGAGATTTCCATCATGATCAAAAGCTGCATAAACATACAATTAAAATAAGCCTCCACTCATTGAAGCTTTTTATTTCAGACAAATAATCTTTTAAAAGAGTCAAACCCATGTATTTATTCTAGATAACAGAAGCACTCCTATTGCAAAAGCAAGTTGTGCACTTGATATAGCAGCACTTAATATAGCAACACCTAGCAACATCTTCTTCTCCTCTAAACCATGGGAAGTCTACATCTGTGTTGGAATAGGTTAGATAGCTACTTAAATATTTACTAAAGGAAATGTATTAGATGATAAATGTTTATAGAATGCATGGTATGCTTCTCAAAAGCAGTACACCAAAAAGGTGGAATAAGTGCATTGGATTTATCCTAGGTGTGTAAGTTTTACTTTTTGAAATGCTCTTAAACAACGCAAAGTATGACATTTTTATAATATTTGACAAATGGGAGTTTGTGTCAAAACCACATTTGGAATTGTAAGTTTGTGTGGGGTGGAGTACATGGATCATTAAGAAGTCATTAAATTCATCTTACCTAGGGTATAGATCCATATAAAATTGGAGAATTTCTCAGTGTTTATATTTCAAATGATAAGATTATTTTAGTTTCTCTGTATTTTTACATGCTGCAAGTGTTAAGCTTGCAATTAGGCATTCAAAATCAGCTTGAGTGAGAGCAGCTATGTGGAAATGGGAGTTCCAGACCTCTTTTAGATTAGACTTACTTTGAAGTTAAGGGAAAAGCTTTGCAGAGATAACAGCGTTAGAAAGATTTTTGGAGCAAGGACCTGGATGAATGTGCACAGACTCATTTACACACATACACACAGACCAAATTAACCAGCAATGAATTCCTACAGGCTTTCACCAGCTGGACAGCTGAAGATACCACAGATTCTGACACAAAAGGTACCCTGGTGACATGGCCAAGTAGAGCTGGTTGAAATGCATGCAGAGAAGGGAGCTTTCACTCTTAACTTCACTGGGCTGCTTCCACCAAAGCAGATTAATTCCTCTCTGAGCCTGCTGAGTAACATTTCTTCATACCAAAAAACTCAACGCTGTGCAACCCATTTGAACCAGCACAGATTAAACTGTCAACTACCTGGAACAAGTCCACTGCGAAACACTTACAGGGTTATAGAAAAGGAAATAGATCTTTGCCTCCTCCATCCAGCCACCTCTTACTGCTCTAAAAAACACTCTCTGGTGCAAATAAATGGGGTTCAGTCTGAAACTTCTGCTGTGGGTATTCTGTGTTGGATCCTTATTCATATAGCTCATCTACAAACCATGGAGATTGTGACGTTGAAGCCTGGAAAATGGCTTTTCTGGGGTCACACACACAAAAAAATACTCTTCAATATTCTACAAGCTGCCAGGTATTGGTAGCAAACTATCAGCTAAATAACTTTCACAGCCGTTGGCAGTTCTGGAATTCCATCAGCATCATAACACATGATATCAAAACTGATACTTGTTCTGCAGATTTGAGTCAAAAATTAAGAGATTATTCCTTCCAACAGAGTGGCAGTTTCAAATGAATAATGTTGAAAAGTGCACTAAAGAACTTCGGGTCATAAATATTTCCTATCGCCTACTGCTGTCAGAAAATAACGGAGCGATAGAAGTGCAAGGCTGCCCCCTCTTCCCAAAATCATCTATAACATGCAAGGAATTTCCCTGTTATGGAAAACACAGGAGATGGGAGAGAAAAATGAAGGGTGAAAAAGTAAAAGGCATCTCTCAGAATGTGATAAAACAAACTCTGGCTTAAAGGAAGTTAAAAAATGGGTGGATGGGTAGACAGACACCTGTACAAAAGGAATGTGCACCTAAAACCAAAAGTCTGCTTATCACTTTGTTGTACAGACATAGATTCTTTATTTCCAGGTACTTCTGTTTCTCTGTCTCTTCCTCTCTGCTGCTTAGCTCAATGCTTAACTAAATCAACACTGAGCGGTTTTTCTGCGTCATGCTATACTTGTTTACTGATCGCTATTCAATAGCTCTCAATGTACAGTACAAATACAACATATTTTGTAATCTCTTATCTAGAATACATTATACAAAAGCCACGGAGACGTGAACTGGAAGAACTGCACTTCCACACTGGAAGTGAGGCAAGTGCCTTACTATTTCTGGCCAGATAACATTGCTTGAGGGAAGCCTACCCAATTTAATTTGTTCCATCGAGCAAACAGTGCTTTCAAACGTGCAAAGCATTCAGAAGAGGAAGACACAGAGAGCTGCTTAGTAAAATTTACAGAAACAGCTCAGAGCGATTGACTATAACTTCCAGATGCCTATTTAGAAATGCTTTCAGAAAGCACTTAAGCGCTGAACTTATGAAACATCAGAGTCTGTTCTGAAGTGCCTGAAATTTAATGCCCCCATGCTTAAGGCGTTGTACACCATGCTGGAAAACCTTTGCCCTTTTATTCTAAATCTATGCCTGTGTCTATTGAGTTGTCATTGCTCTACATAGCTGTGGATGCTGCAATTACCAGTGTACTCCGGACCCCAACTCACATTTTCTTCACTTTTGCCTTCATTTGCTCTTAAAGCACAAATGCATTTCAATGCTGACAAAAAGATGGATTTTAATATTACCATGCACCATCCATGCTTGCTACAGAGGGTGGAGCTCAAGTCCCAAATTTGCTGCCTCTGAAGAAAATCTTGAACTTCTGTAAAGACCTCCCACAGAAATCAGGAAAGAATTAATGGGCTGCTGAGTCCCTAATATGTCCCACCCCATAGCACCTGAAGGAAGTAGGTGTTAGACTGGCAGGGAAGAGCTTGACAGGGTAAGTATCCAGCTATTAATGGTGACTAACTGAGAGGCCGGAAGTCAAGGGAGACTGTTCCCAATTAAAGTCTCCCTTTGCTGAAGAAGGCCTGGCAGAAAATGTGTGATTTTTCTGGCTGCTAGTGACTTATGGGTCCCTGATCCTGGGGGGGAGAGGGAAGTATTTGGTTGTGTTTTGTTTTTTTTTTTTTCCCCTTCTATTGACCAAAGGGTGAGGAGTCTGTTGAGTGCTGGGCCCAGAAGGGGTGAAACAGTTTATTTTCCTGTATGTTTATTTTGGGCTTCAGGGGCCATATAGGGAGTGGAACTTTTTATGCAATGCAGCTAGCAGAAGGTGGTCACTCTGATCTGAAGGTGTTGGAGGCTAGATGGATCAACCAAAAATCCAATGTCAGAATTACTACTGCATCATCCTTGGAAAGGGGATTTTCTAAGGGCATTATGATCACTCCTCAATCACCACAATCACTCCTCAAAATTGCAGACAGTCTTTACAACTAATCTGGAACAGCAAGTTCAAGACACTTTGATCAACTGCCATAATGAAACCAGAGTGCCAGTAAAGCCCATGCCCAATTCCCCATAGGTAGGTACAATTATACCAGGTTAATGGAAAGAGATAACTCTTGTTTCATGAGCTGCTTTGCAAATACTCAGAGGATGCAGCATTAATAAGATTCATTTGAATACTTCAGCAGCTGAAATAGATTTAGAAGAAAAACCAAGGGAATTAATACATAGCAAATGAAAACTTGAACATCCTAATTTGGTGGTGCTACACGTAGATAGGTTTGGGTAAATACTTTATTTTCTGAAAAAAACACAGTTTGATTATCCCAAATAAAGCATGCAAAAATTTTTGGCTTAAGCAAATAACAAAAATCAGTTACACATGAACTGAAGAGAGAAGGAACTATGTTTACCTGGAAATCTGCCAAGACATAAAAGATTTGGGTTCAAGGCCATGCTCTTCTTCAAGGATTTCAACTCACTACTTGGGACACACCCTTATCTTTCCTATAAAGGTGTAGCCCTGAGGTGGTTTCCTCTCAAATAGTTCCTGGAGCTGTTTCACCTTGCATGGAATATCAGCCAAAGTTCCAATCCTTGTGAAAATAAATCTTTTGCATTTGTATATATTGACAATGTAAAACAGGAATGATGCCTGTCTGTTCCACATGACCATACCCTGCATTTTTGGGGGTATGACATTATTATAGCACATGAGAGAAGGATCCAAATGCCTATACAAATTTTTTTTTTTTTGAGAGGACATTGTGAAAAGGAAGAAAAAACAAATAGAATCTCATAGCACTATGATCTAAAATAAAACTTTTCAATCCCCAATACCACATTTCTTGCTACAAGAAAACATAGACCAGGACATACAACAGTGCTTTGCTGCTCAGTCACAAGGTATCAGCAATGTTTTCCCAGTGACTTCACAACAGCATAATTGCAGAGACGTTCACCTTTCCTCAGATATTCTTAGGAAAATACCATCCTTCTGACTACTTTGGAGCCACTATATTTGAAAGACTTGTGTTGACAGAGAAGGACAACTTCACATTGACATTTAACACAAAAAAACACAGGTGGGGTGTATCAGAGATCACACTGTAACAAGATTCCCCAAGTCTTCAGTCTATGCCTTTTCTTTCATTAGCCAATTGTACAGTTAACATCTTGTCAGATTCTTTCAGAATTAACTAATACACTGAAATATGTGCCTAATTCAAAGCTAGTTCTTTTTATTAACATCAAAAGGCTTTGGATCAGGCTCTATTAAAAAAAAAAAGTCTCTCTACAAGGCTATTGTGCATTTGCTATTAGGTACACAATAGGGCTTCTGTGATTCCTCTCCCTGCCTCACCTATCATCATACATACGTTAGCAGATAACTTGTCAGTAAAGAGTCATAAACGTCAGCCAGAGCATCATCCAGAAAAGCTGAAGGAAGGTTTCTTGGTCTGCCAAGTAGTAGTTCTGATAAGGGATCACCTGCCCAAGCAGTGCATTCCTGCCTCACCACAAACATTTTCTTCCACATGCACAGATGCCTTACCACAAATTATTGGGGTTGAAAGGGTTTGAGTTGCAGGGGAGAGATGGGAAGGGGGAAAAAGGAGTTGTTATTTTAACATCATTTAAAACTTCTGCTTGCTTCTGCATTTGAAGATTGCTTATGCCTGGAGGTTACAGAATGGCTGTTCCCAAGCAGCTGTTTTCAGACTTTATCTCCACCTCTACCACCCAAAATCATGTTTTTATGGGCTTCAGAACAGTTATCAATTGATAATTTACAACTGCAAAATACACATTGTGAAATGACATAGCTCTGGTCTTAACAGTAAATCAAGGCCCTACCCGTAAAAGGGCAAACATATATCGACATACACAATATTCCTAGTAGAAAAAGAAAATTGTAATAACAATATACAAAGATGAAAACAGAGCCCTTCTACGTCACCTCCCAAAATACTGTTCAGTTACAAGGTTTTTAACCTCAGTGAATAGAGTTAATCTTGAAATCAGTCTAAGTTCCAAAGGAGACTAAGCAATGCCACTTTTTACATTTCAAACCTTGCATAGCTGAAGTTGCATCCTTGAAGAGCTACAGATAAGATTTCCCTACCCTTAGACTGCGTAAATCCCTTATAGTGTGAATACTCGTTAAGTACAAGAAAGTACTCAAAATTCTACAGCATAATTTTTCAAAGCATGACCAATAAAAGCAAACCAGAAAGTTTATAGGCTAAGTCATTTTGAATATGCAGGAACTTAACATTAGTAAGATTCTTGGAAATAAGAATTTAGGTTTTTCTCATTATAGAATGTGCATGGAGGAAAAAAGATATATTTGGAAAACATTATCTGAGGAAAAAACAGCACACAGGAGACATAGATGGACATATGTATGTATCCTTGGATAAGTCAATGGGCTATTGCAAAGGCAGGGAATGGGAAGATCAAAACCTACATAGCAGTTAATTTTAATTTTGAAGTGTAATATTGACAGGAATTCCTTAGAGGAGGGGTCTTTATCACTTGACTTGCACTTATTTACAGGAATCTTGAACAAGAAGGCTGGGGTATAACTCCAGAAGATACAGGCAGCTTCCAGCACAGATGACGTTAACAGTTGCGTCAGAAATCTGATTTCTGCAGTGATTTGTGAACTGACCGCATCTCATAAGTCAAAGTTGAGTTACTGTACAGTAGATGCAGCTCATTAAAAGTTTGTCCTGGGAAAGGAATTTGAGACTTGCAGGACCACTTTGGGGTGCTCATAGAGGATACTATGGTAATCAGGGCAAATGAGGGGCAGCATTAGAGCAGCATGCTGGCAGAAAAATGGTAGAGCTGTGGCTGGGTAAAATCTTCATAGGCAAATGATGGTGAGTCAGAGCAACCTTTTTTAGTTTCTGAAAATTATTTATAAAGGGTATCTTATCACAAGGCACACCCTAAAAAATCTGGAAAATATCAGTGAGTAGTAAACAAACAACAGATCAAATAATAATAAATTTCAGCTGAAAAATGGAGTGAGGGAAGGAGGACTCGGAGAGTTTGCATTCACTGCTGAATCTTAGCTAATAGTATGAGTACCAGCAAACAGGAAATGTCTTTGCTCAAATGCTCAACATCTTTCTCTCCTACTGAAGCATATATGAGTTGAAGACATGCAGCACGTCATATAACTGTATACTCCAAAATTGAAGAGTGTCTAATCTGCCTTCCACTATAAAAATACAGTAATTGCAGTGATTCTTTTTCTTTCACAAGAGACAGTTTGTATTTCAGAAACAAAACATGTTTCACTCTTCCAGTTGCAACAAAGAAAGTGAAACTTACTTTAGAAAATACTGATATTCATAGGATATTAATGTTAACTGGCAATGTCAATGCTTTTATACAAAAATCCACACACCATTTATCATTGGATAGCAATTTTAAAGCTGTGAGTGCATGATCCATATCAGTTCACAAAATCCAGACTCCTTTTCCAAAATCCACTCTCCTTTTGGGGAAAAGAAGACAGAGATTATACTATAAGAGGCTCTAAGTTGATTAGATGGAAAACATACTCCAGGAATGGCAGTGTTAATATTGTAGAGAAAGATGTTAAACTTTGTATATTACAGCATTTGTTCTGGTTCCTAAGACTTACCGTGGGGATGGGGAGCCACCCTTTGGTCATTATTATAAATGCAAAATCAATATAATGTCCTACAGATGCTGACAGTCTCTGCCCTCTGAGGAGGGTTCTTGACAACCACTTATAAATTCATTGGTAATACTGACAGATACTCCAAGCATTGTCTCTGTTTCAATGCTATTTACAGTACATATCTTACCTTACAGAGATGATAGGGATGAGTAATCTCTGCTTGTGTAGGGCTCTGAGCATGTTACGTGCTAAATGTTGTCATCACACTCTGTGCCTTCCGTTCTCTATCACATCACTGACGCAGATCAATTTCCACAAACTGAATGTCTGTAGCATAAAACAAGGATTAAATTAAATGAAACATTTGTAGCTTCATAGACTTCTCTTTCAAGAGCCCAAAATTGAATAAATGAAAAGGTTCAACCTGAAATACAAATTACTTTACTTTTTCATCACAGTGATTGACAGTCACAGATCAGTGTGAAAAGCAGACTAACAAACAGAAAAGACCAACAAACTGCTACCATATAATTTCAGCAGAACAGGCTGGACACTGAAGTAGAAAGGCAAAATCCTGAAAGAATGGAAAACATAGATAATTAAGCCCAAGAAAGGTCAACTGACAGAGCAGAAAGATAAACCTATGGAAACTTGCCAGGTAGATTAAAGTTAAGCCCCACACAACTCTTATTTCACATTGAAAACCACAAACCATTCCCAGAAAGGAAGAAACTATTATGATCTCTCTCAGCCTTCATGCAAGCAATCTTCTTAAATGCTTCTCTTCTTTATGAGAAAGGACTAAGTTCCCAGAGTTTTCCATTTAGCCCTCCCTCAGAACTTTGGAGACTGTTGTTCTTTCTTTCGACTTGGGATCATCCTCTACCATAGTCAGCTGTTGCTGGTCAGTATCAAGCAGAATCGGTCCACAAGACAGAGAAGATGAATAGCAGATACGTAAGCACTGGATAACGCAGACATAGCAGAAAAGTAGCAATTTTGAATTTGGCTACAGCTAAGAACACCAAGACTAAGAAACTTAGGTGAACTACAGGCTATTAGGTGACTGGAAAAAAAAAAACAAAGAAAGAAACAGATCAGAAATAGCCAACAATTCAAAATAAAGGTGATTAGTAGAGATCACAATGAGATTACTAGCTGACTCCTATCCTGCCACTTGCCATGAAGCAAATGTAATAACCAAGTAAACAGTTACAACGAGAATAGACGTTCTTCTTCACATGCTCAAGATGCACTATACTACTACACCAGACAAATCATTTGTGCTCCCGAAAGACAAACGTTTCTACTCACGTGTTACATTTGGGGATGAAGAGGCGAGAAGGTAGAGTTCTCTTTCCAAGCTCACATGGTAAGTTAGAAGCAATAATCAGGATAACACTGAGGAACTTACTGTTGATCAGACTACAAGGTTCCTTGGTCTGTGCTTGTATCACTGTCATTTAAAAGAAGCTTATTTGTCCTTAAGTTAAAGATCTTTTTCCTTCCACCACCGAAGAGAGCATACTGAATCACTGAACAACAGTTCCATTGACTAAAAAGCAGCTGTTAAATTATTCTGTTAGTGACTCTCAACCAGTTTTCCCTGCCCCAAAGGGCAGAAGCTGCCCAACAGCACCTTCTGTGAAATATTAAAGTGATAGAAAGAAAATCAAAAGAGCATGGGACAGTCACTACAGTGTTTGTTTTTCTTCTGAGGCACGAGGGCCACCCACATTGCATACTTTTCTGTAATTAATTTTGTTTTAAAAAATAGTATTTATTTCAGCCTGTAGTAATACAGTCCATTTAGATTACTACAGTTTGGTGCTACCACTAAATTCAACACCAGTTTTGATTTGTGATTGTAGTACTGTTAGACATCCATATATGAGGAATTTGCACTATGGACTAACAAAAGGGTCTGACTGTATTTACAGTCTGAGTTGACTTTCTCTTCCACATTTAGCAGGTTCTCCAAATTCCCAAGGTGGCCACTTGATCACTGAAACCAACGTGTAGCATGTAAGTGTGGAAAAGTTTGTTGTGAAAAAGAGTAATCACACCTGAAAGATGATGTTAGAGCTTTCGGAATGATGACTGCACTAAGAAACAGATGGGTTTGAAAGGACTTGATTAGATATACCATACTGCAAATCTGGGAGTGACAGGTTTCCACAATTAATTTGCTAGGCAAGAGAATGTCGCAACTCAGCTGTGACTCCCTGCAACACTGTTGATCTGACTTGACTTATGGATGACTGTAGGGTACTGAATCTGGAACTGAAAAGAAAATAAGGAAAGCAAGTAACATAATGTGATTAAGATAATTAATCACCAGACACTGATTTGCTGCTTCTAAAACACTTCTGAAAGAAGAATCTTATGAAAGTAATCTTATTTCTTCATTGCAGAAAAGCCATTGTTTGGTCTGATACTACTGTCAGAAAACAGCAGCTGCTCAGCACATTGTGTTTTCAAAGGAATAATCACAGGCTTAACTTGTAAAATTAATGCATACAGCTGAAATGTAGAAAGTAGTTTGGGTCTAAGTGTAATACACTCTGCCAGGCTGCAATCGTGGATACTCAAAATACCTCTGTCCTAAAAGTGGTGAAACCCAAATGCTCTTATTCTAGACCAAAGAGCTTCCTGGGATTTTCTGTTTGGGTTGTTATGCATGATCAGAAGCACCAAAATTTTGCACCTACGGACTGAATGCGTGAAAGGTAATTGGTAAGGCACTTCAAGCCTGATAGCTATTTTAGCACTGATTTCATACAAATCCATGGAGAAGCAAGGAATTAAAAGAACCTTGAGGGAAACATTGCTGCCTCTCCTCCTCTGTACAACAGGCACCTGAGACCTTCTCCTTTTCCTGTCATGAGGACACACATTCCTCACCCAGACAGGTGCCCTCAGAAGACACTTAGGAACTTGTCAGCTACAAAAAGAAAAGGGGCCAGTCATGATTAGAATTCTCTCAGGCAATAGGCAGGAACTGGGAGAAGCTCTCAGTGTATCTATTCCTGAACCCCCGCAAAGGAGTATTCATGGTGACCATCTCTTTGTAGAAACTAGCAACTTTGGGTAACAAACTTGAGGTAATCTCTGTCAAGCTCCTGATAACACAAGAAAGAGCCAACATTCATGTGTACCTGCTTTGGATGGTGTTGGCAAGAAATCATGTACATGATCCATACCAAGTGATGGATGTTCTCGATGACTGCTATCAAGCAGGATGCACCTGGTGCAGATCACCATTTTATGTGCTTATACACATTTTCCTAACAAGTAGCTTGTTGGCAACTATAATTTGATCTTTAAAACTCAGTACTATAGAGTACAACAAGGTAACTAAAAGTTAAAACCTTTCTGAAGATGAGCAAACTTCCTCATTTGAATTTACACCATTTTTTCATCTGTCTTAATGGTAGCAACAAATGCTCCCCACTTCCATTAAAGGAGCATCTAGTACCCAACCAGCAACCTTCAGTCTCTAGCCAGTTTCTCCCAGTCCCTGACAAAGCATTTAATTACAAATAATTCAGGGGAAGTTCTTATTTCTTGATGGTACCCTAATTGCTGTCACCTTTGAGAATCTTATTTGCTACTGTAGAAGAGATAAAAACTTTAAACATTGTGCATTTAACATGAGAGAGTTTGAGTCAAAACTGCATTTTAAAAGAAATAATGCCTTTTGTGATTTTCTTAGACTTATTTATTTATTGAATTATTTCCACCTTTATCACATATACTCCTTGCTTATGTTCCACACTGTCTATTAAGATGAAGAATAAAAACAGACTGATCAGTTTTGCCTTTGGAATTCTTTTATCAGTTGCAATAATTGTATGTTTAAATAGCAAACAATACTTGGTGAAATTTAAAACCGAAACAATAAAATTTTTAAACTGAAATCCTAAAACTGTTTCTGGAAGCATTACTCTTAATATTGTTTTTTGCAACTTTTTTAAAGAACAGAATCAGTATTTTATGCTTTTATTACGCAACCACATTACATTCTGAAACTGGAATTATTCAGAAGGAGCAATATTTCTTCGAAGAATGATTAATGAGTTGCAAAGAAAAACCCAATGCTGTTACAATTCTCGCACATGAGGCAAATACATAGAACAGATCAGCATGTTTTGTCCAAAGGCTGGAAAGCGTCTTAGTGACTCCCAACTGTCCGTGAATATATTATACTTAAGAAAAACACGGTGCTCCAAGCTTGTAGATAAAGTAATATCCCTACTCAATATATAGACTCCATCATTGTGGAGAGTGCAAGTCAAGTTAAGACCCGATTTTGATGTGTTCTCTTTGAGGTAGAGCCATTCTTTGGTAGCAATGTTGTAAGACTGCACAGTTAACACGTCCTCACTTTGGCTGGATTTTTGGTTTGGTCCAAGTTCATGAATACAACCCCCTACCAGATATATAGTTTCTTCAACAGAGAGCATCTGTTGTTTGCGAACATGGACATCACAAAGTTCAAAGTTGGTCCAGGAATCAGAAGTGGGACAGTACTGCAAAATGTTCATATTCCTATCTGAAACAGAGGAGAGATATTTACAAATAAATAAATAAATATATTAGAAGGCAGTCATGGAGGAATATTCTTCCTCCCTACAAATTGTATCAGCCATTATTACAGATTACTAATATATTAGAGTGCAAAACAAAGTTGACTATGGAGAAATATTGATTATTGAGAACAGCAAGTCTTTGCCCTTGACAATGAAATTTGAATGTTCTGTTCCTTTGTAGAGGGCAAAATTAAGCTGCTTCTGGCACATTACTCGATGTAAACAGTCTGGAGATGTAGATTTTAGCAGAATAATCCCTATCTTTTAACTTATGCTTTTAATTTTGTCTCCAATTGGCATGTAAGAATTTTTTACAAAAAGGGAAATGGGGTAATATTCTGCTCTCCAACATTTTACAGATGAATTCAATTATCATGAAGACAGTATGCTTCATTAATGGCTGTCAAGTGAGGATTTATCATAAAAGCTTAACTTTGATACTTTGCATTTCATTCCATAAATCAAAGTTTCGTGGAATAAAATTCACAAAGCTAGTTACATTTCAGCAAGTGGCACGGATGACCTAAGGGCATATGTTCAGTAACTCATGAAGAGAGAAACACATATTGTCAAAATTAGTTAAGAACCAGGAACTCTTTGTTCCAGCATCAGACAGAGGCACAGAAGAAAAGCTGAAGGCATAACTACACTTCAGTTACAAATCAGTGGACCCATGTGTTTGCAATACTGTTATTCTATGAAATTGTTACAATCATCTTGATCTATGGTGCAGTGGAGAGCCTGGTTATGTCCAAAGATTCCCTAAATTAACACAAAATGCACAGGACTTGTTAGCTAGTAAATTCAGTTTCAACCTCTGGAGACTAGAGCTTAAACCCAAACTCAAGTGACAAGCAGCAACAGGTTTGCAGACTCCAGTCTGGTCTTTTAATAAAATCTACTCCATATTACAAGTCTATCCTGCATGATGATCTCCAGATGAGCTCCCAAGTGGAGCAGCAGACGGTGACATACTGACAAGTTATGTAAGGCCATAGGTATAAATAGCCATAAATATAACTGGATTGTCATGAATGAAGTGCATTAGCAGCACAATTAGGGAGGGGCTGCTACAGCATCTGCTTGCACTCTGATGACTTAGTCATTGCTTATTACTTTACATTACCTTCTTGAATATCTAATCCACATTAAATAAAGGAAAAAAAAAAAGGAAAAATACCACAGCAATGCTCTATTGCTCTATGAAATTGCTGATCAAAGCTCTACATATAGATGATCTTCGTTTACAAACAATGTATCATTCTCTGACTTACTAAGGAGAAAAAAAATCCCAACATTTCTAGCAATGTCTATCTGTAGCAGTAATCTTCCCAGGAAAAAGGTGCTATGGTTTGAGAGGAGACTTACGAGACTGAGATTTATCATGATTTGGCTCTCATTTGTTCAGTCCAGAGCCTAAGTCTTATATCCACTGAAACAAAAAAAAATTCCAGTACAAAACATTAACATTATAGTCCCTGACATGGAGTTTCTACTAGAGTCTAGGCTCACAAGTGAGAGCTGAGAACTGGAAGGAGGTTCTTTATTCAAGAAGTGTCATTATAATTTACAATGGGAAATTCCAGAACCTACCACCTTTTGATAAGTGCAGTCTTACGAGAAAGCTCTACACAGATGAAAAAAAAATCCACAAAACCAACCAAAACTACAGTCTTACTGAGGTATACACAGAAATATGTTTAAAAGAAAAAAAAAATGGCTGCATGTGTTTTATTTAGTGAATATAGTGAAAACAGCAAATGAACCTCAATGTCTCTCAGACAGTTAGTTACACTTAAACTCTCTCCAACATGTGCATAACTTGGATGGTAAATCACCAATGTTATTGCAGCCAAGGTGTCACAGAAAAACTGATTCTAGACCCTTGTTCAGGAAGGGATCTTTATTCATAATAAGCAGAGGCACTTGTTGTCCTGAAAGGTCTTGGATTTAAACAAAAGCCTAAACGTGCTAGTTATCTACTGCTCACTATTTTATTCTTGTTTACTATCCCATTTCCATTTAAATTGGCCTTCAGGAAAAGACCCCAAAAAAGATCTAGGAAAAGAAAAGAGCTTGAATATCAGTGGCAATCTCTTGAGGTGTGAAAGAAGCAAGAGGCTACTCACTGACTATACTTCTTCAATTAAAACCACAGATAATAAGTACCAAATAAAGAGCTCGACCCAGGGCAGCAATCCTGACTACATACACTTTGTTAATGAATTTTAAGGGAACAGGATCTCTATCAGCAAGATGCTGATCTTTCTATCCATCCTATCAGGAATAAGTGGCCTGAAGGAGCACCATGGAAAAAGTGGCACTCCCATAATCTTATAGCACAATTAACCAAATCAGAGCTTTTTCTTCTTACATCTTCTTTCTCTTTCTCTAGATAAAAAGGACAAAACCCTAACTCCAGTCTCCAGAGACAAGTCTTCCCATTGCTGTCTGTTTCAGTCCCTTCTCCTTGTTTTCTGTTCTCTTGTCTCAAAGGACGTTTCCCCTTGGGCCTGACTTCTCAGCACAGCAAGTGTTCTGTGACGGACATCCTTCACTCTTAGTGTCAGACATTGGGGAACACAAGGCACCCCAACAGTTCCTTTAGTGGGGATGACCAGAGCACACCACAGAATGGCTCTCCATAAGGACACAGGCGTCCCAGTATCTTTTGTTTACCTGAGTGAAGCCACCAGGTTCCAGGTCAGAATGAACCAGAGAAAATGCTTTCGAAGGTTATCATTAGCACAGGGACCATGAGAGGTGGAAGTGCATCTTTTACAAAGTTTATAGTGCTTCAGAGCTAAAATCAGCTCTAACGCTAGAAACGACAGCTTGTTCTAATGTCAGTTTAGCTTTGTGTGCCATACTCTCTGTAAAAGCTGATCTCTTTCCTAATTTTGTTCCCAATTTGGAAAAAAAGTTTAAAACTACTGTGGTCAAATGAAGTGGGCAAAGGCCTAAAGACAGAAATTTAAATTTAGGAAATCCTGGTAAATACTGAACATTTGACATGAAAAAAGAAATTACTTCTAAAACTCTGAGAAAATGGTACTCCACCGAAAGAACAGCACCATGTGCTTAAGGAATGAACAAGTGGGAACTCTTTTTAAGTGGCTTGCTTTTCCTCTTATAGAATCATAGAATGGTTAGGGTTGGAAGGGACCTTCAAAGGTCATCTAGTCCAACCCCCCTGCAAGGAGCAGGGACATCCCTGACTAGATCAGGTTGCTAGACTCATCCAACCTGACCTTGAACTTTTCCAGGGATGGGGCTTCCACCACCTCTCTGGGCAACCTGTACCAGTGTTCTACAACTCGCATTGTAAATAACTTTTTCCTAATATCTAATCTAAATCTACCTCCCTCTAATTTAAAACCATTACCCCTTGTCCTATCACAACAGGCCCTACTGAACAGCCTGTCCCCATCCTTCCTGTAGGCCCCCTTGAGGTAACAGAAGACAGCTATCAGGTCTCCCCGGAGCCTCCTCTTCTCCAGGCTGAACAGCCCCAACTCTCTCAGCCTGTCCTCATAGGAAAGGTGCTCCAGCCCTCTGATCATCGTAGTGGCCCTCCTCTGGACCTTGTCAGGAGACAATACAACTCCAAAACTTTCCCTCTGTACAGTATCCTCAGAAAACAGGGTACAGAAAGGAAGTTAGTAAAAAATGTTGGTTCTTGCTTAAGCTTTTGAGTAATTATTCAATTCAGTTATTTCAGCACTGAAAATCTTACCTGTAACTTGAATTTGCCTGTGAAACACTGAAATGCTGTAGTGAAAGGATCACGGCATCTACTAATGCATGAGAAATACTAATGCAGGCAGATATTTTCTTTGTATTTTTCCTTCTGACAGTCTAAATCTGGTATTTAAAAATTAAACAAAGTGTGTTTGTTGAGACCTCTCTTTCTACTGTATGATTGAAATCTTAAAAAAGGAGGGCTAAGCTGGGTGCTGAAGTACCCATCAGTCTGTTACTTGAGAAAAACAGAGGCCCAGATCCATGCAGGCACGGAAAAAAAAAAATTCTATCTGATTCCTATAAGAAAGAGCTATTTTTTTTTCATTTGTCAGTTATTTTCTACCACTGATTTATTTCTACATGTTTTAATGAGTCTTACACAACTTTCTACATAAATTCAAAAGACTTCCTGAAAAAGAGAATTATCTGGGCCTTAGAAGCAATCAGGTTGAAAACAAACAAAAAGTAAAAGCAAGCTTTCTACCTCGTGTAGTGTATCCTCCAATAACGTAGATCTTGCCCTTGCACTCGCAAGCAGAGAATTCTGCAAGAGGGTTTGGCATGGATGCCACAAAATTCCACCAGTCGTTTTCTGGATTATAGCACTCCACATTGGAAAGGGATTGGCCACCAATGGCATAGAGTTTTCCATTTACAGCCAAAAGCTTAAAATTGGACCTGAAATAAAAGATTGCGGCATTGAAATAGGTTAAATAGATGTACAGAAAAATATAGGAGACAAAGTTCTTCCTATCCAGGCTCCAACATACTCATCAAGATGTACAACTTGCACCATCACTTCATATATTACAGCATCTAAACCCTTCTGTGCAAGGCCGAAATTCTGTAATTACACTGTAATTACTTAGGACAGTCACCAGTGACATTCTGGATGCTAATGATGTTGATGCTGAGACTGATTAATATTTTATTTTGGACTTCAATCTGTCACAGTTTGAGCTTTAAATGTTTAGTAACTAATGTGGTCAGTAGATGTCTCATTTTTACTAGGCTTTTAGTAAAGTACCTTTAGTAGAGAAAAACGTATTATATATACACACAGTCAAGGATATTATTTTAGTTAAAACTGCAGAAATTTCAAACAAGACTTGATGAATGCCTAAGAATGTGTATTTGTCTTAGTCTGCAATACAGAATCTCTTTAATAACCTAATAAACAGAAATTTAAAGCAGTACACATTGAATCATGTTCTGCAAAAGAAGGAAGACAGACTCTCCTGTACCTTATTCAACATTAAACTACTAAATATATCGTGTATCCCACTGAAGCAAGATATATCTGTAAATTAATGTTCCACCCATAGCTGAACAAAATACACAGCACTCCATAGGCAATGCCCTGTTCTTTTACTTCTTATTCTGTTCCATTGTGCTGTTATACTTCCCACACAGCAAAAGACATCTTTCTAATTACTGAAGCACAAGCCTTACAGCTTACACTTTTAACATAACATAGGCAGAAACAAACGGTCTGTGGATGTTAAAGGTGCAGGTCTGTAGGAAGAAATTGGAGGGCTTGAAGTTAGAGAGCTTGCATGCTCAGCTATGCCGCTATGCCTTCCAGCTATGGCAGCTGGTCTAAAAGAAGATGAGCTCTTCCTCTCTTCAGAAACAGTCTCCTTGCCTAGAAAGATTGTTCCTTCTCTACTGCTGAGCCAAATCAAGATTTTACCATGCAGTATCCCAATTAACTAAATGCATGAAAGTCACTGGAGTGCACCAGCTCAGCATAAAGCCAAATGGGAAACTCTGTTATGTCTGTAAAACTGAAGTGGAGCTTTTGCACTGGCCTGCTGAGCAGTAAAGCGAGTTTCACTCCGCATGAATCCAAGATTCAAAACTTACCGCTAAGTAGTTTTGCAGGATTTTGTCTGGACAAAATGAACCCTGCCTAGCAGCAGACTGCCCTGCAATTTCTTTTTATTAAATATATTTGGAAAAAGAATTTGCTTCCAGATGGAATCATTTTGTTCTTGATATAGCTTTGGAAACTAAAATGCTCCTTTGAAGGAATTAATTGCTTTTTATTCTTTTAATTTTTTTTTCCTGACATTTACAATTAGGTCATTCTGTTCGTCTCCTCTCTACAGCAATTATGTTTTCCATCTTAGAGAATACAGAATAACATGGCAATCAATAGCAGGAATGAAATGAGGATAATTACTTGCAAAACATTATGATTTTCAAAGCAATGTACCTGTTCTAAAAGCCTTGTTGGAAAAAAAAATCCACAAAATAACAAAGGAACAAAACCACAAAATGTAAATGCATTGTCCAAGCAGTTCTTTAAAATCTAAAGTATGTGTGCCTGTAATGCAGGATTTTTTGCTTATAAAATGAGTTCACATCCCCAGATAGCATTTCCCTATTCTAAGATCTTCTAGCCACTTTATAAACATGCTAAAAGTTCAGTCACAGAGGATATTAATTAACTAAACAAGTGCATAGAGTCAGAGCATTAAAGAATTTCCTAATTCACACATGCTTCTCTAGTTACCCTTCAACTGCAGCCTCTTACTATTTTATTGGAATGGACGTCATTTATACAGCTTTCGCTTGACAGCCTTCGTATCACTGACTTGCTTCGTGCAGCACAGGGAAAACTATCCGGTGACACTTTCAACTTCAATTACTCTAGAAGGAGGTCACATACATTTGTGTCAGTCATGTAACCACTTCCAACACTTGTTAAAATGGATGACATGCAGTGGAAGTATCTCAGATTTATGGAGCACGTTAACTGTAAGGTTCATTTTACTCAAAAGTAGCTGTAAGTATCCATCAGCAAATTTTATATGAAAGTTTAGACAATGGCTCAATATATTATGAAAAACTCCTGCCATTCACCTTTCCATGCCAATAACAGCAGGTGTTTTTACGGAGAGTGAACATTAGGAAATATTTAGTGTTTTTTTAATACTCTTTTAATGTGTTGGAGCAGCTGGAAACAAGGAAAGCAAACACCAAGTAACCGTCCAGCTCTCCACAACTGTTCCATGGACTACAGCTTGGAAACAATGATGAGATGAGATGAACAATCCGTCAGATTCAACTGCGATATAACTCCACTCACATTCGTTGAGTTATTTAAATCTGAGGGATCAAAAGTACTTTCCAAATGCCAGGCCTAGAGCATACTCTTCCTGTTGGGACAAGACCGGGGACGAGCTGTCCTCTGAAAGGAACCCCAGGAGCAAGAGTGAGTTGTGGGGTTTTACCAAGCTTCAAAAGACAACATTTTTCATTCAATAGAGACAAGTGCAAAGCACCATATGCAGGAAGGAAGAAAAATTAATGCACAAATGCACAGGATCTGGGGGCCAGAATGGGTAGTTTTCCAAATACAAGAGAACACTCAACAACTTGCAAAAAAAACTTACATTGTTCTGGATTGCATTAACAACTGTAGGTGCATCTGTAGGAGACCGCTATGAAAGTGGCTATAAAGAAGACAGCAAGCATTCTTCTTGTTTACTGACAGGTATCATTCATTTAGTAGACAACAAGAAAAAGTTAGCATAGATGTTAGAGGAGACTTCCTGATCAGACGGGTAGCTGAACATGTGAACAAGTTACCTGGGAGGAAGAGGGTTGGAATCTACTTTGCTGGAGGGCTTCAAGAACAAGTTAGACATGCGTGTGCAAGGTAAGCTTGGTCCTGCTGTAGAGCAGGAGGGTTAGGCTAACTTGTGGTTTCTTCCTGTCAAATGATCAACTTTAACCTTAAAATTTCTCACAAATCAGATGACTTCTTTACTCTGGAGTCAAAGCATTTACCACAGAGACAAAGAACCATGAAAACATGGTTATGAAGGCAATTCCAAAGCAATTTACACTTTTTGCATGAACCACTTTTGTTTTTTTTTTTTACATTCCTTACACTAGTCTGCAGAGCATACTGCATCCAACCTTTATCTTTGGAAGAGCGTGATACATTCGAGATAAATGTGAAATCAACATTTCTAATTTTAAATTTTTTGAAAGGTCTATTTTTCCCCAACACAGAGGAATTTTGAGTGAAAAAAAAATTTAAAAATGTGGAAAGAGAAGGTCTCAAAAAGCACTACCATTCCCCAGGAGCATCCTCTCCTATATTCCTCTACGAATCCTCAGAGTGGCAGCAGTTCAGGCACAAATTGCTCACAAAAACCATGTTCCATGTGTATGTGTATAATCCCAGCCAGGGGCTTACAAGGGTCTTCCAAGCCTGGAAGATTTACCTGCCATGAGTGTTCTGGAGGAAAACAAAAGTGGAACATACAGCTGTAACTGGCACATGCAGTAGAAATCCTATGAGTACAGTATTTTTAAATAGAAAATTTCAACTGACAGCAGCAATTTAAAGGGATCTATGGAAATGCATTCAAGGGCATTACTTGAACAGTCCCCAATGTGCTTTGTTACCTTCTTGTCCCTGAAGACCACAAGTAGTCTTGGGCAACCCTTATATGAAGTTTCTTCCATCAAAAATTAGAGGTTGTTCTCTGAAGACACTATTCCAACTACAGCAATATCTCTAGAATTAAAAGATCTAGAAACTGTGAACTGTTATAGACTATTTGTGCTAGGCACCACATTCAGCCCTCAGATGATGAGAAATTTCAGGCTTGGTCACACACTTCCTATACAAGCCTGAGCAAATGATTTTATCTCCTTTGTATACGCATAAACAGGGAACAAAACTTTCTCAGGCCTATGTGGGTATCACAAGAATAATATACAGGAGTTACCTATTGTGAACAAATTTGAAACTACAGTAATAAGACTCCTACATCTAGAAAGAAAGCTAACAGCTATAACCTAAACTAGAATGACTGCTAAGTATTCAGTATACTTCTGATGGCTTTGTCTTCTACTTAGAAGTAAGCTGGGACTCCTTCATTTATGCATATGTAGAGAATCACAGAATCCTGTGATTCCGTATTATAATAATGCAAATTATTAAAGATATAAATATCACACAATTTACAAGGTTTCTTGAGGGCAGAGAACTTCTTGTACTAACAGCAAATCAGCACAATTATTTCCACAACTCCTCAGCCTTCTCTTGAGGCCAACATATGTATCCATTCATACAGGCTAAATCCAAATACTCTTGTTGTCTGAAGTCAAACCAACTTCAATGGGAACTAGAACCCTCCCTCAAGGCATGTAAAAAATTCATCCATGGGATGCAATTATATCAGCCGACATTGATTAATTTGGCAGACTGTCACATGACTTTTAATTCCCAAGCAGCATGCTGGGCAACTGCCCTGCTTATTTTACTGCAGTACAACAATCTAAAAATACAATGCTGAGCAAAGTGCAGATCTAATTGCAGCACATCTGTGCAACAGACAGGCATCAGTGCTGCTCCTGTTAAATACAAACTCTCTGATCCTAAAAACCTCCCTGCTCTTGGCTTCTATGGGACAGGCCATCTTCTTTTGTGCTCTGGCCACAAAATGTGAAGCTGGTCATCAGAGAACTGAAATGTTATGTCAGATAGAAAAATAATAATAATAATAATAATAATAATAATAATAACAACAACAACAACTTCAGAGTTCAAGGCTCCATGAAGACATTGAAGTCAAAAACATGTTTTGTGAAGTTTCCATGAAAAACAGTTTCCATGAAAAAAATGTCCCCGGATTATCACTCGGGGAGCAACACACTCACTTGCTGCTACCTTGCAATCTCGAGGCTGATGCAATTTTGGGTTCTTTTTGACCCACAATAACTACCATGAATCACAAGAATAGAGACTATTCCAAAAATATCAATTCACATGCTACTTTTCTGCTATAAATGGCCAATATGAAATTCTATGCTAAGGAATACCTTGCTGTCACCTGTGATGGGCCTAAAGATTCAGTCGGTAAGGCAGTCCAGTTGAAAACAGTAATACAAGGAGAAAATATCCATGTGTTTATTTCAGATATAATGTTTATATATCCTAGAAAAAAGGGAAAGTGTGGGGGGAAAAAGACTGATCTACAGTTTGAACAGCCGAGTCGCAAGGTGAAAAAAGGGCCTCGAAAAAGTGTTTTTTAAAAAGCCCTCATTCGCCATGCTGCAGAATCATGGCACATAATGACATCCCTCTTGCTGTACACATCACGCGAACCAAAGCCAAAACCTCGTAACTTGATCAACGTGGGACTTCAATGTTCAAGTTAATTTCCATAGGAGACGCTGTGTGGGCTGAACCCATCATCCTCTCCTATCAAGGCCAATGTGCTCTCAATCATGCTCACATAGGCAAGACTGTTGAAGCGAGGCCAGCTAAAACCTCTCAGTTGCCACTGGCGCCTCGGTGAAGACTGCTTATGGGCTCAGGCTCTAAGAAATATGTCTGCAAGAAAAGGTGTTTGCAGTGTTTAAAAGCTAAACCCTCATTCTACAGATGCTATTTTTCACAACACTAGCTAGCTCACTATTAGTTTCTCAAATGTAAATTATACAAATGTTTCTGAATGCTAACATAAACATCAAAGTCAAACAAACAATTAAAAAACATACAAGGAAAAGTAAAATGGTTAAAATTATGAAACTTTCCCAGATCAAAATATTCTCACAAAGTGAGAAATTTCTCACAATCTTCCCAACATTTTTCTGGTGAATATTTCACTGAAATGCAGGCCTACAAAACATTCAGATTTTTATGAAAGTCCAAACCAATGAAAAACTGCTGCAGCTTAAGTTTTCAGCCATCTCTCGCTCTGATAAACGGTACATTCTCACTAAGAGCAGGAAAACTTGTCACTTACAGTACTGGAGCTAAAACATATGGCAAAGGAAGTAGGAGAATAATTTTATCTTTGGGGGTTTTTTTTAATCTTTTTTTTTTATTTTAAGGAGAATTTCTACTACCAGTCAGACAGCTGATTGGAGAGACCGGATCCTTATATAGTACAATTTAAAGGAAAAGTGGAAGCCCACCACTATTTAGTACCACGGTGAATGTTCACACGTGGTGGAGAGCTGTGGCACAGTCCTCCTCTGCTGATGCCTAGCTCATACTCTTGCACAGCTGAGGCCTTAACCACTGTTTACCAGCATCTATGCAATAAAGTGCCATCCTCCTCACCCCTACTTGCCACAGCAGCTCCCCATGCCATGCAGAGGGCACCCCTAAGCAGGAAAGAGGCTGCAGCATTGTGTTGTGGTGGGATGGCTGTGCCAGTGAAGATGAGGTTTGCCAGGCCTGTCCATGGCAGGTTGCCACGCCATCGCCAACTGCTGCGGTCCTTCCCACCACACAATACAAGAGACACGAGTGATTCACAGCATAGAGACAGGTCTGAATCACTTCTCGTAACAGCGAGTCCAGTCAACACCACGTGACTTAACAGAGTCTATTTTGACAATATACATGGACACACACGTATTTCAGGGAGCAGTGGTTACCTCTTCTGGTTCATTGAAGCTAGCTGACTCCATTCGTTTAGGCAAGGGTTGTAACAATGGGCAGCTGAAATCTCCTGGCTGGTGATCCTGTAGCCCCCGACGATGAACAGGTAGTTGTCCAGTATCGCTGACCCGTAGCCTCGGACATTCACCAGATCAGGAGGCAGATTGTTGGCCAGGGGCAGCCACCTCTGTGCTTCCTCATCATACCTCAGCATAGACCAAGGGGCTTCCACCTGAGGGTGACAGCCCGGAGGCAGGCCCAGGGAAGAGGCACCCATGAAGTCCCCGATGGCCACAAGGGTGGCGGTGCCCCTCATCCGCCTCTCCTTCAAGTGCTGCTGGAGAGCATGGGGCAGGAGGAGATGTGGCCGGGCCTCGGGCCTCCGCAGCACCTGATGGTAATGGGTGGCCATGAAGTCTAGACAGGCGTCGTGCAGGTCCTGGAGACCGTAGACCTGAGCCAGGCGGTGCAGCTCGAAGCAGTTGCCCAGCCTCACCTGCGAGAGGAGCAGGCGGAGCAAGGGGGTGACCTGCAGGTAGGAAGCCGCCTCCACCAGCTCCTCCAGCAACGGGGGCTCCTGATCGCCCCCCTCCTCCTGCTCCAGCCTGGCCAGGCAGGAGGTGTTGATGAAGTCCAGCACCAGCTCCAGCCCCAGGGCACTCAGCCCCCCGCGCAGCAGCTGCTCCCCATGGCCCTGCCCTGCCTCCCGCATGCCCGAGCGGTACAGGGCTCGGAAATAGTCACTCTGCTCGATCAGCTTCCTCTTGCACACCGGGTAGCACTTGTCCCCTAGCCGGATCCGCACCACCTCCTCCTCCTCCTCGGCACCGGCCCCGTCTCCTTCGTCCCCTTCCCCCTCCTCTTCCTCCTCCCGCCGCCGCCTCGCCAGGGACATGGCTCACCCCCTCCCCTGGCTGCACTTCAGCCCCGCCGCTGCCGGCTCCGGACAGGCTCCTCCTCCTCCTCCTCCTCCTCCTCCTCCTCCGCCGCCGCCGCCCCGGAGCCCGCTGCCGGGATGGGAGGAGCGGGGCCGGGCCCGGCCAGGCCGGACCGGGCCGCGCCGGGGGAGGCGGGCGGCGAGGGAGGAAGGCTTGGGGGAGGTGCTGCCACAGCCCTGCCGGTTCCCTCCCTGCAAGGAGAGAAAGGGAAGGGAGGGAAAAAAAAAAAAAAAAAAAAAAC
>WHYT01015928.1:198085-211856 GCA_009806455.1 Tetrax tetrax | reverse complement strand
ATCAGAATTTATTCTTGATCCACCAAAACCTAAACCTCCTGCCTGGTTTAATGGAATTTTAACATGGGAAGACTTTGAATTAGTAAATCCACATAGAGCTAGGTTTCTAAAAGAAATCAAGGACCTCGCAATTAAAAGGCGTCAAATTCTAAGCAACAAAAGTCTGTCGGAAGATGAAAAGAACACAAAACTACAGGAATTAATGCTGAAGAATCCATCAGGTTCAGGGCCTCCACTTAGCATAGAGGATTTGGGGTAAGAGATTTCATATTTAAAAATACGCGCATAGTGTTGTGTTAGAGACAAATGTCAACGTGTATAATTAAAAATGACGATTTCTGCATTTTCAGTAGTATCGTTGCAAGGGGGAATTATTAGAGATGCAGCAAGATGCAGTTTGCTGTCTGTAGCTGTATTCTTGTTCCTTAGTTTGAGGGTTTTCTCTTCTCACTTGCTCTGTTTCCTACTGTTTAAACTTACATGTGGCTGCACTGCAATGCCATATGACACTAGAAACACCCAAATAGTTGTAAAGACCTTTAGAAAAGTCTCAATCTAATTTATTTGCTATAACTATTGAAAATTATCACGTTTTTGGAGAGCTTTCAAAGAGGACAAATTTCAGATTGAGTTAATAGACAGGCAGTGCAGTGTTTGAATCCGCGTTACACAGAACGTTTGCTAACTTTTAGCAAATGTTAAAGACGTAAGTGTTCATACCTGTGTAAACTTCTGTCAGGATGTCATCTTTGTAGTTTATTATTTATTTTGAAACAACAGTGGTTTTTCTACCATTAATATTATGGGTTATTTGTTAAAATGTTGTGCCACAGGAGTGCATAGTCAGAGTTCAGTAATTGCCTACAGCTTTGGGGGCTTTAGCATGGCTTGTTACTAAGAGAAAGTCAGTAGCACCATTGCAGGGCCTGACTATTTAATGTTAAACGGCTCTGTAACTTCGTGCTGAAAGTGGATTTTTTTTGAGTTTGTGGATTGAATTAAACAGTTTGAGTAGTTTTGAAGCTGATAGCTTAAAAAATACCAAAATCTCTGAAATTTTCAATGATTATCAAATCCAAATAAATAGTGGGTGAGTACACACATGTGCATACCACAGATATGAAGCATGTATTGTCTGTGTAGTCCAATATTAATTGTAGTTCTGTACTGTGGTACCACTGTTCATATATTTACAAAATGATCCACAATGGTTTGAAATGTAGAGCGATGCTTTCGAGTGTGTGGGGTGTGGTTTATAAATCTGGTGTATTTGCAAAAGCAGTTGCAGACTCGTTTACAATTAGTAACTATTTTTGTATTTTAAAGTCTAAATTTTCAGTTTTGCCCCTCGTCCAAAGTATATGGGTTTACAGCTGTGGATCTCAAGCCAGGTGGTGAAGATGAGGTAAGAAACAACCTACCTTTCCAATTTAAACAGCAGTTACATTTTCACTCTCTCAGCAGTAACTCTAAAGCAAACTGAATTCTTACAGTATTTATCTGTTTTCTTTGCAGACTGTAACAATGGATAATGCAGAGGAATATGTAGATCTCATGTTTGACTTTTGCATGCATACTGGTATACAGAAACAGATGGAGGCATTCAGAGGTAATTTTACATATGTGCAGTTAGGTGGAATAATTTGTGTTCAGGGTGTGCTGGTTTAAAGTGGTGGCATAGAATGGCTTTCAAAAACAAACTGTTAAATTAAGAATGCAGTAGATAAGATTTGATTTCATAACACCTTTGCATTAATTATGTCATTTCTAATCTTGAAGAGGTTCCCTTTACCTTAATAAAGTGTTGATTGATTCTAGTTTTATTAAAGTATAATTGAAATACTGATGTCACTTTATGAACATTCTTTTGACTTGTGTTTATAACTTTGTCTTGTGTAATTTAAAGATGGCTTCAATAGAGTCTTCCCAATGGAGAAGCTGAGTTCCTTCAGCCATGAAGAAGTTCAGATGATTCTTTGTGGAAATCAATCGCCTTCTTGGGCAGCTGAGGATATAATCAATTATACTGAACCTAAATTGGGATATACACGAGATAGGTACTTACATTCTCGGTGATTTTAAAATGGTAGCCAAAACATACAGCAAGTGATCGTATGTGTGTTACAATGGATAGGTTAGAAGGTGCTTGGTGTTTTTTGATGAGAGAAGATTAAAAAAAGTAACATACTAAAATGTGAACAAGTAGTGAAAACGTAATGGCAGCTAACTAATCCAGGCTATTAAAACCAGCATTTTAGAGTTTTTACGTTAATCTGTGGTGGTGGTGATCATTTCTATTCCATTGGATATAGTTGTCATTTGTCCTTCATTTCTTACTTATTTCTCTTCAAGTGTAGTGATAAAAGAAAACGTACTATGTGGGGAACAAATATACTGGTGGTTGGCTATCAGGAGGTGGTCTCGATGTTTTGGGGTTTGTTGGGTTTGGATATTTTTCCTGCTTGTCACATTTGGTAGCAGTAACATACAAATTACTTCTGGAAGTGTGTTAGGGTAAGGAGGATGCTGAAGGATCCCAATCAGTCTAAGATGTTGCATGGAGTGATTCTTCTCTTGACCCTGCACTGCACGCAAAGATGCAGCTGAGATTACAGTGCCTGACACCCGAGGCCATTTCAGCAGGCTCTGCTTTCTTCATGCCCTCTCCTCCCCCTCATTCCCTGGGCTGGTATGAATGAAAGTAGTGGTATCTGGAGGATTCCTTGAAGATCTATTGTAGTCTGTTCCATTTTTTCCATTTTTTTTTCACGAGGGTCTTCAGCAGGATAGAAATGAAATAATTTATAAATTGAAGTGGCTTTGCACTGCAGAGGTGGTACAGAAAAAGTTTTAAGGTTATTGTCAGTTGGATTCTTCTCATAGAATAGGCTTGAGTTGTGCTTCTCTACCTATTCATATGCAAGATACCTGAATAACACTCCAAGGTAACCATGGAGAAAAGTTCTTATATACTTACGCTTTTCTGTGTAACACTCAGCAAGGAGATTAAAGAAGTATTTTTATGGGTTTCAGGATGTTTTATTCTTAACTCATACTGAACAGGCACTAGAATCTTACAGTGGCTGCTTAGACATGACTAAAGATTGTAGCTGTACTGTCTTAAGTTAAGGGAAATTTCAATAACACTTTGTATGTTACCGTAACTAATTATTTTAATTTCTTTTAAGCCCTGGATTCCTTCGATTTGTGAGAGTCTTGTGTGGTATGTCTTCGGATGAAAGGAAAGCTTTTCTGCAGTTCACCACTGGTTGTTCAACACTCCCACCAGGAGGACTGGCAAACCTACATCCACGGCTCACTGTTGTACGCAAGGTATGGCTTCTTCGGGTTGCCCTTCAAACCAACCTTTTTGGCTTTTGAATGTAATCGTTACTACATTAAGAAATAACACTGATTTTTAAAATAATTTTTTGTTTATGGTAAATAGCTGATTCTTGACAGCTGCTGTTACGTATGCAGTAAATGCCATGAATCAGAGGACCTTACTACTTTTAACTTCCGTATTCGGGTGCTGTGAACAACTGCAGTAAAAACTGTTTGTTCTTTTCCTCAGGTTGATGCTACAGATGCGAGTTACCCATCTGTGAATACGTGTGTACATTACCTAAAGCTGCCCGAGTATTCTTCGGAGGAGATTATGAGAGAGCGTCTGCTGGCTGCTACAATGGAGAAAGGCTTCCACCTCAACTGAGCCGCTGACTGCAGGGTGGGACGTGAGACAGTGGTTTTTGATACTAGCGAAGCCTCTTGTGTTTGTGTGCAAAAAATATGATCTCCACGCTGTGCTCTGATGAGACTTGCCTTTTTTTCACCTGTGAGGCTTTAGAAACATGTGGAATAAGTTTGTTAGCTGCTAATGACAAAATAAATCCTTGTAACTACACAGCCAGCAAGAAATTGGCACAGAACACCGTGTGATGCTTCAAGGGCTTGCACAACTGGAAATTAGGGTGGTTCTGTTTGACTGTTCCAAAGAACAGATCATCAGATTTTCAGTGTTCACTGATACAAATTTCTAACAGTGTATTTGTGTAAAGTTTGTCATTTAATACCTTGTACACTACAGTTGCCATCACTGATCCCTGTTTTGCTGGCTTTTAAGCTAACTGGTCAGAAACTTGCTTCCTTAAAACTTAGAGTTAATGGGCATCTCCAGCTTTTTCTTTTTTAATGGTGCCTGCACTATTGGAGTATTTTAGTGGGTTTTTGCATATAATCATGCACAACCTGTTTTTTTTTGTTTTGTTTTGTTTTTCTTTCAAGTGGGAATATATTTTGATTTCTCAAATGCCCTGCTATAAAGATCAAATCCTTAAGTGTGTTTGTGCAGCTCAACAATAAAGCTATTAAAAACACTGGTTCCTAGTGCAAGGCACACTTAAAGCAAGTTTTACTTTTGGTTGTATTTTCTTTGTATATTATAAACATTTATTTAACTTGTTGCAGTTTGGAGTTTAAAAAAAACCACCGAATGTGTAAGCTCAACAGTAATCATTAAAATGTTTGCAACATACAAAACTGTCTCCTCTGAATACTTCATTAATACTTTTTATGTTATTAAATCTCCGTACATGTTCTGAACAATGTGTCATACTTTTTTCAAGGTTTAAAAGAACTACATGGCAATAATTGATCTCTCAAAATCATCTCAGTGCTCAAATCTCTTCAAAATTACACAGTGCAACTTTTGAAGAACTAGTCTGGCAGTAATAACACTGCATGTGGCAGTTTTTGGTGCTCTTCAGTGGGCCTGTGTGGCCTGAGGTTACAGTTCTTCATTACGTTGGAATAAAAACTGGGTCAGATGATGCAGCTGATTCAGCTTTACTTGGGACGGAGTGCCTGTCTTGGTTTCAGCATGTGGCGAGGTATTTATTGGTAAAAAGTGGCTTACACTAAGATAAAGTGAAAAGCTAGTATGTCTTTAAAGATATTTAAGTACTTGATCCCAGAAAAGAAAAAATTACTGTTTCAGTTGAATCTGTGTGGTAAGTTTTGTTCTGTGCCAGTTCTCTTTGGTAGCAATCTTTTCTTGGACCACTGCTGAGGGAGGCCTTCCCAAAGGATTCTGCCTTACACATGTAAATCAGGTTGATGCCAGATTTCCTTTCACAGCATTATTCATGGACTTTACAAGCATCCTCTTTGACATTTTCCCCAATGCAATCTCCACCACCCTCCACCCCTGTGACTACCGTGCTTCAACAAAACAGTTGCATAAGCTTGTGTACAAGTTTCTGCTCCAGATCCAGTGTCAGTGTTTTGCTGAGTGTGTCGTTATTTTAAAGCTGTGCAGAGTGATCTCCCACACAACACTTCACTCGCTGCTCCTTAGAGCCGGGTTTCTGGGTGCAAGTTAGATGTGACTGTTCCAGGACTTCACCCATAAGGCTCACACAGCATACGCTCTCTCAATATCAAGTTATGCCCAGTGTTGGAGTGGAGGTCATGAAGAAGGAGCCAGATACTTTCACTTACCTTTCCAGAATTAAGGTCAGCTCAGACTGCTGACTCTTTAGCAACTTACAGCAGAGTGTACAGGTGTGAATCGGCATGTTGTACGCCTGTATAGATATATTCTATACGTAGAATACACAGGAGAAAAAGAACACACTGGTGTGCCAAAATAGAAAAGATTTTCTGTAATCTATGAAGCCAACATGGTAAAAGATGATCAAACTTTTGACTTTAATTATCTTTATTAGTGTTAGAATATTTGAGTGCCAAATACTTCCTAGTTAGAACTTACACCCTATACCGGAATATCAATCCTTCTATTACATTTCTTTTGTAATGATGACTTACATGGAAAAGGAAGTGAAACCAGCTTTTTGATGAAGGATGAATCTAGTTTAAAAATGGTCATAAAACTTACAGAACTTTAATTTACAATACATTTGTATGAAAATAAAAAATCCAGTTGGTGCTTAAAGGAAGCACTGAAACTCAGTTGGAAGTTATATTTCCATATTTTCTGTCTTCTCCTAGGTCTGGCACAAAGCTACGTAATTCCAAGTGACAGTCACGTGTAAGTTTTCATTCTTTGGATCCTCAGTCAGTTTTTAAAAATGTTGACTGTTCTAGAAAGATTTCTGTCAATAAAGCTGCATCTGAAATGGAAGGTTCCACTTTCTGTTTAGCTGTATGTTTCCATTAGGGATGTAGAGTATAGCAGAAACAGGAAATACTTTCCAGCTAATTTGAACACTGCATGAGTAGATCTTACGACATGAGAAAACTGCTGTTGGTACACTCTTGATGGTTTCATTCTTGTAAAATGCCACAGTCAGTCTTGCATCTTCCTAGCTCTCTGCCACTTTGTCAAGCACAAGCAGAGGGGCAAGAATTCTGTTCCTGTTTGTCTCCACAATGCAGCCATTTAGCACCATTTCATCCAAAATGATGTGCACTCTATCCAAATTGAACATGATCTAGGAACATTTCAAGTTAAGTGCATATTGAACAACATGAAGATAATTCAGAGAAAATCTTAGGCACCTTAGTCTTTAATCAAAGTTTACAAAGCCAGGAATTTCTTAATTTACTCTAGTTTCTTTGGCTGTTTTCTAAATAGAGCTAGGGAAAGGGTTCATCTGACCCTTTTTACTGGGCACAGAGGGGTCAAAAGTTTGTAGCAGACAAGTTAAACCACCACCAGGATCCCATCTTGGAACATTACCGCATACATACAGTAGTAACGGAAAGGTCAACTTGAACTTAGGTGTAGGTTAGTTTTACCATGTATTGCTTGAATATAAAATGTTATCAAGGGATAACAACCTTGTATGTGAAGATGGAAATACTGTGCTTTTCTTCTTAGCAGAAAGTAATTGTCAGTCAAGTTCTTAAAATTTGATTTTCAAACATAATTTTCTTAGTTACTGGCACTACTTATTTGATCTGCTTGAAAATAGCTTCCTAAGAGGAATATGCTGATATGTAAAGTTGAGGCATTGGTCTAGTAATAAATCTCATAAAGGGGAGTAAAAGTAAAATAAACGGTTCATACTTAAAACACTTTCCAAAATACATTTATAATTGCTAATGTTCACTTGAAGGAAAATAAATCTGAAATAATATCAACTTGTGCTGTAGCAATACATGAAATTTGTCCATGTTTGTTTTCCCTTAACGTTATCTAGCAGCATCTGTCTCAAAAAAAAAAATTAAAAAAAATTGTGACAGGCCTTACTCTGGTATTAAGTGATGAGCGTTCTGCTGCATAGATTAGTGTTTTGTGTATCCGCTGAACAACTGCAAAGGGTTACTTAGTGAAAAAAGAGTCTGATGTTGCAATGTGTCACCATAACTTGAAATGGAAACAGGCACAGCAAAAAGCCCACTGGGTACATCTGTTATGCCTGACGTGAGTACATGTAAGGAGGTGGGAATAACCCTTCGTCTGCCTTGCTCTCCACCTGCTGCTGCTCTGCAAGCGTGTCCTCCACTGTGCTCAGCAGCCTGCGTTTGGCTCCTCATCGCTCTTGCCTGGGCCCTGAGGACTGCTCTAGCGGAGCTAGCAAGATCCTTTACAGTAACTTCTAAATACATCTTTCAAGACTTTTTCCCCACTTTGCTATGAGTTCTTGAGTGCCTTCCCTGCCCATTACGCTATTTTTGATGTTATGGTTTAAGCTCAGGAAGACAGCCTGGCTTTGCGCTAGTCCTTGTGT
This sequence comes from Tetrax tetrax, assembly GCA_009806455.1. Classification (NCBI taxonomy): domain Eukaryota; kingdom Metazoa; phylum Chordata; class Aves; order Otidiformes; family Otididae; genus Tetrax; species Tetrax tetrax. Next base: position 204,162 of record WHYT01015928.1, on the reverse strand, counting down.
TTATGTTAGTGGGATTCCATTCTAATCAGTGGAATTGCAAGAGCCAGGTTTTTGAAGGCATCAGCATTTTCCTCTGCTCAGTATGATAAAGCTTAAGTCTCATTTTTTGAACATGACTCAGGCATTTAAGACGAGTGCTCTGTCTCACGCGTTGTAGTGGATCTAACTATGGTAGTCTGCCCTGCTGCTCTGCCAAAAAGCAGGAACGGCAGGCGTACTGAACTGTATACAACAGCTGAGGCACCACAAATCTGTATGTTGGTGGTATGGTGGTACGTACAAGTGGTAGGGAGACAACACCTGGAACCGACGGAGCTGAAATAGAATCATAGAATCATAGAATGGCTAGAGTTGGAAGGGACCTTCAAAGGTCATCTAGTCCAACCCCCCTGCAAGAAGCAGGGACATCCCTGGCTAGATCAGGTTGCTGAGAGCCTCATCCAGCCTGGCCTCGAACGTTTCCAGGGATGGGGCATCCACCACCTCTCTGGGCAACCTCTGCCAGTGCTCTACAACCCTCCGTGTAAACAATTTTTTTCTGATATCTAATCTAAACCTACCTCCTTCTAATTTAAACCCATTACCCCTTGTCCTATCACAACAGGCCCTACTGAACAGCCTCTCCCCATCTTTCCTGATGATGTGAGCTCCTGAAAGTGAACAGTCTTAGGTCTGAATTACAGAAATGGATCTAAGTTTACTAACACTGAATATCCCCAGGCCTAGTTTTTTAGCACCTGGCTTGGAAAAGGGAATTCCTTAATCTGAGCTAGGTGCCTTTTTTTTCCCTGCAATGAGCAGTGAAAGCCAGATCCCTCAAACAATTCACAGGTTCCAGAGTACTGGGGGTGAAGCCAGTACTTGGGAATGCAGGGAGGGATTTTTCTGTGATGCTTTCTCTTGGATTCAGAAGCCCAAGTCATTTCTTCAGGTAACGATGACTGGCTCTGCCTCTTACAGTGTCCCAGCAGAGATGCTGCTGCCTCCCTGAAACCTGCAGAGGAGGGAGGCTGAGCTTGTCCTCAGCCTGGGGAATTCCAAACCCCCCTTTCTCTGTGGGCAAGCTTAACTGAGTCAGTAGCAGCTGCACTGGCTGTCTTCTGCTTAAGGTTCTCCTGCTGTCAACAAGAGGGGTACAGAATACCTCATGTCAGCCTTGTGTGTGACCATCCTTCTAAAAGATGAAAAGTAGAAGCTTGAGCTTGTTCAGGCTGAATTCTAGGATGAACCTGTACGGTCAATTTGATGGGAATTCAGCTAGCAGGCTGTCACCTTCCTCTGCCGTTTCAAAGTGCCCGAATGCTCTGGGCTGAACTCAGTGCTACCGAGTGTTTGTGCAGAAGGGTAAGCAATTGTATCACTGCTCCAACAAATGCAAGAGCACAGCGTGTCTAGGTATGCATAGCAGCAGAATTCAGGCCCCCAAATAACTTCACTACGAGTTACTGTTACGTGAGGAAGAGAAACTACAGCTGTCAACAGGATCTTGGGTATGTCCATGGTTCATCAGCTAGTTTCTAATTTGCTGGACTCAACTGAACCACCTGATTTAATTCTAAGTTGTATTTTCAATACTGGACTTCTTCCGTAGGCCTAAATTGCTTTTAAAAATCAGACTCATGCCTTTCAATCCTGAGGAGCATTCTGACCTTAAAACCAACAATCTATTCTGTGGTTTCAGAGACAAAGGTAGATGTTTCATTTTGGCAGATTAAAGACTTGAGACAAATTTCTTCTTATGGTATACTTTTCAACTAAATCAGTCTTTACACAAATATTTTAATCTGAAAAGTTAGGGTTTCTCTATTCCGGTAACATGAGAATCTTTAGGAAGACAGCTCTTCTAGAGCAGAGGTGAACTAAACAGCAATGCGCAGGGCAACAGGATCTGTTAACAAAGTTAGATAACATTCCATTCAGGTTTCAACAAGTGATAAAGCCAACTCCTCCTGGCTTTTAATTTTAACACTACCACTGATTCACAGTGTTCCAGTTCCCTGCCTCTCCAGGCCTTCCTCTTCCTTTCAGAGTCCTAGGGATCTAAAGCCCACAAGACTGGATCAACCAGGGTCAGTGATGATGCAGCAATTTGCCATTCCTGCCTTGTTTTTCTGCGTCACCTTGTCTGAGAAAACATTTAAAACACTTAGCATCACTCCTTCCCCTGGTGCATTTCCTAAAGGGCTGACACATCGAAGGAAAACTGCACACATACCAGTCTTGCATTGTTCCACTCAAACCCAGCGTGGTTAACTGGGGTGTCAGTTCCCCTGCAGGGGCATTTTGGGTTAATTTAAAATTGGCCTCCTCCATTCCAGAAAACTTGGTGGTATGATTTCTGTCCATCTGTAACCTGCTAATCTCTCAGTCATCATTCCAGAACCAGTGATTTTACCTGCAGTTTGAATGGGGATACTAATAACATTCTGGAAAGATCTCATCTTGGTTTTGGCAGGTCTCAAAGCATTCTATGCCCTCTACCCTCAACCTAACACCCCAGCTTCCTTTTTCAGTTCCCTTCCCACCTGCCTTTACCGTGCTGTTCTTGGCAAACAGACTGCACAGGGAGGAACCTTGGCTTTTTCCCCTTCCCATAAGTCTCATAACTATGTGCTGTGGTTACAGCTCATCGTACACACGCTGCTTAGCCATTTACGTCTCAACGCCCTGCCCAGTGAGGGACACGTATCTCTGATCCTCGGCAAGGCTCTTCCTCACCACCTGTCACTTGTTTGGCAAGTGACCTCAAATTTCAGGGTTTAAAGCCCTGAAGTCATAGATCCACACCCAGATGAAAAGCAGGAAAGCAAACCAGTTCAAGCAACTGGCAACAGGAAAAAGCCATCCTCAGCGCGCGCTGCCATGTGCACCACCCAGAGCTGCCATTTAAGGTCCTGCTCCCAGTAAGAGTGCTGCCTGTCCACAAAAGAGGATAAAGGGACTTTCACCAGATCCATGCAGAGGCTAACAGGTACTTTTAAACAAGTATGCAGATGAAAACATGTATTAATCTCTGCATTTGTGGATAAAAGTCTGTAATAAAAATTTTCAGAGCACCCAGATCGGAAATGCTCAGAAGTTGTTAGCCTAGGCAAAAGGTGAACCCTTACCATCTTTGCTGTACAGATTTTCAGTCAATGCTGCTGTGGCTGCGTGCCTAGGAGTAGAGGAAAATGGCACCTACCATACTGGCTTTTGGTAACTCTAAGAGCTGCCCTTATTAAAGATATTAACGGTACCTTCTACTCTCACAAAGAGTTTTCATGGCACACACACACATCCTAAGAGGAGGTAAATTTGACATAGTCTCATATCTCCTTTTGCAAAACATTGCACAGGCAGACAGATAAGTGAGGGAGAGGGGAAGGGAGAAAGAAGGAAAGGAAAAAAAGACGCATTTAGGACTTGCGTGTGATAAATAACTTCATACAGAGACATTTTAAGGTATCTCAGGATTTTCCAGGCAAGTAATTAAGGGTGTGTACAGGCTTATGAGATGATAAAGTGCAGCCACCACCTTGTGATCAGGTAACACACCCAGGAGCACAAACAAAAGCTTTGTAGATTACAGCATGGGTACTTACGGGGCAGATGGTTTGCTACTGAATATACAGCACTACAAAATTTTGATTTCCGTCCTGGATATTCACCTTCAACTAAAAATTAGTTGGAGTTGCTTCTTTTTTTAATCTAGAGTCACACATTCCAACTTAATCTTTGCTAGCTTTTAGCCTATCTAATGGCCGGTAAGTTTTAGCCACTGAAATTCATTTAATGCTTTTTGACCATTTCTTCCTTAAATGACTATCCTGACATTAAATAGGAGACAAACGGTGCCTTCAAGTTCTGTGATATTCTAGAATATTTGCTCTTACACTGAGATGAACTTCTGCCAGAGTGTGAAAGGTGACAGATTTACCTGATGTGAGTACCTGTGCCCCTACATCACAGACCTAGAGGGAAACTTTACCTTTAATGAACAAAAATTTTAAGCTAATCCTTATAGGTTTCCATTTCACCCACTTATTTTACAGTACAAACTGAAGTGTATCCTTTTAAATTCCCAGAAAAAAAATCATCATTCCATTTTCTTACTACTTCAATGTACAGTATTCCAAAAGTGTTATTCCACAGAGGACTGAAGAATACAGTTGATTTACATGAAGTATTCCCTGTATCAGAGCTTTTTAGCTCTCCTAGCTATCCTCGGATAGAAGCTACTTGGAATGGAATGGAATGGTTTTTCTTAGGTCAAGACAGCATTCTTCAAATGCTTGGTCCCAGAGCACCCTGTCTTCCTCCTCCCCTCCCACAAGGGGAACGTTGGTATCTGTTTCTTCCATAAGTTAGTAAAGTGTCTTCAAGTAAGCTTTGCTTCACCAGTTCAAACAACAGAAAGGTCAACTTTTTGTAATTTTAGAAACCACCCACGCTTACCACCATATCATTCCCTACAAAACTGCCGCGCTAACACTTGTGCTTTTACAGAATCTTTGTCATCATCACACCAAGAAAGTAGCTCCTACACCACCCAAGCTGGAGTTTGAGAGCTACATAAAATCCCACCTACTTATTTCATACACAGAAGTGAGGCTTATCTAGTCCTCTTAACACATTAGGAAGCAGCACCCCTAGGACAACTTCAGAACTTGCTCATTCAGCTGGCCCAACAACACTACTTACAGATATTTTAAAAACAAACCAAACAACTTTAGAAATGTTATGTCATTCTGTCATAGGTGCCCTTACGTACGTGACTGGCAGTCTCTCAGAATGAAAGTAGACAATGTATAATGGCTAAACGCTTTACAATTCACACACAACGCTTCTGTAAAAAACAAGACTAACCTAAAGTAGTACTCAGTTGGCCAGCAGCTCGTCAGGGTTCACTTTTGCAGTATGCATGAGACAGCCTTGCGATTGTTCATGCATCGTTTAGCATCACACACCCCTATGGCATACATACATATAAACATCAGGTATGAATCCTGTTGGGCAGGATTCAGATTGGACCCAGTCCCTGCCTTGTGCAGGGATGCAAAACATCTGATGGAGGATTTTAGGAATCGGTGCACATACGGCAGGCTTAGCACGGATCCCGGGAACACGTCAATTGTGTGACTGGCTTTGCATGCAAGCTAACTGTACTGGATGCAAGAGCTAGCTTAAGACTACTTGGCAAAGGAAACGGCTTAATCCCAGTTGGGGATATTATCTTACACAGTATGAAAGGCATATTGATGGATTATTGCCTGCGCTGCATTAACATCTGTCTAAAACACTTGTAGTTCAGACCTTATACTGTTCTTCTTGGCCTGCTATTCAAGCTGCTGTCAAAAATAAATACAATCCTGAACACCCCACTTCTTCATCCTTACAGCTCTGCTTTACATCTAACGTTGAGGGTATCTCACTTCATTTAGACTATTTTATGTACTCTCTCAACTTATGAGAAGCTCTTTTTCCTAAATAAGAGAATTATTTTGTACATATGTAGAAATAACATGTTTTATTTTAAAATTGTTCCTGAAATGTACAATGTGGAAAGGCGCATTTCTGAACGGAAAAATTAAGTACATAATTCATACGTCATACATGCTAAGGAGATACCTATCAGACATGAGCTTCTCCAATATTATTTCCAGTATTATCAAATAAGATAATAAGTAATGCACACTCCTGTTTTCCAAATATTTATATTCACACCCAGCTGCAGATGAGACCCATGTAGAAGACTAATTTCTACATTCAGATACTGCACTGCACCCGTTGCAAACGTTACCGTTGGCGTGTAATGCAACAACTTCTCTAAAGAGTGCAGACTAGCACTGTATGCAGGAGCTTGCTGGATGTGCAGCAGCCTTACTCAGCTGTTGAACGGGCTGCTGGTGGTAAAGTGTAAGTGTGCAACCACGGGAAATTCCTCTCCGTATGAAAACGATCACCAGAGGCAGGCAGAATTTAGAATCATCAGTGTTCCAAACAATCGAAGATAAAAATAATCACATAATGGTAGACTCAAAAGCACACCATATGGAAACACAGGGGACCATTTTTATGTATAATTACTGACTAGG
>WHYT01015928.1:172280-189677 GCA_009806455.1 Tetrax tetrax | reverse complement strand
CACTACTTACAGATATTTTAAAAACAAACCAAACAACTTTAGAAATGTTATGTCATTCTGTCATAGGTGCCCTTACGTACGTGACTGGCAGTCTCTCAGAATGAAAGTAGACAATGTATAATGGCTGAACGCTTTACAATTCACACACAACGCTTCTGTAAAAAACAAGGCTAATCTAAAGTAGTACTCAGTTGGCCAGCAGCTCATCAGGGTTCACTTTTGCAGTATGCATGAGACAGCCTTGCGATTGTTCATGCATCATTTAGCATCACACACCCCTATGGCATACATACATATAAACATCAGGTATGAATCCTGTTGGGCAGGATTCAGATTGGACCCAGTCCCTGCCTTGTGCAGGGATGCAAAACATCTGATGGAGGATTTTAGGAATCGGTCCACATACGGCAGGCTTAGCACGGATCCCAGGAACACTTCAATTGCGTGACTGGCTTTGCATGCAAGCTAACTGTACTGGTTGCAAGAGCTAGCTTAAGACTACTTGGCAAAGGAAACGGCTTAATCCCAGTTGGGGATATTATCTTACACAGTATGAAAGGCTCTTCATCCTTACAGCTCTGCTTTACATCTAATGTTGAGGGTATCTCACTTCATTTAGACTATTTTACGTACTCTCTCAACTTATGAGAAGCTCTTTTTCCTAAATAAGAGAATTATTTTGTACATATGTAGAAATAACATGTTTTATTTTAAAATTGTTCCTGAAATGTACAATGTGGAAAGGCGCATTTCTGAATGGAAAAATTAAGTACATAATTCATATGTCATACATGCTAAGGAGATACCTATCAGACATATTATTTCCAATATTATTTCCAGTATTATCAAATAAGATAATAAGTAATGCACACTCCTGTTTTCCAAATATTTATATTCACACCCAGCTGCAGATGAGACCCATGTAGAAGATTAATTTCTACATTCAGATACTGCATTGCACCCGTTGCAAACGTTACCGTTGGCGTGTAATGCAACAACTTCTCTAAAGAGTGCAGACTAGCACTGTATGCAGGAGCTTGCTGGATGTGCAGCAGCCTTTCTCAGCTGTTGAACGGGCTGCTGGTGGTAAAGTGTAAGTGTGCAACCACGGGAAATTCCTCTCCGTATGAAAACGATCACCAGAGACAGGCAGAATTTAGAATCATCAGTGTTCCAAACAATCGAAGATAAAAATAATCACATAATGGTAGACTCAAAAGCACACCATATGGAAACACAGGGGACCATTTTTATGTATAATTACTGACTAGGTCAGGTTAGTCTCTAATTCAGTAAAGTTCATACACACATATGCGTATTTCTAATCCTTAACTATAATAACTGAATACAAAAAATGTAGTTATACAATTGCTCAGAGACTTTAAGAGCCCCCTTACGCTGAAATGTCATTATTGCTCGTTTACAATGAGTAAATTTAGGAGTGGTATATTAATACCACAGCATTTTCTGTATTTCAGGAAGGAAATACAGACAGTATATATACACATACATATATATACACCTATATTTAAGTTCAGTAAACGAGACAGAATTCCGGCATGTAGCAAGCATTAAAATATTTACAAAAGTGAGATAATTATTTCCTTTTGGGTTTTTTTTTTCAGTAAAGAAGTAAGAACAATTACTAGAAAAATTACAGATTTTTTCTACATTCTACATACTAATTATTAAATAAGGTAAATAAACTAAATTACTTTACAGTATTTGATTCCAGGGTGGCAATTGTATTTCAGGTGTACAGCTGAAATTCTTTGTAGCAGTGGATCTGCATTTAACCAACCACAAACACAGGCATAAGGATTGCTAGAGCAGAGTGAGCAGGGAGCGGGATTGGAAGAACTGAGGAGGAAGACTGCTTGTGCTACATTCTCCTGGTTTAAATTTCTTTGAATTCAGTATTGTATTTTATTTACTTGCTATTTGTGTTTAATTGTTCAGGACTGTATTTTAGTATTTGTTTGTATTTGGTTTTAGTTAATTTTTAAAATTCTATTTTAGTTAATACCCTGCAAATCATACACATGAAAATAAAGCTGTGTAAGAGGAGAGGTGGAAAAAAGAAAAAGGTACCTGTGGCAATGCCTGGTTTCCTGAATTTCCTCCTCCTGGGCCTTTCTCTCTTTCCATTGATATAGAAAGTAAAAGTTGCCTAGATGCTCATGAAGCAAGATCAAAGCACACACCTAATTTTACAATGGTGCTACTGTTATTTGGCTCAACACACAGCTGTAACATTCAGTTCTTATGATTTTATTTATTGTAAACTTAAAGAAAAAAGTAAAACCCTGAAGTACCAATTAGTTAAGCCTGAAAGTTCCCCCATGAATGTAACTTTTAATGTCTCAGTGTTAGTGCTACTTAGTTCTCTCTAAGCAAGCTCTCTCTGTCTTACTTTAAATGGTACCAGGCTTATCTTAACGACTGAGGATTTAAATAGGTGACCTCATGAACATCAGCCAGGCTTTCAGAAAGGTGCCAAAATGGTGCAACTTACTGTGAGTGCAAAATCTGTGAAACCTCTGCATTGCCTTCACTGCTTGACAGTCAGTGCTATAAAGACAGTATGAACTGAAATATACACCAAAAAGAGACAGACAGATGGTTTTCTGCTACTGAAAAGGATACATCTAATTCACTCTGCAAGGAAAAGAGACAGACAACCATTAGTTACAGATCTCTCATCTCATAGTCATTACACATTACACATCCCTTCAGAGAATAAAGAAAGTCTTAAAAATAATGATACAAAATTCTAGGGCAATTTATATTCCTGTTCTGGACTGTACAATTACATGCTCTTTCCTGCAACACTGCTTTGCCTTTGATGTGTTACCTGCCTCTGCAACAAAAGCTAATGTTCTGAATTTTTACTTAGAAAAACCCACTGAGGTCACCTACAAGTAACAATTTGATTATACACAGTGCCATCTGAATGAGTGGAAAAGCAGCATCTCTAATCATGGCAACTCTACCCCTATATTCTTTCGCCTTCCTTCTGAAAAAATAGAAGGTTAATGCCAAGTTTATAACTTATAGAAAAACACAATTTAAAATGTTGCTGTAGATCATTTCTACAGCAAAATCTTGACGTTGTATATGCCCATGGCTGTGGTAGCTGTGGCTGGATATATTAGGAGAGGGAAAGCAACTCCAAGCTTTGGACTCCTAGCACTTCTAACTATTCTCCAGCCCCAGCAACTTAATTCTTCACATAGTCATCATTTCCCTTCTAGTCCTGGCCTGGATTTACCCCAAGCCGTTTTATTCATTTAACTGAAATACCCAAGTTAGAAGCCCTTGTGGTCTCTCTGCAGTCAACAGAAGAGATGGCTATCTTCAACAGTTGACTCAGCACACTTGAGGAGTGACTCACTTTCTCGAGATACTCATCGGTCTCCGCTGCTGGTAATGGGAGCTTAGGATGACCAAACTTCTAACTTGGGTGCCTCAGTGAAATGTCTAAATTTAGGAACAATTAATCACAGCCTCAGCAGTTAAGATCTTGCACAGTTGCAGTGGAGCTTCCTCAGTCTCTGTTGAAAGAGTGAATCTTTATCTGCTACCAAGGGATTTTAGTTGGCTAACATGGCTTCCATTCACATTCTAACCCTGGAGTTTTCGGCAGAGCACCCACTGGTAAAACCGCTACTACTTCTGTGGTCTAAAGATGCTCTAAACTGGACTAGTTCTAGTCCACGGGCCTCCGCTCAGTGACTCTGCCATTTGTCAATTAGAAGTCTTTTATGCATCATAAAAATTTGTATTTTAAGAGCCTGAACTGTTTAAATTTCCTCAGCATTAAAAAGTAGCTGAAAACATTGGAACATGTATTCTGAACAGTATGCAGAGATGTCCCTGGGTAGCCATATAAAAGTGAAGGGGACTTCAGAATTACATCTTGCAAGCAACTTTGAAAGCTTTCCCCCTAATTCTGTTAATGTGTGTTCTGATATCTGAATTCAAGCTTTGTAAACCCCATTAGATAAAAATAGAGTATGTGAGAACGTTTAAAGCTCACAAGCCCAAAAATAATAGATGACAAAATGTCCTTCTAGAGCAGGACAGATGTTCTTTCCTTTCCCAGAATTCTGTGTCTGTTGTCATCATCATAATTTGGGATTCTACTAAAATTCTGCAAATCCTGAACATTAATCCATAACAGTATAGACTTACACTTTCTTGCTCTGTGGTTTCTGCCTGAAACCCCAGCTAGAATTATAGCCCTCTTCTTCAGTGCTCTGTCATTTATTGTGTTATACGCTATTAAAAATAGAACCACAGAACGGCATGAGATTTCTTTAACCACCTCCCTTTCTGGTTCCTCTAGCTTCAAACCTGAAATGCTATGGAAAATACAAAAAACTCTGGTATGATGAATTCAGCAAATTTCTAACAACTATCAGTGGCTGGGTTATATACGTGGTCAAGGAATTATATATACTACATTTAGACATATAAGAACTACATCTATTTTTGCCCTGCCTAAAGTGAAGAAAATAAAAATTGAGAAGTGGTTGGCAACTATTAGCTCCATTAGATAACTAAGATGTGACTAAATTTTATTGTGCATTCCTGTGCTTCTGGGACCAAATTCCATTCCTGGTTACCACTGCTTAGGTTAGGACTGCAATCCTAACAGAGACAAATTCTGAAATTAGTACAGTCAGAAAGTTACATACTTGCTACCAGCAGTTTCAACAGGCTGGTGTGACATTAGTTGAGATAATAGCCTAAAACATTTACCAGGCATCTAAGTAGTGAAGGGTGCAGGTGAGTTTTTTCAAGCACGTCCTTGCATTCACAGAGGGAGCTCTGCCACGTCTGCTGTGCTACTAGGACTGGGACACCAGTTACAGGCCCTGCATACTGATCTCTTGTAACAATGGTTACCAACGTAATACCCTCAAGCACCCGGACTACGGAGGAAACTCTATCCAGTCCTCTTTTCTGAGAGGGATATCCAAGACATTTCAGCATAGATAAATTGAAATTGTGCTGAAATACGATTTCAGGCAAATTTGTTTATAACAAGATTATTACAAACCCTATATTAAACAGCACATGTTCTAACCCAGATAATAGTGCTGCATTTTCAAACTTTGTAAAAACAAGCAAACAAAAAGATCTCCCACCAAAAGGAGCAGTGTCATTTTAAGTGGAGCCAAGTATGACGTTGAATCCTTAACAAAATGACTATCTATGTAATAGCTGTTTTATCAGATAGCCACTGTTGCATGACAGCTCTACAGGGAGCACAAGTACAGACTGGTTTTTGAGGTTTCATTTGCTCCATCCCTCCGATCTTGTTCAGTGAGAGTGATGTCAGCTCCCTGCTTAATGCTTACACCATCTTTATCGTGAATGGAGTTCATTTGGGGGATGTCATGCTAAGAACTGCAAAAAAGAACTATAAAGAAAAACTTCTTTATTTCTTTTAAAATGTATTAAATGCCAATGGCTAATTTAAGACTAGATGACCCAAAGAAACCTCTGAGTATAAGTATATAAACCCATGCTTTTCTAACATAAATCTTCCTGGTATTCCTTCTCTGTAACTTACAGACCACATATACTTCTACTCTCTGAAAAATCAGCTAATACTGCTTTTTTTTCTTTCTTTCTTTTTTTCTCTTATTTTTTTTACAGTGGTAATATTCAAAAGTATTCTAAACTCTAAATGAGTATGTAAAAAAAAAAAATCTCGTTTGATTACCTGAAATTACATATTCACTAAAGCTTTGAAAGAGAAGAAATATTTCGTAACAGATTCAATGTCTCACTTACCACTCTGCTGAAGTATTTGTCCAAAACTTCCACAAAATTATGAATTAATTCATATACTGCCATCTCGTTCTGAAATTAAATTAAAAATAAGTGGATATTAAATTAATAGCTAGAAATGTAATAGTATTCTTTGTGTTACTTCAGTTTGTGGTGTATGGAAAGCAACTAGAGAATAGAGTAAGACCTACAATAAAGTGCACAAGCTGACGCCACCATAGCAAGCAGAGGTGTGGTTACCCAGCGCAGGCACTGAGAGCAGGGAGTGCTCCAGGGCAGAAGCTTCAGGCCAGCCACACCAGTAAGCACTGCAGCACCCAATGGATCTGTCTCGCCTGGGCTGCTGCCATCCCACTGCATCCTTTGCTCCTCCATCGCCCAGGTTAGCTAGACAGATCCAGGTAACTTCAGCCTCCCCATGCTGAAGTCACACCAGCCAGCTGCAGCACGGAGCCAGGCTACGCTGCAGCGTTTGGATGGATGGGTGATTTTTGTATGGTGTAGCAAAGCCAAAAGGATTTGCAGAATTGCATGCCATTGTAACTCTGACATGAAGATATGGTGGTAGTCAGCAGCTGTCTTCCACACCACCCAATTAAAGTCTCCAATAGTAAGCTCTGAATTAATTTCTGAGAACTGGGAATCAATGCAAACACTAAAGCTTTTCAGGCTCAGCCTGAACAGATGAAATAACAGTGCTCGTCAATTTTCAGTCAGATACTTTCCCCTCTCCCCCTTTTTTAAAAAATACAATAAATTGTAATCTTTCTATCTGAGAGTATGGCAATTTCTTCTTTGGCTGAGGAGGTTAAAAAGAGCAGTCGGGAAGTCACGGCAGATTAGACAGCTGATCTGGCTGTAATGCTAACATTTGCTGAGAAACCTCACCCTACATAAATTTGCTTAATCAAACATAAATTTAGAAAGTAGAATCAGTATAAGGGTCATGAAGACTGCCTCATGGTAACAGTTCAGTCTACTGCTATAAGATGAAGTCAAACATACACAGTCTTTTACACCTCTTTTTATTTCACAGAAATAAAAACGTCTTTTTGCAATGACTCCTTGAAAATCTGTAACTGCTGCTGCGAAATTTCATGCTGGAAAAAAGACTTAATTCTCACCCATGACTACTACAAGCTCTCGTTTCAAGGCTGTACAAAATTTCTTACCTCTGTCTCGTTGATGCCAACGACTATGAAAAGGGCTGCGTACTGTCGGTACACCAGCTTAAAGTCCTTATACTCAATGAAAGAGCACTAGGCAGAAGCAAAACACGTCAAAAATAGTAGCTGCCATTTACACATAGGACAGTATCGAACACAGAGTGCTCAAAGAGCCGAAGCCGTCCTGTTCGTAAGGCTCACAAAGAACAATGGATTTCCCAAGATACACCTAACAATTTTGACTTGAAAGAAATTTAGTAGGATAACTGTTACACAAAACTTTTCATCTACTGGCAGAAAACTTGCTATCACTTTTTAAATGGAAAAATTGCAAAATACAGAACTGAAGAAATTTCTTCAAGTTCATAAGACAGTCAACACTTCCCCTAAATTTTCAGCTGGAGGCTTCCAAAAGAGACAACTTTTTTATATTTAAAAAATGATCAATATTTTAATATAAAAATTAAAAGTATTAGGTTTCCAGACCCAGAGGGAGAATTCACATCTTTCACAATCAGATAGGAGCCAGCAGATGGTGCTGTTATACTCCGCTCTACAAAATTCCTCTTTTTAATTTTTTTAAGTATCATTTCGCTCAGTTCTTTAAATGGCAGCATATCCTTAGTTCATTTTGTGAAATTTCTGTTTGGAGATGTTTTTGAAAGCAGTATGGAGGAGGTTAATTTCTTTAGTCACTGTCAATTCTGTGAACTAAGGTATTTTATAAAAGCTGCCATTTTTTCTAAGGTTTTCTAGAATGAAATATGCATGGACCATTGCTCAAGGGCACACATAATGAAAAATAAAGCAGCTGACTTCAGAACACAAACCAAAAAACGCCACTCACAGCACAAGTCACAGATTTTTCCTCCAATGCAAGGCAATGTACTCGAACAGTTTTGCAAAGTTCAGTACTTTCTTAAAAAAGCAATGGCTCAGTTGGGCGAGGCATGAAAATCTCAACTGTCATCTAAGCAAATTTCCAACTTCTGAGTTCTCTGACTTTCTTGCAGAAAGTGTGAACACTTTTTAAAAATAAAAATGCCTAATACAGAGGCCTAAAAATCTGTTTTCCAAAAACCTCTGTGTTTTAGACAGCAATTTCATGATTTGGAATCCTTTCCCATAAGTTTTTTGTTTACACTTGGAGATGTCAGTACCATCCCTACCACCTTCTGCAAAGCAGGAGGAGCATCTCTCCATCGATCTCTACCAGACAAGTAATTAACAGGATAAAATAAATTCTTCCTGCACTCCTGAGCTTCTTCAAACAAACAGGCAGAATCTTCATGAGAATGATAAACAAATCTCCAAAATCTCTGTAAGCCTCAGAAAAAAACATATTTATTCAACGCAGAATAACAGTTCATCTGACTGAATACATAATCTAGAAACACAATCTTTTTCTTCATAGGTATAAATGAAATAATGACCTGCAATGGAAACTGGTGTGTTTTCAGAATTATCAACGGGAAAGATCTGAGATGTTGATAAAATAAAATGGCTAGGGGAAAAACCACAAAACTTACCTGATCCTTTGAACGAGAGAGACAGGTTTTTACTACTTCAGCTTCCAGCATTGTCCGTTTATTAATTTCTACATGTTCATAATACCTAGAGAGCCTCGTTTGACCTTGTTTGTTTACCATAAGAAAAAATTTTATCATTCTTTTTTTGTTGATCTCAGTGCTAGATTCGAATATGTGGTGCAGGAATGAAGAAGTATATTTCTGTGAGGAGAAGAAAAAAAAAAGTATATACAGACTTCCTAAAAGCTAGCCAGCCCAGATCTGCATATATTTAGGGCCGAGTTTACTGCCAAAACATAAATATAAGAATATAATATTTTGCACGAATCCCATGAGTAAAACTCCATTTTTTTCCCCCAAATAATCACAAACTATAGAATCATAGAATAGTTAGGGTTAGAAAGGACCTTTAAAGGTCATCTAGTCTAAGCCCTCTGCAAGGAGCAGGGACATCTCCAACCAGATCAGGTTGCTCAGTAATAAGTAATAAATCATCTTCAATAAGTAATAATCTTCAATAAGTAATAAATAATCTTCAAGTAGATCAGGTTACTATCTAATAAATAATAGCATTCTCATTATCACACAATTTAATTACTTTGTAGGATTTTGGAAAATGGAGAAGTAAACAATTTCTTCCAGAAAATCATAAATTTACTCAACATTTTCTTCCTACATGCTAACTGATTTGAAACATTATCAGAAATTTGCCCAATACCAAATAATAACATTAACACAGCTCATAAGAGCAATATTGGCTTATTGGCTTTTTTTTTTTTCCCCTCCATTCATAACCCTACGTAGGGGCCTCTTAAATATCTCCGTATCAGTAGTATCAGCATATATCTCCAGCTGGACCACGAGCCGCTGAAATCTATTTTCTTCCACCTGATTTCCCACACTGATGCAAAAGGCAGATACTGCACTTAACGCAAATTAAGTGTGGGTCTTTGATAGCCAAGAAGAAATCTGTTCATGTTAATTACTCACAACAGCTTAATCTCAATCTAAATAAATATTAATGCACACAACGCCATTGAAATATAGTTGTAAAACAGAAATATGTCACATGCAATTTACAAACAAAAAGGCTATAAAAAAAGAGCACAACATATATCACAATCTGCTTGCTAAATAACTGCAATCTTTCATGTTTTGAAAAGCATGCAAAAAACCATAAGTTGTAGATGACATTTTTTGAACTATAAATTCTTGGTTATTTTCTTTAATGCCAGAAAACAGTCACTGTAATGTTTTCCATCTGACTCTCTATTTGGATCACAGATTTATTGGCCCAAATGCCCTGGAAGTACAGCAACTACTGCAAAAGCTGTTTCTTTATTCCAGTTCTGAAGAGTTGCTCCTTGCCTCTTGCTTTACTAAAGTATAACACAAATATTCTCTCCTAACCTCTCGTAGCTCCTATGAGAAAGTGCAAGCAAAAAAAAAAAAAAAAAACATGCCAGGAATTCCCAGAATGATACGGTGTAGCTCTTTGTGTAAAAACAGTATGTCTTAATACAGAAAAGCAAAAGGGGACAAATATAAAAACCAGAACAGATTTTTGAGGCAGCAACCTCATAGACCATTTAAACATATGCTGATTTTTTATAACAAGGCAAGCTGCCTAAGTGCTGCCTCATATTATTGGCAAGTTGAATAAACTGGCTAAATAAGTTTAATGGGTGATGCCATCTAAACCTTTCATGTCAGGGATACAAAAAATCCCAATATATTGTGCCGACATTAATTATTGCTTACTTCCGATTCATATTGGCCACCTAATTATTTTCTGAAAGAAAAGCCACCTCTTTTATCACTACTTGGATCCCAAGAAAGTGACCACCTCAGTGTACTGTGGTTTACTCCATACACAAAGAAGTTCAGATTTCTATACTAAATGTATCTTCACTAATTAGACTTGATACTGAGAGTTCCTTTCTCAACTAAGTGAAGATCGATAATTTATGTATAGTGTTATCTACAGCTTCAGAAGCACTGCCAGTATGGAAACTGAAACCATATGAAACACTAAAATTTTAACTGTAAGAGCTAAAGAACTGAAAAAAATTACTATTTTTTTTTTGCCAAATATGTATCATTAGTAGTGTAAATTAGTTTAAATATTAGAAAATGTAGTACAGGCATTTCTTGTCCTTGAGAAAGCACCATATCATAGAATCATAGAACAGTTAGCGTTGGAAGGGACCTTCAAAGGTCATCCAGTCCAAACCGCCTGCAAGGAGCAGGGACATCCCTGACTAGATCAGGTTGCTCAGAGCCTCATCCAACCTGGCCTTGAATGTTTCCAGGGATGGGGCATTCACCACCTCTCTGGGCAACCTGTTCCACTGTTCTACAACCCTCAGTGTAAAAAATTTCTTCCTAATATCCAATCTAAATCTACCTCCCTCTATTTTAAAACCATTACCCCTCGTCCTATCACAACAGGCCCTACTGAACAGCCTCTCCCCATCTTTCCTGTAGGCCTCCTTGAGGTACTGGAAAGCCACTATCAGGTCTCCCCGGAGCCTCCTTTTCTCCAGGCTGAACAGCCCCAACTCTCTCAGCCTGTCCTCATAGGAAAGGTGCTCCAGTCCTCTGATCATCTTTGTGGCCCTCCTCTGGACCCTCTCCAACTGGTCCATGTCCTTCTTATGTTGGGGGCTCCAGAACTGGACACAGTACTCCAGGTGGGGTCTCACGAGGGCAGAGTAGAGGGGGAGAATCACCTCCCTTGACCTGCTGGCCACGCTCCTCTTGATGCAGCCCAGGATGCGGTTGGCCTTCTGGGCTGCAAGGGCACATTGCTGGCTCATGTTGAGCTTCTTGTCCACCAGCACTCCCAAGTACCCACAGAAGGATTTCAGAAAAGCATCCTGGGAGCAGTTACATTACTTTAACAAAACTTTGACCAAAATATCTGATTTTTTGACCAGATACTTTTCTAACAGACATGCTGCTCTTGGACAAAAGTATAGTCTTAATTGTGAATTGATACCAGAGGTGAAGAGTTAAATCATCATCTTGCCTTGACTATCCCCTGCATACAACTCTTCAAAAGAGAAAACGCATTAGAAAGGGGCACAGGATGAGTAGGACTACATTTTCTCCCTTAAATCTTCACAAGCCCCACCGATGGAAAAAAATATCAAAGAATGCATCAGCTAGCAGGGAGGACTCTTCCCTTGCATTTCCCTACACCCGCAAGAAAGCTTTTACCCCTGTTATTCTGCAAATTCCTCTTTGATACGCTCTTGTTCAGGACACCCCCAGGGAACAGGAGTCCAGGATCAATCCTCAGGACAAGACAATCTGTTTGGAGTCTGACAGTCTCAGAGCTCTCTCTCACCTCTGCCAGGCACAGTGAAGTCTCTTCACATCCAGAACAGGAGTGCACTTTCGTTGATTTGCTCTGACAGAAGAGTCACGAACGCTGGCCAGTGCTGCTGCAGCGGCACACACGGCTTGTCCACTGCACCCCGGGCTTCTGAACCAGCACAAGGTGGTCTCTGAGAAAGCATGAACGAGGTCATTAAGATAAAAAAGGGCCCAGATGGAAATGTATGGCGGGATCTTCACTGCTGGATGGCAGCTTAGGCTGACTTTTACGACTAAATGGAAGAGTACCATCTAGACAATGTTCTCTGTGTTTAATGTGTGGCTCTTGTTTCCCCTTCCTACTTTGTATTGCTGCTTGAAGTTAGAGTTGTAATAAGAAGTGATGTCTTAATGTTCTGAGGCATAAAGAAATGTAAAGCAGTGACATGACATAGTAATTCTTTGACACAAGCCTTTCAAGAAACAAGGATAAGAATGAACGACCTTCCAGCTCAGAAAGAGGCACTCTAGCAAGGTCCAACCTCACGAGCAAAAGAAACCCAAAGCTTTAAAGCTGGTTTAAAAAGGGTTCTGGTCTGAAAGAGGAACAACTTAAGAATTGCTGCCCATTGTTTTAATGAAAAAAAAAGCAAGCTCAGAAGCAGGAGACCAAAAGCTACACACGTTGTTCCTACCAACTGCAAAAGACATCTGTCCAAGCTAAACTGGTAATGACAGTGACATAGACAGCTTTCTTTATTTCTTCTTAGTTTTATGCTTCATCTTTGGGTTTGGTACTGCTGAAGCATGAATTCATAGTTCTGTTTTGAACAAGTTGTTTCCAAGCTATTTTAATAATTTAGTCATGAATGGTACTGACAAGCCTAAGTCCCATTCCCAGAAACCAGCAAGTTGCACAGATCCATCCATGAAGAGTAAAAACCTGAGGCTTAGCATGCCTGCAAATATTCAAGTGGGATCTGAGAAAGGGAGGACAGTAGAACTACCCCAGGAGCACTGGCAGAGCCTTTGAGTTACTGTCAAGCAATGCATAACAGGAGAAATACAGGAAGAATTGACACGTATGGATCCTACTGCAGGATTGGCCTCTAATCCTAATTATTCCTTTATTAACTTAATCTTTCTACATGGTTAATCCCTTTCTGATGTTCCAACTGTTGTATCTGCATGTATTCTTATGAATGGCCTGGACTGTTTTACATATGAAAATACTTTAGGCCAGATTTTTTTTTTTAATCCTCACAAATGCTCTTATCCAGATTAGATACAAAACCATGAATCATGCTGTTAACGGAAGTAGAACCATAGTAGTACTCAAATGTGTTGTCTGTAATTTATGAGGCAATAATCACCCACAGTATTAGAACAGGTGATTAATACCTGTAGGAAAGAGGTCCACTAGGATCACTGGTCATTTCTGTATTTTCCCACCAGCCCCAAAGATAGGTTTCAAAATTATAGCCAGAAATTTTGCTTACATAAATGGCAGCACAAGCACACAGTTTTGTGCAGAAATACTGGAAAAAAATTACATGTACAAATAATTTACTTTTTTTTTTTTTTAATTTACAAAAAGCATGCAAGCATAGCTGTGGAACCTGTCTTTGAGAATAACACCGGTGCTAAAAATATCTTAAGGGTTTTTTTATAACCTTTAGAAAAATTCTGAAAAAAACCACTTGTACAAATAAAAACATTTGCTTGCACAATTTAGGCAAAAAGGGGAAATGGACGAGTAATTTCAAAGTCATTTCCACCAAAGTTTATTTCTTCTCTTTTCATGTTGGCTTTCAGATACAGACCATGTGTTAAAATTAGTTTTTCATCTATAAGATGTAAAGAAACCTATGAAGTATAATAAACAAACAGCACATCTGTGCATGTTGATGGGTGGAGAAACTCTCATTCCTTCATTGAGAAGCTACCTTTTCTAACCAGTAACTGGTACTGTACTTACGAAGATAGCTCTGCTTCTTCTAATACAGCTCTTACGTGTTTTTCTGTGCATTCTCACGCACATACACAAAAATTACGATGCCTTTATGCATACAGAATCAAATGGTTCCAGGGAATTGGTGACAAGATGCAAGCCTTTCATATCTCTGCCATTATTTTTCTTGTTTTAGTAATGAAAAGACATTACTATCTGAAGGCTGTTTGTCAGAAATGAATAGGCTGTCTCATTCCAGGTCACTGGACAACTATCTGCATCACAAATGCGCTTAGGAATAGAAGACTGGAAGGGACTATCCAGATCCTGATGGGCTGTCAAGTCCACTTCTCCCCATCACAGTCAACCATGCATTACAAATTTTGTCCAGAATAGCCTACAGTATATGTTTCCTGCACACTCAATCTACAAAACACCTACGAAACTCTGTGACAGAATGAAGACTCCCTAGAAACAAAAATCTCAGAAGGTATCACTTGAGGAAGATGTAAAAAGTCTCAAAATTGCAAACTTTCCTTTCAAAGAAATTACCTTCCAGAATGACTGACTAGCGCTCTCCTTTACGTCCTTTACAAAATATTTTTTTCTGTAAGGATCATTTGGCATGCACACAAACGACACACAGTTTAACTGCTGTGATTTAAATACGCGCTGTTGCACTGTGTTAGATCTCGCCCTCATTAAAGTATTTCTCGCAGACAAATATCTATGAGAGAAAACTGGTATCATGATTGGCTTGTGTGACTCACACTGGTGTACTGATGGAGTACGTAGCCGTTGATGACTTACAATGCAATGGCTTTAACTCCTTCCAAATCAGCACATACGCAGAAGACTAAGGACCTGGGCTCACGAAGAGAGATGATGCTTGATTTTACTGCCCCCAAGCAGGCTCACCACCCCCCCATGCCTGTAGAGGTAACTCTGCCTTTGTACTCAAGACAAACCAAAACATGCCTGGTTTGCTTCAAAATGCTGAAACAGAAACCATGATGGCTCAGGAACTGCTTCCAGGACGTGCCAGCTCTGTAGGCTGCATAACCACATGAGACACCTCAAAGTCAGCTGTCCCTGGTTGTGAGTCACACCCCTAAATGCTGTCTTTTCAGGTACTGGTTGAGACCTCTTAGAGGTAAAGCCTGCAGTACCTGTTCTGCGGATAAAAAGGTATTAAGTCTCCAGCATGACCAACCCAGCAGACTCCATAAAACATATTTTAAACAAAATTTTAATTACTTCTCCAGTAGATACAAGCACTTAACATTAATTTATTTTGTTAAAGATTTCACCAACATTTATACATACTCTCGACACATAAATTATAAAAAAAGAAACACAATCTGAGTTTTAAGACTTCTTGCAGTATATCTATCATTCAAATTAGATGCACGTCCCTCATGCCAAACCCTCTCTAGCCAATGTCCACATATCTAGAAGCATTTCACTTATTATGCTATTAAAAAGCTTTGCAACATTCTAGGACTCTCATCTAAAATGTAAATAAGAGATCAAATAGTAAACAAGACATGCATTATTACATTTTTACAGAATTGCTTCACCAAGAATTAAAAATAAATGTTGGCTAGAACTATAAGCCAATAATTTACTGCACTGTCCAACTCTAAACAAGTTGGTTTTCTGGATGCAGAGGTCTAGTTGCACTTTATGTGTGTACTAAATGTAGAACAAAATGGGCTAAACTGGATTTAAAGCACTAATTAAAAAAAAAAAAAAGACTAAATGGTAGAGGTACAAGCAGGTGACAGCATGGGAACAAATATTTTTGAGGTATACATTAGGCTATCAAGCTTCCTGGCTATGAATTTATTGTACAGAAGTACGCAGCAAATGAAGACTGCTCACATAATCCATACCCCCGCTCTTCCTATTTTTGCTTGGACCACGGACAAGGCTTTAATAGAAATCACATGCAGCATAATAAATATTTATCCATAATAGTAATTATTTTTGCATTCTAAATCTTATTACTGTACACATTATAATTAATCCAAAGATGAAACAACTACATCTATGTCCCTTTAAAATAAAATACTGTGTTCAACTTCAAGATCAGGGATTTTTTAAAAGCAACCTTACTAATCTAGGGAAGTCAGGGCGGAAGGAAAGAGTAAAAAAGTTTTCCTTTGCTGTTGAGTTGTCAAAATGCTGGCTGAAAATAGTAACAGAATTAATTTGCAGTAACTCCCATACACTCAGAAGTGAGGAATGTCCCATAAGACTGGAGCTAAACTGGTTATGAGGTAAGTCTTAATTTTTAGTAATGATTTGATTCTGTCAGTAGACAATGAAAAAAATCAGCTG
Source organism: Tetrax tetrax (assembly GCA_009806455.1). Lineage (NCBI taxonomy): Eukaryota > Metazoa > Chordata > Aves > Otidiformes > Otididae > Tetrax > Tetrax tetrax. The sequence continues at coordinate 173,565 of WHYT01015928.1, read as the reverse complement.
AGGTGGAAAGGGATTGGATTTAGATTGGCTTATCTGTATGGAATCAGATGGGTTGAAATTTTAGTAGGAAATGATTCAATGGAGAAGAAAGGAAGGACTGGATAAACCAACTGAAATATCAATACACACGTGAGGAGAGATTAGTAGAGAAAGGAAACACCAGCAGTGAGACAAGCAGTATTTATTGTTTCAGTAATTAACAGAATTCCAGCTCTCTCAAGAATAAGCCCTATTTAGAAAATTATCAATTTTTTTTTTAATGGATGAGTACAGCATGTACTTTGAAAAGAGGCAACACCAAACTCCTAGTTTACTTCCAATGGGTAACCTACAGATCATTTCAAGTAGGACATGATGATAATTTGTAAATATTGCATTTCAGAGCAACATTTTGCAACTGAGGTAATTTCACCATATTGTAACTACAGCATCAAACACAGCATTGCTATCACAGATAAAACTGAGCCAGATGAAATAAACCAGTAATTTCTTGCAAAACCTTCCTCACGTCAAAAAGACTTTTGAATAGCAAACATTGTGCACTTTCCCTGCACAATGGGAGGGGAATAGGCCACACATGTCCCTCGCTACTGAGATACCGTGAAGATGACCAGTCGTTTAAAAAAGGAATAGCCAACTTCCAGAGACATACCACAAATTTAAGATATCTATTCTAAAATCACCTCCTTGCAGGGCAAATTCAGCGCACCATCGAACAGCGCTGAGTTTTAGAGACCTAAGCCGAGCTGTCGCCCAGCACTACACCCCCGACTCGCTGTTTGCACGCCAGCTTAGGAAGCAGACCCAGACTCGGGCCCGGCCCCATTCCCGCGGGCGTTTGACGCTCCCGAGGCGCGGAGCTGCCGCGGCACCAGCAACCGCAGCCTCCACCGCCTCGGCGTAACGACACCGCTTCCGGTTTTTCCTTCAGAGCGGACGGAAACCGCCCGGCCCCGCTCCCCCGGGCCCGGCACCACCGGCCCCGACACTGACCCAGCTGGGGCCGGGCCGCGGGCGGGGCGGGGCGAGCCTGGGCCTCCTCCCCCCCGCCTCACGACGGCGGCGGCTACCGACGGCGGGTTGCCTCACGGCGGGCGGGCGGGGGCCAGGCCGCCAGAGCCGGGCAGCGGCCACGGCTGTCCCCGGGGGGGGCGCGCCGCCACCCCAGCTCCAGGAGGGGGCTCCCGGCCGCGGCTCCCTCCCCCGCGCCCGGGGCACGGCGCTCACCTCCCCTCCTGCGCATGCGCGCTCCTCCGCCTTGGCCGTCCGGTGGGAGGAAGCCGGC
>WHYT01015928.1:69783-162967 GCA_009806455.1 Tetrax tetrax | reverse complement strand
CTCCCTGGCCCCTGCTCCAGGCCCCCGCCGCGGGACGAGGAGGAGGGCTCCCCGCAGACAATGGACGAGCACCCCGGAGCCGGAGGAGGCGGTGGGATGGCGGCTGCTCCGCGACCGCAGCAGCCACCGCCGCAGGCGGGTGGGAACATGAACCTGCAGTCGGGTGGGGGCTGCGTGGGGGCTGGAGCCGGCGGAGGAGGAGGAGGGCAGCAGCAGCAGCCCCAGGGCCCTGCGGCCCCGGCCGGTCAGGAGGCGGCGGGCCCCGCCGAGCTGTCCCGGCCCCAGCACTACACCATCCCGGGGATCCTGCACTACATCCAGCACGAGTGGGCTCGCTTCGAGATGGAGAGGGCGCACTGGGAGGTGGAGCGAGCCGAGCTTCAGGTACGGGGGCCGAGGGCGGGCTCGGTGCGGAGCCACGGCGCGGGCTGGAACCGGCTCGGTGGGATCCGGGGACCGGGCCGCGGTCGGAGTGCGGGAGCAGAGCTGCCCGGGCGAGCGGAGCCGCTTGGGCCCCCAAGCCGGTCGCTGTGGGTCGGGGACGGTACCTGGGCGAGGTCCGGCGGGCGAAGCGGCGTCGCCGGCCGGCGGGGCTGGCGGAGGCGCAGCCCTTCACGGCCTGAGCTGGGCTCCTTTCCCTGGGGCAGCCATTTTGGTTTTTAGCATGGCGCCCGCCTGGGCTCCTGGCTCCGGAGGCAGCCCCTGCTCCGCAGGCCTCTCGCCTGTACTGGCGTTGCGGGGCCGGCAGGACGGCAGGGGAAGGGCGGGCGGGCCCTGCCGCGGCGCGGGGCTGCCGACCCTCCTCCCTGCCCGCCCGCGGCAGGGCGAGCTGCGCCTTGACAGCGGCGATCGTCTCCCTCGGCACAATGACTGCGGGGCTCCCCGGGCTGGCGGCCTCCTCAGCCCCGGGTGCGGGTTATGGGGAGCAAGAGCCTCCGGGCCTGGGAGGGCTAGCGCCTCGCCGAAGCTCAGACAGCGGCTGCTCTGGGAGGAGAAGAAGGGGTTGAGAAGAGGCAGGAGTGTCTGCCTCCCCAGCCGGTAGAGGATGAGGAGAGTGTTCGGGTAAATCTCGAGTAAAGGACTTGGCCAGGCACTCTGGCTTGAGGCAGGTCGAGCATGTGTGCTGGCTTTCCCTCGCACTCTGGCTTGAGGCAGGTCGAGCTTTCCCTCTGTCTCGTTTTGTTGGAGATTTTGTATGGGAGAGACAACCACTAAAGAATATTGAGCAGTTGATGGGTCGGCAGCATGATACTTTTAATATACATAAAAGTACAAACTTTGTCACAGGAACAAAAAATTAATAACTCTTCAGGATAAAGAGCAGGTGTTGGAGTTCCAATATAGATGTCTTGCCATTAATGTTTGCTTTTAGTAGTCAAAAGGATACCTCTACTAATTACTTTTACATGTCAAAATAAAACTGAGCGTAGACTGTTACAAGTTTATGTACCGATTACAAAATCCACTGAATGAGAGATATTTATGTAGAAGCCATTATTCTTTTATAGGACAGAAATGTAGACAACAACAGGTAACAGACTTAACTGCTTCCGAAGAATTTTTGGTGGTTTTTGTGTTGAGTGGATGTTTACTGTCTTGAAGCGGCATTCCGTCAAATTGTACTGTAATTAGGGTTTTTAGTAGCATGCTGCAACAGCAGCCAACATTTGTGATGTATGTACTTTTGGATTTCAGAACCAAGAACTATACCTGAGCCTGGGCAGTTCTTTCAGGACTTCCCAGCTCTATAATAAGCATGTAATCTGCACTATTTTTCTTACAACTGTAATTAAGAAAGAATTTTTGAAAACCACCAAGACAAATAAATGAAGAGGTTTCACTCTTTCCTTCATTTACTGCCTGTCTTACCACTTTAAGTCCTGTGTAAGAACTGTTTTTTAAAATCAGTTTGGTGGACGTTAGTGGGTGTTTTAAGTAGAGAACAATTGACTGCTTTTCTTGTTTTCTCTGGTGTCTTAGTAATATAGCACTATGTTTATAAATAAGTTGCTTAGTGCTGTTCATTAGCAAACAAAACCATCTTGAAATGTTTGTTTTATGTATAGGCTTGTTACTTTAAAACAAAATACTGCATTCAGTACTCTAATGTAAAAGCTCAGTTTGGAGGCTTTGAAAGCTCTGTCTGACTGAAAAAATGGTGCTGTGAACTCATGTGGCCTCTAGACACAGTGATGTGTTCTTGCCAAGTCCGCTGCTCTTGTTTGTAATTGCTGTTTATCATCCATGGCCATACTGTTTCAGGTGCTTATTTCTGAAGGTATGATAGTAGTTCTGACGCTGTCTATGTGTGCATCAGGTCATGGGGCAGAGACAGCATAGTCACTGCACAGTGCGTACGCATGAGGGTGGGATTTTTTTATAACTTCGTAAGCCCAGGATAGAAGGGAGGAGGGCATTACCTTTGGATTTTAAATGTCAACCTGTACAGTGGTGAAGACTGATACAGGAATGTGTTTACAGTATTTTTGGAAGATATGTGTTTACCAGGTCTGCGGTTTTTATGTTGTTCTGTAACTCAAGTTGTGAAGTCCCAGGATATTTTGTGACTAATAAAGCCATATGGAAGTATGAGAGTGGCATGGTTTATATGCAGTTCTCCTCATGCAGGTAATTTCCTTCTTCCAAAATGACAGTAAATTCTCTAAACACTGTTTCTCTGTGTTGGCAATTACCAGTTCTTACTAAGTTATCTAGTTAATTTTGCAAAAGATGCTTTAGAAAAAGTATGTGGAAAACCAAATGACTTGGCAATATGTGTGATTTTATTTACCTGTTCTGAATTTGACTTTTATTCTTGTGAAGAATAAGATACTTCCTTATCTGCAGTATCAAATTAATGGGACTCCTGAGTGATTTTCCCCACACGCGCCCTTTTTTTTCCTGTATGGTTCAAATGAAGAATTGCCCACCCCTAATAAGAGTGGTCTTTATGTATAGGGGTGATGGTGCAGGAAGAGATGGTCTACAGTAGCAGTTTATTCTTTCTTGGATCTTGTGATGAACTTCTTGTTTTGTTGTTCTGCCTGTCTATAGGACACATTTTTATAATTAGTTTAAATTACATGTTACTTCATTATCTTGGGGTTTATACCACAGCTGTAATGACTGACAAAGGGTCTCAACGTTTTGGATCTAAGTCCTGTATTAATGGACTTAATCAAGTCTATGTTCACATCACACTTTGAATCTTAAATGTTAATAATTTTACAGTATCTTTGCCAACTGTTCAGGTATGTGGCTTTCTGTCTGTGTGCACAAGGGAAGCAGCATAATTATTTGACAAACCTGTATGTGCAAATCAGTATCAAGTACAGAAATGTCAAATATTAGGAGTGCAGGACTTAAACCGTAGTATACTTTTTTCCTTTCACTTCTAATACTGGTTGCCACAATAACTTTTTTTAGCATTTACTCACCGTGTTGAAAAGAAGTAGCCTGGCCTTGCATCATGTGTTAATCTCTTAAAGTAATAAGCTGAATTTGTTCTCTATTCTGTGAACTAAAAGAATGATTTTTACTGTAACAATGTTGTGTAACTGTAACTATAACTTTGATCTGTTAATGTAATGATCTTGATGTTGGTATCTATTATACTGAGATAAATTCAGTCCCTGTCTTTTTTAGGCATTTTTGCACTTTAGAGGAGTTGTAGCAAGCCCGTGTTGCTTGATGTTAAGTATTTGTTAGAAATAATTGTTTCCTTTAGGAGGTAAGTGGCTCTATAGTCTCATGAAAGACCAAAAAAGAAGTGGATGGGAAAACACTTCGGAGATGCACTGCAGAAACTTTTAGAGAAGGAAGATTAAGTTATGTCAAAAAGGAGTTTCCTAAGAAAACTTGCAACTTTGGGGGGAAAATCAATAGAGTTCACCTTCCTTTTGGGACTTACAGACTGTTAATGCTTAGCTGGAATGAAGGTCTCAATTGTGCAGTTTCTTCATGTTTTCTGAACTAGATAAAAATGAAATTGAGTACTCTCTCTGATACTTCAAAATCACACAAGAATCTGTTGAGAGAGAACTAACAGTAAATGCTACTTCCAAATGTGTTAATGACTAGGGAGAATAATTAAGAAACATAAATAAGCAGAACAAAATATATACAATTTCAGTATAAACAGTATGCATCCTTTTAAGTAACTGAGATGTGCATAAAGATTAATATGGTTGTTAATACATTTTTTGTCATATAAAATGGCAGCTTTAGCGACATACAACTGAAGTTCCTAGTTTATCTAATTTTACAAGTGCTTTTTTTCCCCAGCTATTCCGTGACATGGGAACACTTTTATTATCTCAGACTTTGTGTGCTTTACTTAAGTGTTTAAAAAAAACCGAACCAAAATCAAACAACCCACAGATTTCACTTGTATTCTTCTCTTCTTTTTTCCTTCCCTCATGCCCCCTTATCCTGGAGGGGTTGGAGAGCAGCTCATTAAAGGGAGCTCATGAACTTTGGGAACCTCATAAATATTGCAGAATTACATCCTAATAGAACTTTCCTTAAAAAAAAAGTGATAAAAATGTGTCTATTTCTGAGACTCTTCAAGATTTGAGGTGATTCTCTAAATTAGGTACTTTACGTGTAATTGCATAAACATGTAAGTACATGAACATATGTAAATGTTTTAATGTAACGAACTACATGAGACCATGTTCAGAGTGTAGATACACTCATGCAGTGTTTCAGCGTTTTCTCAAAGCTTCAGTGTTTACAACTTGTAGGAAGAATCAATTGCCGAAATATTTGACATGTAGCTTGTTTTACTTTGTTGTGCATTTGAAGTGGGGATAATGTTGGGAATGTTTCTGTTTTAAAAGTCGGAGGAACAATTCTTCTCATTGCATAGACTTCACCTTGCTTTTGGCAAGCAAATAATTCATTTTGATGGTGAATTGGAAGTGAAAGTGGCTATAACGGTTGTAGAAGGATCATTAGTTTGTTAAGGAAAGAATCAGAGTGTCTCAGTCAGCAGCTAGGAAGCATGAAGTAAAATTAAGTATTTTCCAGTATCCCTGGCTTTTCAGGAATTAGTGGAATTTTGGGCAGGGGAATATTGTAGATGCTAAAATGTTCTTGGGTCAAAAGTGTTTGGATGAGTTCATGGAAGAAAAGTCCCTGAGGGTGTCTAAATTCAACTATACTACCTATGTCTCAGGAGGCTTTTGATTTACAAGTTTTTGGAGATTTGAAATGTTCTCTGAGGTTTATTCTTCTGTTTTTATGCTACTCCCATGTAGCTGCCTGTTTGTCCGTTGTTAGAGATGAGATACTGAGGTTGGTGGTCTGCTAGTCTGAGCAGATATAGCCATTCTTATATTCTCATGACCAATGAAGTACTTGAAATACTTTGGTGTGATTGTTTGAAAATACAGTTAGTGCTGTTTTGATACTGTTTAGCTTAAATAACAGACTCTTAAATCAGGGGCATTAATTGTGATAGAACGTGCAAAGGTTCCAAGTAGGAATGCAGCTGCTGCAGTTGTGAAATGCACAGTGTATTTTAACCACATGCATTGTTTATCGCTTACATTCTAGATGGCTGAAGTTGGAAAATATGCATAATAGATAAACTGCTATTTAATAGGGTCTTGCAGGTGTATCTCGGTATTTCTTCTGTAATTAAGCTTAACTAACTACTAAAGCAGTCCTGAAAAAAACCAATGGATACTTAATCAACACTGAGTGAGAATAAAATTAAGTAGGTTGTAAAAACTTAATCAACATTCTTATTTGTGATACTTGTAAATGCCATGAGGTCTGTGGGTAATATATGCATCTGAAATGTCCCCTTTCTGCAAGCTGTTAAGGTGCTTGCTGTAGCAGGGGTGCAGAAGTACTTTTTTGTACAAATAAATAGTGTTCATTCACATAATAAAGAAACAACATTAGCTAATAATTTTTCTACGCTAATGGTGAAAATAGCTACATATTTTGTGGATTTAAGTCCCTTCTGCAATTTAAAGTACTGAATTGAGACTTGTAAGTATTTCGGGTAGAGGGCAATTGGATACAGTCAAAGGTTTCCCTACTGTAGCTTCCTATAAGCTATTTAGTCAACTGTGCTAGAGGTGACTAGCCCGTGGTAGAACTGTAAGTGCCTGTTCACTCAAAGTTGAAAGTCTGCTTTTCTGTGTGTGTAGGGGTAAATCCTACCTTCCTCATAGGCTTCTTGGCAAGTCTTCCAAATTGAAAATGTGCAGAGCTGCTTCCTTTTTGTGGATGAATAACCTATACAGAGAAGACCTGATTGTAAATTAAAAGGCAGCTGCTATATATCAGAGCTTACCCTAAAAGGTATGCACACAAATATGGAGTAAGGAGATTTCTTGGCATAGTTCAAGATAAATAGAAATAAGGAGATTTTCTCCTGTGAAAAGAAGGTGATTACATTGTTATATTTCATTTCTTTCACTATAAAATTGAGAGATTGTTTGTGGCTCTGAAGGATTAAGAGTGTTTATAAGTAACCAAAAAACCAAACCAGTGTTTTTCTATTTATACCTCATTCTTTGTTGATTTAGATCTTTGACATGTCTATATTAATTTTGTTGCAGTATTCACCTCATAGAAGCAAAACACAATAGAAGAATATAGGGCATTGAGTTACATGGAGATCCATGTAGAAATTGAACAGGAAATACCTGGATAGTGATGAGGTTTATGCATGGCAAGATACTGATCATTATAGTAGTTGTGTAATTTTTTTTTCTGGAATATTGTTCCTAAATAACTCCCTTCTATCAACACTTGGGATAAAAGTGTTTTTACTGTGCAATAATTGCTCTTTCATAAATAATTATTTGGAATAAAGTTATTCCTACTTAGAAACAGTGCATAGAACTGTTACTTCGTAACTGTTACTCTGGTGAGGTTTTATTTTAAACAAAGCCTAAAAGTATGTGGCAGATTAAATTATATGACACTTCTTGGTGAAGAATTACTTTTTTCTAACACTAGATGTGTATATTATTTCTTCATGTCATTGCCATCACCTCTGCATATTTAATGACTCTCTAAGAAATCTCACTTTGTGGAAATTTTTTTGGAGGGGTGAAGTGTCTGGTGGTATAATAATTTATTTCACACTGAAAGTAGGTGTTGAGATAGTGGTGTATGTTCTTCATCCGTTTGTCATTTAAAGAGCTGGGGAAAAGTCATAATGATCTCTGTCCTCATTGATGAAGAGAGCGGCTAGGGAAGTTGAATCCTCCACTGATTTAACAAATCTTCAGGACAAACATATGACCTGCAAGTGCTTTGATGGTATATCTAGTTGTAATTTTTTGTCACTCAGACTTTTCTTGAATTATCTGAAGCAATGGGTCAGCAGGATATTGAGTTTAATGATATTAGTGCCTTCAAATGTCTAACCCCAACAGGTATTAAGAGCTAATTATGAAGTTGGCTGTTCTTCAGGACCTGAACCTACAATGTGAATTCAAGCAGTCTGTAGGTTTTTTTTCTGCCACTATAGGATTTTTATAAAAGTGGCTAATTAGAGGTAACCTACTGTTAGCAATTAAGGGTAAAAATACATTTTTCTGGGTTCAGAATAAATTCCACTTAATGTTACTGAGTGCATTCTTAGCCTTTTTGGAGGTATTATGCGTGTCCATGTATATGTTTTTGTGGAAAAATCCTGCTTATGTTGGCTGTAACATTCTGAAAAACTGTACTTCTCTGAATGCTGATTGAAGTGATCCTGAAATAGGGAATGAACTTCAGAAGTTCCAGATGCCTGAAGTTCTTCCTAATTACTTAAAAAAAAAAAAAAATAAAAATCACTTGCTGTAAAGTTTCTTCCATTTGTTCACCTTGTTTTCTCTCCACCCAAAATATGGTCACTTCTTAACTTCTACCAGATTTGAGGTAGATGATCCTATAACACTCCTTCTAGAAGAAAAAACAAACACTGCCTCCCCTTAGTTTATACCAGTAACCACTTTAAGAAGCTGGAGAAATGCTTGATTCTAGTATTTAACTTAAAACTGTGGTCTGTTTCTATGTAAGGCAATTTTTTTTGGTCTCAAAATACAATTTTCCAAATGAATACCACAATCTTTTGCTTGATACTAAGTTTACCAGCAGACAGCTTCAGTACCTTTGCTTGTATTTCAGATATCATGGTATATCAAAGTAGAGAATACGAAATAGTAACAAGCCAGATGAGTTTAACTCTTTAAAACCTTGGCGATTCAAGAGTTATGAAACTAAAATTGTTTGCTTTCTCTGAGGATAAGTTGCTTTAACTCCTGGGCTCTCGGGTGTGGGAACAGAATCCTGGGGTACACCTTGAGATTCTGGGAAAGGAAATGATCCTGCTTGGACAAACAGAGCTCTCAGAAGTATTCAAGGAGAACATGTAAACATGTTTACACGTTTCGTAAGACCTATTCTGTTTCATAGCTTTAGCAAGATTTGTACAGTTGATTTGGTAGAAGGCAGGACTACTGATTGTGTTAACTCTGATAAAATCATGTAAATTAGAGAGTGCTGGCACTATTCTGTGCTAGGAGGCTAGATTAACTTTTAGAAGGTACAAAATACTCATTCCTCATCAACTTTCTGTGATGCCTCCCTTAAGACACTTCATGTTATGTATTGTATTTTAACAGTCCTACTCTTTTGTTTTTCATAACTTTCATTTCCATGAACTTGATTGTATTCAATTTTGTTATTATCAACATTGCCATTGCCTTAATGATGCAAAGCTCTTTAAGCCCTGTAATAGTGTATTCTTTTATGTATATATAAATGGCTTCTTATATTCTAGTTCTAACGCTTTAGTAGGTTTTGCTTTTTTCTGTCTGTTCCTTGGGAATGTGTGTTACTGACCTGCAGCTGATGAACATTGTTGACACGAGTGTTCATCACTAGAACAGCCTAGGTCAGTTCAGGTCAGTGTTCGGTCTGCTGTGGATTGTACTTTCCCCTTTTGTATTCCTAAGTAATAAATAGGTGTTCCTGGTTTTGGAAAGGAAATGTATGTTCTTGAGGATGTCTGCCACACTGCGATTTTTCTTTCCCTGTCTACTCTATAGTGATTGTAAGAACCTGCCACACTACAAAGCGTACACCTTCACTTTGATTTCTGTGCTCTTGTACTATGACTACGAGTAATAAAAAAGAGAATGAGCTTAATGTTCTTAGTTCTGTCTAGTATTAAGTGTCCAGCAAAGCTCTAACTGTGGCACTTCATTACTAGCTTTATGACTTACAGTGCAACTTCATCTTAATGGAATAATGCATCAGTATAGTGATGCTGACAGTAAAGATATTTTTAACCTTACCACATTCAAGTACTGTGTTTTGGTGTTACCATCAGTGTTCAATTAGTCTTACTGGTTGTAGTGGTGACTTTCCTTGAAAGAAAACTTTTTTACTAGCTAAGATGTGTTCCAAAATATGCCTAGAAGTTTAAAAGACTGTATGTAAATCTTTTCAGATAGAAGTGGACTGAGGTGTGTAACTGTATGTTCATTTGTAAAAGATCTTACTTGCAAGGTTCATGCATTTAGGAGAAAGGTAGAAAATATAGATGATGATAGTGACACAATGAGAAACCACATCTGAGGATGAGCTTGTGTTGAAATAAATGTGCTGAGTTGCTTTACTCCAGGACTGCTGTGAATTTCCTGCTAAAAGAAATTCGTAAAACCCCTGAATGATCTGTGGCTTTGTAAGTGGGAGCTATAAGTACAGAAATTGGGAAGTGATTTTTTTGTCTTGTGATCTGTGCAGAACTGACAAGGTCAACATTGCAATACAATAGCCTATTCTTTAGTAGTAATTTTGAAAAGAATGCTGAAAACTTGACATAAAAACAATTTGAAGAAGGGAAATAACATCTAGAAGAGTGATCCATTTAGAATTCATTCTTGCTGGCTAATCTAAAAGAAGTGTTAGAGGTAGCCTTGTTAGGTGCCTCTTTGCATTTTAGACATATTCAGATGCTTTTAATTTGAAGTAAAGACTTGTTTAGTTTTAAGGGCTATGATGCAGCAGACTGGAACTTCACCTTAAAATCCAGAAAATACCCCAATGAGGAGGTATAGAAAGTGTGACAGCAACATGTGTGAAGCTGGGTTACTGCTGCTTTTTGGGTGGTTTTTTTTTTGTTGTTGCTTTTCTGTAGAACAGCCAAAGAAGTAATCAGGCAACAAGTGTAAAACATACTGAAGTAATTTTTATACAATGAAAAATTATTACTCCTTTCTACATGAAGACACAGAAGTATAAATGGATTCCAAGTAAACCATCTATTATTCTGTAGTCTAATCTACAGCTATTAAGTTTATATGTTCTTTCCAGGCCTTTTCTTAAGGCATCATACTTAAATGAAGAACTAGACCCTTGGAACAAGCTACTGATGGAATGAGGGGATTTCTTTTTCTGATTTGTTTGGGTTGGATTTTTTTTTTTGTTTTTAAGTCTTAAGTCAAACATTTGATTCAGTACAAAAGTAACTGAATGAAATATGGTCTATCTAAATGTCGGATTGCTTTAATTGATCTTCTTATCTTTTAGATCAGTTTTGTTTGCATCATTGTTAGTTTGAAAACAAGCTCTTCTATGTTACCCCACTCCAATTATCCTGTTAGAGAAGCTATAACACTATTGTTTTCCTCCTGGAAGACAGAGTTTATAGATGTATTTTTAGTTGACTGCACTGCTCTTTGTAAAACTAAATCTCAAGCACCTTGACTTTGCATCACACATGAATCTCTTAATTATTTGATTAAAATAAAAAATGCTATATGTTGCTTACTTTGGATAGAAAAAGCATATTCTACAAATTAAATTGCAGTAAAATATGTACATGTATACAAGTACATACAGCCACAAAAATGCATAGTTTGCTTATTTTCAGTATCACTCCTTTAACTTTGTTTTCTAATCCAGTTGTGTTGAAACTACAGTAGTAAGCAGGAATTTGATCATGAGAGTACTATAGATTAATCTTGTGTATTCATAGGAACGGCTGTTTTAAATGAAAGGGAAGCCCGTGCTATCTGTACTGCAATAGGTGAAATGTACTCAACATAGTTTCTTCTAAGACAGACAATGACCTTTTTGTTTATTATCTTAACTAGTGACCTAATCAGATTACGGACAGCCGGTGTCTTAGTTTAGTAGTTTGTTGGCGAGTTGTTGAACATGCCTGTCCAGGGATAGAAGCTATTCTTGAAAAATTAAAATCAGAAGAAAATGCACAAGAACCCTTGCAGTATGAATTCCAAGACTCTCAATTGCAAAATAATCCTGACCTTTCTTTAAGAAGTTCTCTTGCAATTGCTCTAGTTGCACTGCCCTTTAGTCTGTGTTTTGAAATCAGTTTGTACTGTAATTTAGAACCATTACATAGCATTGTGACTAGATCGAAGACCTGCCTATAGCACCATTATATCTGTGTTTCAGTAATACATAGAGAAGATAAAAGCCTATTTTGAAACTTATTCAACAGCTTATTTTCAATCTCTGATTATTGTTGTATGGGTAAATATAAATGAAAGTTTGAGTGTGGGCAGAAAAGTACTTCAGAGATTTCAAAGTCGAGTGAAAATTTTTTAGGGATTATTTTAGCACTACTTTATGTAGAACATTTCATGAATAAACTGACATCTACAATGATGCCAGATGTCTTCAAAATGCTTGCTGTACTGTGGTGTCATAGCTGTGATGGTCAAGAGTATTTCTCAAGTGGTTAAAACACAATCTAATCTGTGATTATGGTTTATTTTGTTGTTGCTTATCAAACCTGATGATTGGACTCTGGCATGTCCACAAGCTTGTTTGTGTCTGTTTTCATTAGTTTGTCCAAAGAGAAAGATACTGCTCACAAGCTTGCTTCCCTAAGCATTTTGTACTGGAATTACGTGCAAAATGTTCCAAAATAGAAAGTTTACATAGGAAATACTATATACAGTCTTGTTAATTGAGGGAGGGAACACTTACAGTTGATAGCTGATGTTTTTGGCAAGAATTCAACTTTTGACATTAGTGTTGTGATTTTGTTGTGTTTTCTTTTTTTTTCCCAGCACAGACATTTGGAAAATACCATTACTTAATTGATTTTAAAAATGCAAAACTTCAATGATTTCTTACCAAATAGTAGTCTAATAACAATTTATTTTCATCTGTAAAAAAACCCCAAAAATTTGGCTGCCTTATGTGGCAAAGAAAGAACATAGCATTGAGTCTGCAAAAAACACAGGATGTATACTATGTCCTCTCTTTATTCCCAATATTTTTTGAAGGGTTGCATGACTTCATAAAAGCTGTTGAGACAGTGAAAATACTAGGCCCCTGAAAGGCATGTTAAGGAAACTGGTTCATTTAGGTAGATTGTCTCAAGCTCTGCTGTGTTAAATTATAAAGAAATTTGAGTGTTTTTTTCTTGTGGGGGGTGTTTCTTTTGCTTTGGTTTTTTTTTTTTTTTTTTTTTTTTTTTTTCTCCTTTGTATACTCTTCCTGCTTCATTTGGTAATGTGTGTGAGAGTTTGGACATTAACAAAAAGTAACTTTGATGTTTGTGCTATTGTCAGTATTGTGGCAGAGACCTGGTAGGTGGTTTGATGAAGAAACACAGACTGGAGATGAACATAGGATGTATTTTGTGTTAAATTTTGGCATTGACCAAACTACATATTGACAGATTAAACTGCATAACTCAAGTTCTTGCAGTTTTCTGTAGTTCCATTGAAAGTGGCTACTTAACATCCTGTATTAACTTTTTTTTTTCTGTGAAAGACGTATGAACACTAGTATTCTTCCTTTTATTTATTAGAAAAACTGATGTGAAATTATTTCAAGTCCCATAGCAAGTCAGTTAAAAAAACAGATGTAGGATTCTTAGTTTTATTTTATATGACTTGATCTTTAGCAAGTACGTACTTTCTTGAGGAAGGATACTTACTTTTTCAAACAATTTTAATTGAGAACTTAGTTGAATTTATGTTTGTTTGCAGAGCTTTCTTAAATTATTATTAGAAATATGACTGCATCAGTGTCTTGTGAGCTTGTGTTCAAACATGTTTCATAGATTATTCAACCTGCTGAAGGAATGCAGCTGAAGTGTGCTATCCAGACTCCTCATAGAATAGCATTTATGAGTAGTAAGAAATACTTTTGCTGCTTATGTTCTAGTTGGCTGTTTAGTTGTCTTGAGTTGTGGTATTCAGTTTGATGTTTGAATGGGAATATTGTGATTTCTTAGTAGAATTATATTTATATTGGTGAAGATAGAATAACTTAGAGGTAAAAACGGGTAAAGTTTTTTGAGCATTTGTGTTTAATTAGGTGATTAATGCTAATTAGGTGATTAGCATTTGTGTTTAATCAGGTTAGCATTCCTGTTAACTGTCAGTTCATTAAATAAATAATTATGACTGTTTAATGACTTTCAGCTAAAACTTGCTGGATTTTTAGTCTGCTTAGATTGCTCATGTTTTTATTATTTGCATGTGAGGTGCAAAAAAACCCAAACAAATTTGCTATTGGAGGAGTCTGTAATAATGCTAAAATAAAATGCCTGCAGAAATTGTCAGGTGTGTGTGAGGAGGAGGAGAGCTGGCATAAAGGGACAGTGGCTGATATTCTGACACTGGCATGGAGCATTTTAGTTGTTCTCTTATGGTATGTGGATGATGATGACCAGATTAACTTCACTTTTCCTGAAGTAAGTATAATTATTCAGTCTTATAGAATATAATCTTTTTCCAGGAAGATGACAGGTCTTTTAAAAATTCCTAGGCAAGGACTTACTTTTCTGAAGGATTGCCTCTGTGACTGCAATTGAAATAAAAAAATATTTATAAATTAAACTGTGCTCAGTATTTTGTAAGTTTTTAACTAAAACTATTTTTTTAGAAGCCTGTTATTCCATAAAGAACACTTGAGTGCAAGAATGGTCAGTGAATTATAAACTTCTAAGGCACTTATATTTGTTATTCCAAAAATAACTTTTTATTTCATTTCCGATTCTTACATATCTATGGTTCAGTGTTTGAGGAGAATGCTCTTTATAACAGTGTTTCGAATCCTTTGTTTTTAGTGGCTTCTAAATTTTTTTGTGGACTTTTAGTTTCAGGTGACTTTTTTTCCTACTGCCGTCTTCTATGTGCTGGATAGAAGACTACGGACAATTGGTTTACTTAATTTCCAGACCATGAAATTTATAAGATGTTAGTGTTTAAAAACGTATCTGTGAGTTGTATGAGTTTGTTACTCTAGTATTCCTGAATACTGTATTGGTTATGAGACGTCTAGCACAAGAAAAAATTATTCCATGAACACGTTTTAGTAAGGAGAAGGCAGTCTTATACTGAATTTAAGTTGTGGCTTAGGAGTTTGACCATACCGTAGAAGAGGAGGAAATTGAAGAAACCTGCAGAGGCAAAGTGTGTTCCCATATGAGAGGCCTTGATACGATGGGGCAAAATAGATTTTACCACTATAATTCTGGACAACTGACTGATATATTAATTGGGTAAACTAGCAAAGAAGCAGCGCTAGTAGGTGGGAAAAATACTTAGATCTGCAAAAGTTATACCAATAGGGTTAGAAATGGAAGGCTTAATTTTATGTAAGTTCTTCAAAGAAGCTGTTGAAACATGACAGTATGTGGCCCTATAGTGAAAAGAAGCAAACCAGAGCCTCCTCTTCTCCAGGCTGAACAGCCCCAACTCTCTCAGCCTGTCCTCATAGGAGAGGTGCTCCAGCCCTCTGGTCATCTTCGTGGCCCTCCTCTGGACCCTCTCCAACTGGTCCATGTCCTTCTTATGTTGGGGACTCCAGAACTGGACGCAGTACTCCAGGTGGGGTCTCACCAGGGTGGAGTAGAGGGGGAGAATCACCTCCCTCGACCTGCTGGCCACGCTCCTCTTGATGCAGCCCAGGATGCGGTTGGCCTTCTGGGCCGCAGGGACACATTGCCGGCTCATGTTGAGCCTCTCGTCCACCAGCACTCCCAAGTCCCTCTCCTCAGGGCTGCTCTCTATCCATTCTCCGCCCAGCCTGTATTTGTGCCTGGGATTGCCACGATCCAGGTGCAGGACCTTGCACTTGGCCTGGTTGAAATGCATGAGGTTGGCACGGGGCCACCTCTCCAGCCTGTCCAGGTCCCTCTGGATGGCATCCCTCCCTTCCAGCGTGTTGACGGCACCACACAGCTTCGTGTCATCGGCAAACTTGCTGAGGGTGCACTCTATCCCACTGTCCGTGTCGCCGACAAAGATGTTGAACGGGACGTCTTTGCTATACCCATTGCAGGACTGAAGGGAACTTATAGATGAATACATTCACTTGTATATCACCTGTGTCATTAACTTTCCAGTTGCTCCTTTGAGCTAGCTGTGTTTCTTGCATCTACGACTCTTGTGGGACAGTTGCTCGAGGATGTCACTTTTCTAGCGGTTAGGAATTACATTTGAAAAGTGATCAGATATGTCTTTGAAAAAAGTATCAGTTGGGCAGCTAGAAATGATCATCAGCTCAAATGGAAAAGATCTATAAAAAGAGACTCTTCAGGAAACAACCTAATACTATTGCTCCTTCAAGTGTAGTAGTTACTGACCTGATATTTAACTGACTGTTCATAAGGTTCCACAGAAAATTTTCCTTATTTCAAATACCGTTCAGATGTACGCTAGCATTAACTAGTTGTTGAAGTCTTTTTTTTTTTTTTTTTTCCCCCCCCGCATCTTGAACCTGGACTTATTTCATGAAGTAAAGATTTTATAATAACACATGAGAACTGATGTTTCTAATCTAAGTCTTCCAATTATTTTTTGCTCTACAGGATCTTTAAAAGTTGCGTATCTTTGAAACATGTGTGATCCTGATATGACCAGTGGCAGTTATCTCACTGCACAGCTTACTAGAGGAGATAATCTTGTGTGAAGCTTTAATTTGCAAAGTAAATATTGATTTTAATTTTTATAGACATATATTTATTTAGAGTAGTCAAGGTATCTTTCTTCAGTGAGATGAGAGTGAGATGATGTTTCAGACTGTTTGTTGAAAGCTGAAGCTGAAGGCTTCTCTTATGTTCAGTTTCCTTTTAGTGAATGGGAACTAGAACATTAGTAGCTACGCAGGTGTGTCCACTCTTAAATCACTGTTATGAGTCAAATCTTCCACCTCCTCAGTATTTTTTTGTTTTCCAAAAGTGTTCTACTTCATCTTCAGCATAATAAACATCTAAAAGTGAAGATTAGATAAGTCTTCTCGTGTGATAATAATCTTGTGATTAAAACAACATCTAGAATAAAAACCCCAAACTTACTATTGTTTTGAGTTTTGTGACACGCCCTAGTATGACACACTAGGCATGTGTGCTCTGGGTATGTATATTCAAGCTGCTTCAATGTATTGCATTTCTTTCAAAAATACTGCAGGCCTTTCCTTCCTTCCTTCTAGAAGTCTGAATGGACTTTAGAAAAACAAAACACAAGCAATGCTTTGCAGCTGGCATTGCTTTACACGTAGTTGATTTGGTTTTTTTTCAAAATACGCTTTAGAGTCTGAGAGTTAACGATATTTACAGCTGAAATGGAAAGACAGTATACTCACTGAGCGCATTTCTGTATTGGTAAATCCATTAGAATTTGAGTGTTTGAATTGTACAGGAAAGTGTCAGTGTTTCAACAGGATAAGTGCTTTAATCAGTCCTACATGCTTTAGCATTCAGATTTTGTGGCTCTTTGATATGCTTTGGTAGGCTTGAGATGTTGGATAAATATTCCAAATACTGCATATCAGTATTAATAAAATAAGACTGAAATCCTATAGGTAGTTACTATATGACCTTCAAGTTGCATATGCAGTTTTACCTGGCCAAAAAGTTGTAATAACTTCCCTCCTTTGTCCGCAGCTGCTAAGAGAAATATGATTGGTCAATGTAAAGATTGTCTTTAAGTCAGGCTTTTCTGTGCAGTTGAGGTAATAAAATGCAGTTTTAATATGAAGGCTGCTATTATAGGTAGTACTGTATGAAATGTAGAACAATAATTCTTAAGTTTTAGGATCTTTCAAGCTTCTTTAAAAAGAAAGGGGGAGGGGGGTATGCATATTTTCTTCCCCCAAAATATTTTTTCTTTAAACTTTGGTTTAAAGTTTTTTTGTTTAAACTTTGCAGATTTTTTTTTTAATAATTTAAAGTTTTATGGAAATTCTCTAGTAAACTACTTGAAATCTGTTATGCTTTGATCAAGCAGTGCAATTGCATGCTAAGGATGTGGAGTGTGATTTATTTATTCCTTCTGTTCAAGGAAAACTTCAGTTTCTTAAATGAGATCTTGAAGTTTGTTGGATGAAAGACTTCCTTGATTTGCACGTGATCAGACTTCTATTTAAAAGATAAAAACTGTTCCAACTATAAAATATAGTGTGTTGCATCTTAGACATACATGCAGTATAAGAACAATATTAAGTTTACAAAGTATAGAATATTAGATGTTAGAATTTTAATTTGTGCCTTTCCATTTGTGCATTCTGTAGTTATTTAGCCTCAGATAATTCTTTTTTGTGGGATCCGTACTATTCAAGTAGTTGTTCGGTAATTCTTTTTATCCTTATGTTCTGTCTTGTGTAGTTTCATGCATCCTTGCACAAATACAAAGTATCTGTCACCATAACTGCTTCTCTGAGCTCTCTGAATTCACTTTCATAATAAAACTGGGCAAGTTCATGTGGCGGTACTCTTATTTACAGCTGAGAGCCAAGGTGTAGAAGGAGACCAGAGTTATGAAGTGTCACTGAATTCTGTAGAAAGACAGTGGATCTCAGAGATACATGAAAATACTGTAAATATGGAAATGGACACTATGGTAGATGAGGAAGAATCTGCCCTGCAGAAGAGGTTACTGGTTGAGCTCATTTGAAGAATCTGAAGCATAGCCCTGTCTGTGGGGAAAATATTTTAACGGAATCTGTACACAACTGAATTCAGCAGTATTTTTTTTTTTTTAAAGCCATGGAAGGTCATATTTTTGCTTACAGAACTAGTGTTTGATAACGTGTTCTGTAAAGTCACTTTTTCTACCCCTTAAGAAATAGCCTTGCTAATAAACTTTAAAAATACATTTTGATTGAATTTGTAATTTAAAAGAGTTAGAGCTTGTCCTGTATTTGACTTTGTTAGTCTCTCTGCTCTTGTTTTTGGAACTCTTGTCACCTGGACACGCAGGTTATGATATCATGGTCATTTTAGGCTGATCCAAGACCGTGTTGTCACTGAAAGGAGCTGTTACTTCAGTATCCTGTTTGCATCCCTTGTGCCAGCCTAAATATTCCCATGGCTATACCGAGTAGGATCAGGAAACTGATGTAATTCAGAACTGAGTAAAAAATAAATAGAATGATTTCCTCAGTAGACTTAACGTGTGGCAGCAGAAGCAGCTAAGTCAGCACAGTAGAGGGAATGGAAATAGGAGAAGGAGAATTGCTCCTCTTAGTGTCAGCCTGGGGACTTACAAATTGGTTTAAGACAATGGAAAGAATTCTGTTGTAACTGGGTGGGAGGGAAGGAAGGTGAGTATCAAATTGTTCTCTGCCATTTCGTGTCCCAAGTTTAGAGCAAATCAATCTTTAATCATCAGTGTAGTCATCATATCAAGTCTAGCTCTCCTGAGAGTTGTTTCAAACGAAAGGAATGTCTAAGGTTTGAGAAAGTTGTATTACATAGAGAGCATTTCTTAAGTGTTTGTCTTTGTGCATTAAACTTTAGTACAGCAGCCCTGAGGCAGACTGATCTGTTTACTTTATCTGTTTTTATTTAACCTGAGATTTACTGCTCTTCAGAGAAGTCGGTGTTGGGAAATTGTCTGTTAATTCTTAGGGCTTATAGTCATGTGATGTATCAAGTGGCGCCCTTCATTTCTGAGTTCAAGACTTAAGGAAGCAAGTCGATTAATGTAATTTATACAGCAAATGTACAGTGATCTTGTTCTTAGTTTTGTGTTGAGAATCTTGATGAGTAAGTGTTTCTAAAGTCTAAATTGGTTCTCCATATTTCTAAAGATCAAGCTCTTCTGCATAGATAGCTTCAGTTAGGTTTTAGCCATGTGATGGTTACAGTGGAGGAAGAAAAAAAGAAAAAAAAATCCTAAAATCAGTCACATGTATATAAGCAACTGCAGAAAGTGATGCTATAAGAAGTCTGCTAATACTGACAAAAATGTCAAAAGCTCAACTACTGAGCGCGTTCTTGTGTGGAAACCTTTCTGTTCAACCTTTTAGACCCTGTGAATATTGTTATAAATACTATTGTATATCAAAGATTTTTTTGAGGGCTTTTTTGTAGGGTGGATTTTGGGGTTCTGTTTTTTTATTATTATTTTTAATAACATTATTTCTATAGTATATTGCTTCTCAAGATCACTTAGCTCATTAACCTGTCTGGTTGAAAAGTAGGAGATCTAGGCAATACCGAGTGCATATAGAATCATAGAATCCTAGGGTTGGAAAAGACCTCCAAGATCATCAAGTCCAACCATCAACCCAACACCGCCATGCCTACTAAACCATGTCCTGAAGTGCAACGTCTACACGTTCTTTGAACACCTCCAGGAATGATGACTCCACCACTTCCCTGGGCAGCCAGTTCCAATTCCTGATTACTCTTTCAGTAAAGAATTGTTCCCTAATATCCAACCTAAACCTCCCCTGGTGCAACTTGAGGCCATTTCCTCTTGTCCTATCACAAGTTATTTGGGAGAAGAGACCAACAACCACCTCCCTACAACCTCCATTGAAGTAGTTGTAGAGAGAAATGAGGTCTCCCCTCAGCCTCCTTTTCTCCAGGCTAAACAACCCCAGTTCCCTCAGCCGCTCCTCATAAGACTTGTTCTCCGGACCCCTCACCAGGTTCATTGCCCTTCTCTGGATGCTCGAGTCAAGAGACTTGATTCTGGTTGGCTGAGTACTCCAGAAGGATTTCCAGAAGGAAACAGCTTGGCTGCAAGCATTTAGGAGGCAGATGCATCCCTCTGTGGATGATCACAGCTGTATTCTTTTCCTCTCCATTATCAGCAAACTGAGGATGCAAGTGCCAACAGTTGCAGCTGACAACTAAGATTTGTCAAATAGTTGTAAAAGGGTGCTCGCCCTACTAGAAGGGGAGAAGACTACAGGTTACAGAAGACCTGAGTTTTGGAAAGAGTTGAGAACTGCATTCAAATCAGGGAGCATAAGCGCTTTCATAACCTTCCTTAGATTATAATTGTCAAGTATTTAGTTCTGGTTTTATTTTTATAAAAACAGTCTGTGTGCATGCAGTAACTTCCAGATGTTTGAAGTATGATGTTGCACATGCGTGCGTGTACCATACTACATTTAAAAAAAAAAAAAAAAAAAACCCCACAAAAACCCAAACCTACTTCTATAACTATTTTATGTGTGCTTTTGTATTTATGTGTGAGGACACTGTATACTTTCCAATTTCTTATCCTTGACTAGTGAAAATGGGGATAACAAGTTGGACTTGTGAAATTGTCTGATTATTTGCTGCCTTATATACTAGAGGAGCGCAAATTATGTATAATTGTAGTTTTCTCTAGAAGACTGGTAACTTTCTATCAGGTTAGAGTAAGTTTTATAGTATTTTTTAGAATCTAAGTAACATAATTGCAGTTGAGTGTAGTTGTTGGGTTTGTTCAACTCCCTCCCTTTGGGAGCTTACTATTTAAAGGAGCTGATTCTGCATCTTGATCTCTACCTTTTGTCTTGAAATATCTGTGCAATCATTACAAAGTCTGGTTTGGTGGGTTGTTTTTTTTTCCTTCTCTATTGCCATGCATTGTTTGGTGTGTTACTTTCTTACCAAGCAGCAGTGGTTAGTTGAAAGTGCTTTTATGATAGACTTTAAACTGCAATACTCATAACTGCTTTGTTCTCACTAGGATTTTAAATTTTCATCGATTAAATCATTAATTAGCTAATACAAAGTAAAATATTTTAATTTGGTTTACCATGGAGCCCAGGGCCACAGGGGCTAAAATCAGGACTGATGTGTCAAGTTTTGTGTGGTGATATCACTTAGTCTTGAGAAAGGAGCAATGCAAGAACGCTGTGCTCCTGGTTAAACTATTTCAGGCTCTAATCACTGAGAGTAATAATGTACAACCACTCCCTTTAAAAAAATCTTTAAGGATAGATTAGGTGCCAATTATAGCTCTACCTTTTCTTTTTTAATTGTGCCTCCATTAATAATGAAATTGTCTTGTTGATTTTAAGCTCTGTAGAGCAGTGTGGTCTCTACTGTCCTTATTCTGTATTTTTTAATCCCTTTTCCAATAAAATTGAATCTTGTCTTGAATAGCTACCCAATGACTTCAGTCAATATAAAGTAATAATGAAGACAAATGAGTTTGTGGTTTCCTGAAACGATGACCAATTCAGTAATATCATTAAGTGTTTAAATTGTATATTTGCATTTGCAGATTCCCTTATCTTTGCTGGGATTTTGGTTTGCAAAAGACAAAATACAAGCCCTTTCACTTTGTAGTGAAGAGGCTACTTTTTTCTCAACAAACTTATCTTTATTTTTCAACTACTTTAAGGTTTTCCACTAGAGCTTTTGCACTAGTTGAGGTAGCTGTATGTGTTACTTCATTTGTTGTTATCTACTAGGTTGGCAGGCAAGTAGGAAGCTTGATAGCTTCTTTGCAGGTTAGGTGGGTAGTATGATGCTTTTTTTAAAAAAAAAAAAAAACCACTTTATTTTACTCCATCTAGAACAGCACACTAAACCAATTCTCCTGTGATATTCTAACCTTCAGCTGTCTTCACTAGTAAGTAAAATGTGAATCCATAGAACATAGTTGTTCCTGGATTTGTAAATTCTGTTATAATAATATGCAGTTGGATTAATATATCAATTTCTTGATCTGTTCAATATACTGATATTAAAAGCTAAATTGCTTCAAGGTATGCTATGTACCTATTTGAGTATGACTTTGGGTTTGGAAGATGGTGTATAAGAATTTATGCTAACAATGCTGTAAGGACAAAAATGTGCATATATTAAAATGTTTAATATGATTGCTGCTTATGCCTTCTTTTAGAGTTACTATATTAACTTTAATACCTTTATTTTAAGGCAAAACCCCCAACACTTATGAACAGAAAATAATATTTGATCTCTAGGGCAGAAATATTTTTGGTTTTAATGACTGAAGTTACTAATACAAAGCAATTTAAGCAGGTTTGTTTGTGTATTTTCCCCTTCAGAGCCCGACTTCATTGCTTTGTTTTGGGAACAGAATGGAATAAAATTTGTTTTCCTTTTTTTTTTTGTGTGTGTTTTCAGGCTCGGATAGCGTTTTTACAAGGGGAAAGAAAGGGTCAAGAAAATTTGAAGAAAGATTTAGTGAGAAGAATAAAAATGTTAGAATATGCATTAAAACAAGAAAGGTAGGTATACAAATTACTCAGCTTTTATCTGACCTGGAAGACTTTACAGCCTAAAAGGAGTTCCATCACGTTATGTAAACTTTACTAGATGATTGTACGGTTACTTTATGTAAAGTGTCTTTATAGTTGGTCATTCTTACACTGTGTTCGCTGTTAAACTTTAGTGTCTGCTACAAAAAAAAAGCATAATTTTCTAATTGTTTGGACTCGTATCTTAAATACAGAAAGTTCAAATTGTACAGTTTACCTTTTCTGAGTTAGAGTAACAGTATAAGAATAAATGTTCAAAAATGTTTATACCTTATTGCTATGCCTTTAATTGCTCTTCAGTCATATTAAACTTGAAACGATGAAAAATTCTGTTGATGCTCTACAATCATTTTGTATGTGTTGCATGCTGAAAACTATATTGTGTGGCAGAACAGAATCCTTTAAAAGTTAGTATTACATTTTTAAGTATTATTTTTTCATGTGGTAGATGCTAGAATTTCTGGTCTCAGTGGGTGCATTTTCTGTAGCATTAATTTAAGGCTTTCAAAGTTAAAATTCTGTTCCGTCCATGCAGACTAATGTCCTTCAAACCTATGTGCTCTTCTATTGCCTGGCTATTTAATTTGACCACAATTAGTAGTTACACTAGGAAAATAATCTTGTCATGTGCCTCTGCTTTCACTAGTGGACTCAGTTCTTGCATTGCTCTTAAAAAAGTAGCTGACTCCAACAGTCTAAACATCTTGAGGATCAGGCAACAAAATAGGTAGCTTTTATTTGTCTATTTTGTTTTAAGGGGAACATTCCTGCCAGAGAAAGTTAAAATTTTGTAGCAAAGTGTAGTGAGGCTTCACCTGGACACTTTTATGTTAGTCATCCAAGCGTAAGTATGTCCAAGTATATTTTATATTATGAAGTGGTACTATGAGTGACTAATACAGAAATAATTTTGATTAGTTGGTTTCATATTAAAAACTAGTATTTTGACAAGGATGGCTACATACCTTTGTGTGAAGTGTCCAGTATAAAGGTGTATCCCAAACCAGCTTATGTTCATACAGAAAGCTGTATTGGCACATCATGTGTTTTCTGGTGAAGCAATAGACCAAAAAGATCTATTTCTTTATTCAGCCCTGTCCTCTCAATGGAAAGTAACTCAAAGTTTCCAACCAGTGTAAGACTAAAAGTTACATTGTTATATCATACCTGTAACGTGCAAGTCACTCTGGGTTCAAGGCAGATGAAAAGTATGCAAAGCGTTTGGGTGTGTGTACTCTTCCTTTAAAGACCATTGAACATGTCAAGGGAATAATGTGTGTATGGCAGACTCAGGCGTCTTGGGTATAAGTAACTTTCTGAAGTTGGAGGAAAACATGGTTGTTTTGACAATAATAAACTCTGTGTGCTGCACATGGAGGCTTTGTGCAGGTGCACACTGTCAGGCTGCGAGGATTGCTTCCTTCTTGAGGTACGTCAGAGGCAGGTAGTTACATCATATAACAGAATGTAGAATTTGAAGATGAATGGCATTGGTGAAACCTCCTTCCTACTTTGTGCTGAAATGCAACTGCCTTTTATAATTTGACTTCCCATGAAATTCCAAAATTCATCTGATGGGCGAAAAACTTGTAATTGTATGTACAAGAAAAGCAGAATAGCAGAAACATACAGTTTGTGTTAGTTGTTCAGCTAGTGAGTACAAGCCAACACTACATGCTTCTCAAGAGGAAAATCCTTGCTTAAGTCCCAGCCAGAATTGTCACGAAGATTGCTAAAAACGGGAACTGAAACTGTGGGGTTGATTGGTGAATGCGTGGAAGGGAACAAGGAAGCTTTCTGTTATTTTTTGCTACAAATGCCCAGTAGTTTTAAGAGGCTCTAATTGCTGAAGTGTTATGGATTTGATAAGGAAAGCAAGCAGGTACTGACTTGTCAGTCCATCATCCAAGAATGATAGTATGTTAGTTTCTTGATTGTTGCAGTGAATGAAGAGTTCAGTATAATAGATGTTATTATTTTTTTTGCCATTGTTCTTCTGCGTGAAGAATCACAACTAATGAAAAGAAACTCCCCCCAAAGCAAAATAAATTCAGATCTGAAAACTGTTGACAGCAATTTGCAGTGTTGTATCTGATTCCCTCTGCCCCCTTTCTCCTCCTCTTCTTGCCAACTCCCTGACGCTGTCAAAAAGTTTCATGCAGTGAAATACCAGATTATAGGGAGTCAGAAACAAACTCAGACAGTGATGACTGTACTGATTTCTCAGAAAAAGGGTATGAAACAGGAGATTAGTGTGTAAGATTAAATAAAATGCAGTAGTA
This sequence comes from Tetrax tetrax, assembly GCA_009806455.1. Taxonomy (NCBI): domain Eukaryota; kingdom Metazoa; phylum Chordata; class Aves; order Otidiformes; family Otididae; genus Tetrax; species Tetrax tetrax. Next base: position 138,218 of record WHYT01015928.1, on the reverse strand, counting down.
GTTAAAAAATAGTTGGATATTTCTAGTATTTATCTCTTAAGTATGTGTGCAACAGGTGTGATAATGTTTTAGAGAAGTAAAATGTTGTTTATTATTTTAATGTTCTTAAATATTTTGTAGTTCTATATGGATTTTTGTAGTAAAATTAGGCCTTAGGTATGAATGGGATTTTTTGTTTGCAGCCCATGGATAATCCCTTATGGTGCTTTGTAGACCCAGACAGACTTCTTCTCTTGAGTACTCTGAGCCACTCTACTCCAAGGTTTATTAGCATAGTGCTGTGTTTAAATTAATAACAGTTGCTGAGATCATAAAACTGTGGCTATATTTTGACTTCATGGGGTTTGGACTGCAGCTGGCTTATATCCTTGCAACTGGGTGGTAGGATTCAACAGTTAAATAGCAGCAGGCAGTTAAATCAGCTTAGGACATTGTTTTTCCTCCTCTTGTTTTTTCGTGTTTGGAAACCTAGCCTTAGAAGAATAGCAGGTCAATACTCAAAGGATTCAAAAGATGCCTGTTGTAGAATTCAGTTGCTGTGTGGTGTGGGGGACTAACATCACGGACTTGTCAACAACAGTGTAGCCTGTTAGTGATTTCTAAGATATGTAATAATTACCCTTGTTGGTGTGACAATAAGAGGAATACATGTGCAAATATATAGTTTATTGGAGTTTAATAAGATCAGTTTCTTACAGTAAAATTGAAGTTGAGCATCAGCTGTGATGTGAAGGACACAACTGATCTCATTACATGCAGCAATATTTTGGCTTGTTTGTAGTAGCTATTCATTGGTATAATTTTAGATCAGATACCTCATTATCTTCTCTAATGAACAGTTAAAGCAGAATTTTAATTAATGTTTTGAAATTATAGCTCCAAAGTGGAACAACTGCTCCTAAATAGTATTTGCCACAGCTCTAAATTGAACAAGTTTTGGTTGGCTTTTAAATTAGTGTTTTATTGGCTTCACTTATAAATTGAGCAAAAACATTTCAGCTTTATTTAACGATTTCTTAATTATTTTTTAAGCCCCAAATGTACAGTACTTTACAGAGCATATGAATCATAGTATGTGCACTTTCTAGAAAGCTTGGTGGAACGCTGCCCTATTACAATGTGGAACAAAGCTTTGTTTCTCTGTTTAAAGAGAGCACCTAGGGTAGACAGTCTTACTAGAGCACGGATGAAATATTAACATAGTCACAAATAGTTCAAAAAATATTCTTCTATTTAATTGGCAGTCAAATTCAGGTCACACAAATACCTAGTCTTCAGGAGTCTTACAGTTTTTCAGTTACAATGTAATTGCTATGAAATGGGGGATTTTATCTTACTATAAAGGGTCAGTAGTGCCATCTACTGACAATTTGTTAATGAGACTGTTCTTAATTGCAGTTTTAGCAGACACTTCTGTAACGTAGAAGAAAATCTTCTGTACCATCAAGTATGCCAGGCAGCATTTGAGATTAAGTTTTACTTTCAATTTGGAAAAACTTGCAGCAGTGACTCAGCCATTTGAGAATAAGATTTGTTAGAAATCCTTGGTTTTGTCCAACACATGTTCCATTATGTATCTGTTCTCAAGAAGTTTCGTATTTGAGAGTACTCTTTAAAAGTGAGAGCAACTTGAGTAGAGAATAAGATTTGGAAGGCTTATGGAAATAATATCACCAAGACTGATTTTTTTAAAAGTACCAGAGAAGGAGAGGTTAGGGGATCAGAGATCAGGAGATGGGAAGGAGTGAAATATGTTTGCATATGTGGACTGAGCAGGAATTGAAAGCTAAGCCTCCAGTCAATGAAGAAGAGAAAATCAGTAAGAGAATACATGATGAGGGAATGTGACAGTGTAACATGATTCTTCAGAGGGAACAATCTTTGTCATAAGCAAAGACAGAGCAGAAGAGAAACTGAAGTGGAAGTTGAAGGTGGCAAATAGACAGGAATCTCAAATATGAGGTTCATTCATTGTAGTGCGATTGGCTACCTGTGACAGTGCTACAACTGAAAAAGTAATCAGTTAAATAGTTGAACCTCCTGGTTTTTGAAAGGTTCACTCAGTAGGTGACACACGTGAAGAAACTCGCGTTCTGAGTAAGCATACTAAACACTCATAGGTAAGTTAATTGATAATTCTGAATAATTGTAAGAAGGTTATTTCAAAACTGTATTCTTGAAAGACTAGAAATAACAGTATGATGCAATAATGATCACAACAGTTTTATTTGGATAAATTGTGTTAATACGGTTGTTTTAAATGGGAATAGCATGTTTGAATTGATAAAAGTAATGTATGCTAATTTGTTGAACATGTGCATACTTTTTCAGGGCAAAATATCATAAATTAAAATATGGCACAGAATTGAACCAAGGTGACTTGAAAATGCCAACTTTTGAATCAGGTAACTTTTTTACAATAGCTTGTTCTAGTATAATTTATTTATACACTGTTCTAGATTTGCTCTGGTCAATTTATTGCAGTTTTCATTCTTCAACTCACCCTCCCTTAGGTATGTTATAGAGAAGATATCTAGGGAAGGTTTGATATTGGGTAAATATTATTTAATCTGAAAATCAAAATTAATTTACCTTTCCTTTTTTTTGAAAGAGCTCTCGATGTCGAAGAAAGCTTTAAATAAAGTTACTTAATTAGCTACTGTTTCTCATTATTTCTTATAATACCCCTTCTTGAAGGATTTAATTTGTTTTTTTGTTTTTTTTTTGTATTTTTTTTGTTTTTTTTTTTTTTTTTGTGCCATCCATCCAAAAGAAAGGTGTCAGGGCAGAATAAACAGAATAAACACTGTTGCTTTTGAGTGCTTTTATAGGATGCTAGATTTTAAAGAATGAGGAGAAAAAAATTGTACTGCACTGCATTGGACTGGAAAAAAGTCGAGCTTCTGTTTTTATCTTAAATCAAGGAAAAAAAAAGTCGTAAGAGAAAAATTAGGTTATCTTTATTGGTACTCTGGAGTGCATCTGATTTTGCAATGTGGATATAAAGTTGATCATGACAGCTTTGTTCTTCACAATATTGCAGATAAAGGAAAGCATTTTTCATAATAACATTGACTATTTAATAAGCAGAATTGCATGTGGCTTCTTTTGAAATGTAGGTCTTTGGGAAGACGCGCTGTCAGCCTGTATTTGTGTAATGTGCCTTAAAATTGTGATCTGCGGATTTTTATTCTCCCCGCACCATGTTGGTTTTGTTTGTTTTCTGCTTTAGAAGTGCCACATTTTGGGTACTTTTATATCTAATTGAATCTAGATATCATTTTCATATTTCTTGCTTGATGGGATTTTTTTTGTATGTATTTAAAAGCAGTATAAGTTAGATGTTAAGTCTTAAACTGTTAGTTTGTACCACTGTTGTTTTATAGTCTCTGCCACAGTAAAATTGTAGTGGATCTAGTTTTTAATTGTTGATAGTAAACTGATGAAATTTGTGTTAAACTTGATACCTGTGTTTTCTCTCAGAGCTGATATATGTCACTGCTTCTCTTATTTTACTTCCTAAGTAGCTCTGATTTTTGAAAGATACAGACTGTATTCTTAGCAGTAACACATTGGCTGATCAGGGCAAGGGTTTATTTTGTATGCAAGTTAAATATTTTTCTAGTTCTTTTTCTGCATATTGGGAGTCAGAGTTTTTTAACTGATTCCGTTCTGTTAAATTATTTGCTTCATGCTTCGGCAAAGACTTAGAAAAAATGTTTTAATTTAAAAAAAACACTGCATAAGACTGCATCTAATTTAAAGTGCCTTTTTTAAGGTTTGCTTTTAGTTTCATTTGTGTCTTGTAAAAATTAAATTGACTTTAAAAACAAGAACAAAACCGAAAAAACTCTACAGAACAAAACCACTCACCAAACTACGACACTGTATCTTTCAGAAGAAACCAAAGATACGGAGGTTCCTGCAGTACCTCAAAATAGCCAGTTGACCTGGAAGCAAGGCAGACAGTTACTAAGACAGTAAGTAACATTGTTGAATATTGGTGTCTTCAAACTTTTCTGTGAAGTATGAGGAGCTGTATATATGCTTACTGTGTGAAACAGAATAATTGAGGTCACAAATAGTGGTTGATTTTTCAGGACTTTGTAGTCTTGAGCTTTAGGTAGTATAGATTATGTTTTCCATATGAGATGGATAGCAATGAAGCTTATTTTCCATAAGTGATAGAATAGTGGCATTAATTTTTAACAGTCAATACTAATTTCTTTCCTTTTCCATCAAATATGCTTTCCTCTTTTTCTTCTCTTAATGCGTCTAGGTATCTTCAGGAAGTAGGTTATACAGATACAATATTGGATGTGCGCTCCCAGCGGGTAAGGTCTTTGCTTGGGCTCTCCAATTCAGAACCAAATGGTTCAGTAGAGACAAAGAACTTGGAACAAATCCTCAATGGGGGTGAATCTCCTTCATCAAAACAAAAGGGACAGGAAATCAAAAGGTAAGTGAAGTGATTTTAAAAAATGCATAAAGTTTAAGTATATTTTCCTTAGTCATTGATATGTACAGGTCAGTTCACATTGAACTTTCAATTCTAGAGTCTCTGAACACCTGTGAATGTAGCTGACTACTAATGATTATGAACTTAACTGATTATACATAGGAACATATATCTATATTACATATTGAAAAAGTATTTTTTTACAGTGAGGTTGGTGGAACACTTGGAACAGGTTGCGCGGAGAGGTGGTGGATGCCCCTTCCCTGGAAACATTCAAGGCCAGGTTGGACAGGGCTCTGAGCAACCTGATCTAGTTGGAGATGTCCCCACTCCTTGCAGGGGTGTTGGATTAGATGACCTTTAAAGGTCCCTTCCAACCCTAACTATTGTATTATTCTATATTTGCACGTTATACATATATACAGGAAAATATAGAGTATATTGAAGTTGAATTTGTATCATATAACCACTTTGGAGTTGTTACTTTAAGGAAAGATTCTGTTAAGTTGTGCTTTTATAATAAGGAATTAGGCAGCTGTAGAAACTTCTTCATACAATCATTTCTTGTTGTTTTGCTAGTTTTAAAGCTCTTAAAATGTTAGGTATCAATTGCATTTAATCTGATTAATATTCTAAAATCTCTTCGGTAAGTAAAACAGGTTTTCTGTTAATGTTTTTATTTATGTAGGAATTCTGGTGATGTTCTTGAAACATTTAACTTCTTAGAAAATGCAGATGATAGTGATGAAGAAGAGGAGAGTGACATGATAGAAGATATTGCAGAAGGAAAAGAAAAGCACCGGATAAATAAGAAACATAAAGTAAAGGACTTCTTTTTAAATTTTTTTATATAGACCTGAAATCCCTTTCAAAAAGGAAAATGCTTTTTCCATATGATTATGTATGTGTCATGTTAAAATGTTTGTTGTTTTACCTTCATTATCTGAATGAGTTGTAAGCGGATGCATTATTGGTAAATTTGGTGATTTAGTTAATATATTACCTTGAAAACTTAAAACAACCAACCAGCCTGTTTGCAAATGTGAATTAATTGCTGAAAGTGAGAACTAATTTGACCATCTCAGCTTCTCTGCATATTTTGAGTTGACCCTTGAAGGTCCCTTCCAACCCTAACCGTTCTATGATTCTGTGATTCTAAATTTAGCACGTTATGATGTGCATCCTTTCTGAATTTTGGAGAAAGTAGGGACAATTCCTTAGAAGAAACTAAATTGTATAGGAAAAAAAAAATATATTTCCATATCAAATACATATTTAATTCTTCTTTCTATTCTATTTTTACTGAATATGTTAAGAGCCTAGCAGAGACTTGTCTGCAGCAACATTCTGTTTAAGGTTTGATTAAGTTTTGTTCTGTTTTATTTTCCTCTTTCGTTTTCCATTCTATGAGCAAATTTCTAGGTAGGATAGGCTATATTACCTGTTCCTTTTTAGTTCTTTGTCTCCTGTACTGGAAGAGTCTCCCTGTCAATTAGGTTTCTTTACGCAAGGAGGTTGATTTCTGGACGTTTTACTGACAGTTTAACTACTTCTTGCTCAGTAGGGTAGCATGATCTCCCCTCTGGCTGTGTTAAATGTTCTTGAATAGCTAGCAACATTAGCTCAACTTGATGCCAGTCTTAATCTCCTAACTTGACTTGTCGGGGAAGATTTTCCACCATACCTTTGGTATTAACTTATACTTTGGGTAAATAGATTAATCAAGCAATCGGTTGAATCTTTTTTTTTTGTTCTAAAGCTGTAAATAGTCTGATAAAAAGATTATCTAATAGGTAAATCTCCAATCACGTAGGAAGATGTTACACTCCTTTTTTGACTCTTGCCAAAGCTTGGTTTTTGTGGAAAGTAGGAGGATCATTTATAGTTATCTTTGCAAAAATTGTCTTTTTCTGAAAACATGATAATATTGTGCAAGTCAGAGAAACATAACATAACCCTATGTGGAAATTTTCTTCGCTTGCAGAATGAAAGAAAATTTTTCTCTGATGCCTTGGTAGGGGGGTGATTTTGTTTAAGGTGAAGGCATGACAGAACTAGTAAAAAGGCACATTTCTGAAAATACTGTATTTTCCAGCCTTATGCTTAACACTGAAATAGAACTAGAAAGCAAAAAGGAAACTTTGTTGCTAAACTAGTGTCAGTATTCTTTTCGTTTTCTAATGGTTACTAGATGGCACTGCACTCTTTTTAAAATAAGCAGCTCTAGATCTGACATATCTTAATTTCCTTTTTTGCGTATCGTGTTGAAAAATGTTTTCCTCTGCGACCAAGTACACAGTGAGAGTAATCAATGTCACTTCTAATCTAAGTATTTGAGTAGGAAAAAAAAAAAACAAAACAAACTATTCATGATTCAAATGCAGAAAAATGTCTATCTTCTTGCAGATTGGTAATGAAGGTTTAGCTGCTGACCTTACAGATGACCCTGATACTGAGGAAGCTTTGAAAGAATTTGATTTTTTAGTGACAGCTGAAGATGGTGAGGGAGCTGGAGAAGCTCGAAGTTCAGGAGATGGAACAGAATGGGGTAAGATGCTGATAAAAGCATATAGAAGTAAAGGAATACTTGCTCACAATAGTACACAAGAGTTGCAATACCTGCTAAGAGGGTGTGAGTGTGTGGAATGATCGTGATGATCAAATGCTGATGCTTAGATAATAGTGTGTTGGATGCTGAAACTTTCATATATGTATATATGCTGTTGTAGTTGACAAAGATGTAATTATAGTTACGTTTGTTTCTGGTTTTAATTCCAAAAATAAGAAGAAGGTATTTTCTTTCTTTAATAAGAAAGGATAGGATTCTGAATGTTTTTATACCTGAATTAAATTTGCTTTCAAATCTAGATTTTTCTAATCAGGATCTTTAAACTTTTTGTGCTCCAGTTAAATGAATTTCTTCGGTGTACTCATAAAAATGGGCAATATTTAGTTTTTCTGGCTCAGATTTTTAGATGTTATTGCTAATATGACTTGCATTAGTAGAATTTTAAAAAATACTTTTTTAAGGGCCCAACCTTTTATTTATTTATTTTAATTTTGGAGTAGATAATAAAATTAAGTAGGTTACTGATTTGATGTGAAACAAAATATGCTAAGTCAGAAACTCTTGGAGCTTACATGTTTCAAAAGAAGGAATTTGAAGAGGGAGAGAATTTGGGTAGGAAAAAAAAATAATGAACCAAATAATTCTGCCTTGAAATGGGAAATTGACCATCTTAGTTTCTGAACTGTGACACAAGCAATTTTGTGATTGCATACTGTAACTTTCATTGTAAGGCCAAAATGTGCCACTAGATCATCTTGTTTGACTATTCTATGTCATTGAGACAACGGAGTTGTACTTAGAGAAACACCTTGGTGCGCAGAGAGAATTTAAAGATCTACAGAAGTCAAAATACTGACACATCTTCCAGAAAAATCACCCAGTCTTGATTTTGAAGGTATCAAGAATTAGAAAGTATTCCTTCCTGGAAACTAGTATCAAAGGGTTAGTCACTTTTATTTTTAAAACTCAGTGTTATTTCTAGTTGGAAGATGAACCTGGACAAACTGTTACCTTCAGTTTTGGTAATGCCTATCTATTTTTAGAAGCATTTTAGCTGCTTGGTGTTGTTCCCCTTTGAAGTTAATGTTATTTGTTTAGTTTCTTGGTCATCTTTTTATTTAGCCAAATGGGCAAATCTCTTGGTATAAGATGTCTCATAGACCCTGAAGCCAAGGTTTTGACTTGCAGTTTGCAACAACTCTTCAAATGTGTAATGATGCAGAAAGTTTTGATGATAGCATCAGTCTTACCACTATTGTACATTGAAGGAAAGACATCTTGATACTATAATTGACGCAGGCAAAGATTTATCCATTTTTTCACAGCAGACTACTGAAACTTACTGAACTAGCTTGTGAAATTTCAAGTCATTGTTTTCCAGGATTATTCTCCAGTGTGTTATATCTCTGTCATCTTCTCAGGCAGTTACCTAGAATGAAGTGATTCTGATTTATTTACAATGCTGACTGGGCAAGTTAATTTTATTCAAACTTGGTTTTGAGCTATTCAGTTGCTGTCTCAAATTTAAAAATAAAATACAAAATTTAAAAATCTATTTTAAAAATCAGATTGACCCCCCACACTTCTCAGAACAGTTTGATTGTCTTTTATTATGGTTTAAGTGAACCCATAGCAAAAGTGGGGCAGAGCATTTTGGGAGGTTTTACATACTTGTGACTGCTTTTTTGTGACAACTGATTTAACTGCAGTAATTCAATTGTTACCAAAACACTTGTGTCTGAGGCAAGGAGGTGGGGAGGAGGAAATTAACATAAACCTACTTTCATCTTAAGTAGTATGTGTTCTCAGTTTTGCCATATGAAGACAGTATCCATAAGTTTGTTGTATATTTTCTACAGACTTATTTAAATGAGTCAGAAGATGTACTTTCAACCCTAGTAGCAATGCTTTTTTTCACAGTATGTCACTGATTTTAGTGCAGCTGTTCTTGCCTTAAATGGATGTTTAAGGATACAATCTATCAGGTCTTGGGGTTAAGTGTCCCTTTTTAAAAGATCGCTGCGTAAATTTGAAATATTTAAAGTCAATGCTTTTTATTATCTATCAAAAATAACTTTTCAAATATTGTCCCATTTAAATACCTTCTAAAATAAAATAATACACTGCCTAAACCAATTTGTTTTAGCCTGTAACATTATTTTGAACTTTGTGAAACTTATTACTCAAAATCTCCAGGTGCATCCATTTATGTATTTATTTTTGATTGGGAGCTTTATTTAAATGAATACTTGCCATTACTTTCTAAACAATTACATCAACTATCAATGTTAGTATTTCAGTTATAATTCATATTTTTATTATCTTCGTAATGTAAGTAGTTACTTCTGTTTATTCTCAGCTTTTTCCTTCCTGTTTTAGTTTTTCTGTCATTGGCACCTTTCTATCACTTCTTACTCTTGCAAAGATTTAGACTCTGAAAAATGTAAATGTTTATATGTGTATTTTTTTATAATGCTTTTATTTACAATCTGGAAAACAAACTTCTAATGTTTAGACTCTAAACCTATTCCCTAGTCTTGCTTTATTATTCCTTTTAATACTTAATTGTCAAAGTATTATCTGTAGATCTAACTTGAGATATCCTAAAATATTTCATCGCCAAATTTGACAGATACATTTTTGCTATTGGAGACTTCTGCAAACCAGCCACAAACACAGCCACATGATAGTTTAGGTTGCCTTTTTTCTTCCTATAATAAAACTATTTATGAACATATTCTTTTTTTTTAAGTGCTTCATTTAATATACTTTGAGTCTTAAATTGTTTTCAGACATTGTGATTTAAAGTCTCTTGTCATGCAATGTGTTTTACTTAGGAACAGCTTATCTTCAAATTACTGGAAGATGAGCAAATTCAAACAATCTTAAATAAAGAATGTGTGCTGTACATTTAGAAGTGAATGTACATTTTTAGCTTAAAAATTTATAAATGCCTTGTGGTGGTAGAGTATCATAAAGAAGAAGATGCATTTAGAACTTGTGTTTCCTTAAGCACACATTAATAAATATATATGATTATATATTATGTTATGTGTTATGGATATTACAAATCATGTATTCTTTTTATTCTGCTTATGATTTTAATGACTACTTACGTGTTCATTACTGAATTTCTCCTCTCCATGAAACACAGAAGTTCTGTTTACAGATGGACAGTGAGTCAGAGAATGACTTATTATGCCCAGAATTCTGAGTGGCAGAATGTAACTGGAATTCAGAGTCTCTTGAGTCATATTTAAATAAAAAACTAAATAATTTAAAAAAATAAATCCTTTCTCCACTACATGGTATTGGCTAGTGGACATCCTGGATGCTCTGCACTGTCCTGATGTCAATTTAATGTGGATTATAATCACTGTAGGCAATTTGAGGAAGTTTACTACTAGGGGGGAATTACAGAGCTCTTCTAGTTACATGGCTCTGTTCTGAAATAGCTAAGCATATCTAGGCATACCTGAGAGAAACGCTGCTGGGTTTTCCTAAAAATCTTCATTGAAATTAATTTTGCAGCCTCTCTGGTTAATCAGAGTTAGTGTTTTATCTAGTTTTCTATTTACGGCCTATATTTCAGCAGCTGATAGCTTTGGGTTTGAGTGTTTATGTTTGCAGGCTTACGTTTTTCCTGCTTTCTGTTGACTGAATGAGTCCAGTTCGTTCTAATTCTTTGTCTTGATATCTAAAGTTTGTTTTGCAACCTAAGGACATTTTCTGAACTTCTAGTATAGAACACAGACTGGACATGTTACTTCAATTTTGTTATCACCATCACTGAATTATGTGGACTGCTCCTGGTTTTACCACCAATACACCACATCTTGTAAAATGTTCCAGAATGACAGTTTTGTTGTGGTTTGGTTTTTTGGTGATACGTTTGTTGTTTTGGGTTTTTATTTGTTTGTTTACAACACTATAACATTGCTGTTACATACGTTCAGCTTCTGGTTCAGTTTAATACCTGAATCCTTCTCTGAAACACTGCAGCCTAGATGATTATTTTCCTTTTATTAATAGTACTTTCGATATTTCTCTTTTAAATTTTAATTTGTTCTTAACTGAATTTCCTTTAATTGGATTTTAGGAGATGTTTTTGTTGTGGTTCCTAATTTGTTTCCTCTTTTGGTTGGGCGTATCCTCTGACTTATCTTTCTGTGCCTGTAGTATTTCCTGACTGATCACCCTTCTTCTGTCAGTGTTTTGGCCCTGCGATCATAAAGATTGAGGTCTTTATGTTTGCAGTTTGGTAGTTGTAGCTGCAGCTGCAGTTTGGTGTAGGATGTCGTTGTTCCGTTCCCCTGTCCACAGATCTTTGTGGGCGGCTCAGGGGATTTTGCTGTAATGCTGCCCATTTCATGCCTTCACCACCCCTGCCATTCTATATTCCACCCCTTTGATCAAGATTGTTTCTCTTTGTTATTGATCATCAATATTTGAATGATGATCTGGTGGATGCATCAATGTCTAGGATATCTTCTCATTCATTGTCATGTTTTGTTGTGAAACGTGTAGTTGGAAAAACACTTACTAGCTTGCATCTTAAATGCATGTTTCATTGTCTCTGCTATTTATGGCTCCTCTTCTGCACTTTTATGACTGTAATGGTTATAATGTCAAAATTACTGTTTTATGAAAACACTGATATTGTAGCTACGGTTGGAAGTTGGGAACTGGGGAACTTAGTTTTGTTATTTTATGTCTAAAGAATTTGTGAGCAAAAGCTTAACTTGCACACAAACAAACTTTGGTTGCTGCTTAGTTGTCTTCCAGCAAAAGTGCTTCTGCAAATGTTATATGTACTTTGTTTTAGAAACAAGTTTATCCGTTTATTAATTTTATGTTTCCAGAAATGTTTGAGACGGATAGTTTAGAAAAGTGGAGATTTGACTTTTCTTGGAGAGTAATTAGCTCTGCAATATTTGTCAAGCAGAAAAAGATAATGTCTTCTGAAACTACTATGGAATGTTGTATTTCTGCTAATTATAATTTAATTGCTGGAATGCAGTGGGATGTCACTTTACTGACCTATGCAAATTACTTTCTTCATCTTTATGTAAAAAGCTGTATTTTTAGACTTGTTTCTCTCGTTATTTGTAGGACCAAGGTGTCTTTCTTGTGCATGTAGAATGAGTGCGAGAGGATGCATGGTGTTCTTTATGAATAAAATGGCAATGACTTACTCAGCTTGCATTTTCATGAGAAATATAGCATGAATACTTTTATTTGCTTATTCAACACTGGCTGAATAATTTCTTAACACTGTCTTTATAAAGATGCAGTAATCATTTCTGAACACCAATGGATTTTTGTGTATCTTGAAATATCTAACAATAAACGGTTACTTATGAAGCTTAATTTGTTTGCTCGTTAGTAACAAATTAACATACAATTTTCAAATATGTAACTGATATTATACAGTGCCTTGAAAAACTCTATGAAATGAGACTTAGTATTTTGTAAACTTAAAATTGAGACTGCACCTTTAAAGTAAAGATTTATTAAGAACTTTTATTAATGCTCTTATACAGCTATGATAGTAAATCGCCAACAGCTTGCACTGCCAATTGCTGATTTTTTTTCTTTTAATAATATGCTGCATGTAGACAAAGATGACCTGTCCCCAACTGCTGAGGTTTGGGATGTAGACCAGGGACTAATAAGTAAACTGAAGGAACAGTACAAGAAGGAACGAAAGGGGAAGAAAGGGGTAAAGAGTAAGTGCAGATTCTGAATCTTGTAATGCAACACTTTTTTGCCTCTCTATATAGAAGACATTTTTTCTCACAAGTTTTGTTTTTGTTTTTGTTTTTTTTTTCATTAAGCATCATTTTCTGTAATGGGGGCAACCAACTTTAACTTTCTACCTGCTGAATGTGAATATGTTAAAACCTTTGACAGCCATTTCCTAGATGAGAAATGTTGAAAACATAAAAATTTAAGGTTAAATAGGTAAAGAGAGCTAAATGCTTTGAAATGTGAGTGTAAAAATAATGAACAACTTGCATTTTGAGGATATTCCTACTCAGAACTTTTTTGAAAGACTTGAACTTTATCTGCTTCTTCAAGTATACTACTATGGTACTGTTGTGAGTGGGTTTTTTAGTTTTTTAACATGAGCTGTATCAAGCTATAATTGCTGTTTATGGGCTTGTAATTACTTTTATAATTTAAGGCAATGAGAATTTAAAAATGCCTATAGTGTGAATACAAACTTTTTTTTTTCTGTGGCTTTGTTTAGGATATAATCTTTATTTTATTACGCCCTTCACTTTTTGGTGCAGTTACTGCATTTTGGTTGCTACATCTTTACTTTTTAAGTTTTCAGACCAGTTGACCTATTTGAACTATGCAAGTTAAACCCAGCTTCAATATTGAAGTACCTGGTAAAAATGCTTTTGTAACTTACATCATCAACCACACAAAGCTTAGTGGGAGAAGTGTTGTTAAGTCAGTATCTAGAGAAGTTCCCTTGATTGCAGTGTTTTTATTTGGAAAGTATAACATAACAGTTTCTGGCGATACTTTGTAAAAAAATTTTTTCCTCAATTTCAAAAATTGTGTGAATATGTACTAACTAAATTAAGTGATAATTAAAATATATTCTGTAATTAAGATTTGCATTTACCTTGTAACATCTAACAAATTAAAATTCAGTTAGCGCATGTTGATTGTTTTTTCAGCAATTTTGCATGACTTGCACGTACACACATACATACAAATACAAAATCTTTGAAGTAAAGAATTTCACCTACTCTGGCTTGATTAGAACTTACCCATTAGCACCTAGAGTACTACTGTATCCTCATTTAACATGTAAATCAGCAGTTGACACTAATTTCACATTAAGTATATTGTAGGGTTAGACACTTCGTTTTAATACTAAAATGGACTACTTTTATTTGAAATTTTCTTGTTAAACTTCACATTTCAGACTTTTGGAAGCACAGCGGCTGCAAAATAATGGCAAATGTTTTGAATTCTCAGAAAAAAAAAAGAAGATAGTTATTTAGGAGATTTTTTTTATTTGTCTCAAAAATTGTGTCTTTAGAATCTCTCATACAGAAAATTCTTGAAATGGTACTTTTGTTGAGATGCTAATCTTTTAGGACCCACCACGCCAGTTAGTTTCTACTTTTGATCTTGTGCAAGCTGAACAGTTGCAAAACAGAGACAAGTAGTGTTCTTCTAGAATAATAATTTTTTTGAAAAGCCATTCTCGGGCTTCAAAATTTGTTCTAGTTACATCATTTTGGCTTGTCTGGAAAGGATTTCTCTTTCCTGCACTTATTGCTTCCTTGGCTGCTGTGAAATCAAGAATTTCTGTTATCTTTTTGTTTTTCCATCTGTACATCTCAGAATTTCCAGAAGAGGAGCATAATTCTCACCCATCAAAGTTAACAACTTTAGCAAAAATTGGCATTTTAGTGTTCTACATGACCGATTAAATTGGTTGTGACCATCATTTAAAATAGTATGTATTCTACCTGAAATGTCCTGTTGCAAAATTTAAAACTTTGCAACATTATTATCAAAACTTTTCTTCCTGTCCACTTCTGCAGTTGGTCTGAACAGCGTAACATTGTTTTGTACCATAAATGGTGTGGGATGTTGACCATCAATTATTGTTTGATGTATATTGTCTTTTGAAAGTGTGTGTTCCACTATCAAAACTTAAAGGAGTATTTTCTTCATCTAAATTAATATTGAAATTAATATTAGGAGTTTAGCATTTTGGATTTTACTGTAAATTTACTGTAAATTCTACTCTGGGAAACCCTGAGCTCATATAATCTCACAGGATGGTTTGTGGGATTCTGTGTCATGTACATGATAGTAGTTTCTGATTAAAAATTGGCCTCTAAGTCACTGTGCTAATTGAGTGAGATAACTCCACACACAGTAAAAGTATTCATTTAAGGTGGGACTTTTTTCCTCAGGTTTTTTTTATCATTCTGAGACTGGAAATAGTGTCAAAGGCCTTCTTTATTCCTGCTTCTCATGTCTAATCGTTTGTGAACTTTATTCTGAACATTCATCTCTGTCTTTGCTCTTCAGCGTGTTCTCAGACTTATCAGAATTTATTTTGAGCAATGTCAGAATTTGTCTGCCGGGCAGTGTATATATCATTGTAAAAATCAAATAAATCTGCATTGACTATCACGCCTTGCAATACTTTCAGGACAGCCTATAATAGGGCAGACAATTCTGATGGATTCTTTTGTTGGATATGCATCTGCTAACTACTATAAACTGCATTTAGACTGTTGTCTTCGTAACAGTCTTTCATAGTCCTTGCCCAGGTATAGTAACTTGCCTTCTGAATGTAGAGATAAGTAAGTGAACAGAAGTAGATTTGATTCTGTTTTGATACTTCCATAGCCTGCATTCATATGTTTTCTTTTGGGTGGAACACCTTAGTTTAGGTCATCTTCTGTTACTCTTGTTATTTTGGGGTTTATTTTTTTTTTCTGTCATTTTTTTCCTTATGAAAGGATCTTTAAAAAAAACAAACACAAAACCAAAACAAAAACTGCAACCACCTTGCACTTGAATTGCCTTTGTAATATTAGCTGTAAAATAACCCAAAACCTGTTTATTGAAGAGTTCTTATGTTAAGAATATTCAAAGCAACCACAACCTATTCTGGACTTCATTGTGATATAGATAAGGAGTTAGGTTTGATTTCTACAAAACCAGGCTTACCTTTTACAGTAATATGCTGAATTTAAGGCCAGTTTCTTGCCCAAGTTTGACAAGATCCATTTTGGCAGGTAAATCAGGGGATGACTGTTTTTCAGATATAGTCTGTCAAATTCAGACTGCAATAGTGGAGACAATACATATCTAATTTCATACTATCAGGTCAGCGTAATGTGTCCTCACCAATTTGAAATATAGCTTTCACATCTTGAATTGCATGTGTACATCACTGTTAAAATGAAAATCCTTTTACTGATTTTCCTTAGTTCCCTTGAAACTTTTCTCTTTTTTTTTTTTTTTTTAACTTTCCTGCTCTTTTCCCTTAGTCTAATTGTTCTGTATTTATGAAACAGTATCTGTCCCATTCACTTTGCTTTATTTCTGGAAAAACAGCATAATAATTGATACACATGAAAGCAGATTTGGATTGTACCATCTTCATTAGCATCTGTTGATGCAGAAGGATCCCTTTGTTATATTCAGACTTGGACTCTGACATCTTGGAGCTAATAGCTGCTTATGGCTTCTCAGACTACAGCTGTTCAGCACTGAATATTAAGTGCCTTTTTCACTTTTGACCTCTGAAGGAGGATACACTGAGACAGGATTGTAGGTGTTTTGCTTTTTTTTCATAACAGGTTCGTGTGTCTTGATTTTTATTTTTTTTTTAATTTTTATTTTTTGTTCTAGTCTTTTCTTGATGATGAAACACAGTCATCCAGTTTGTGCCTTGAACACAGTTGCTCATGCAGAGACAGCACATTCTTATTCTTAAAAATCTTTGTTACATTTAAAATACTTCAACAATTACATTGAGGTACACTTGCACTTACTTCAAAGCAGAAATCTGCACAGTCTTCTGTGGTGGCACAATCTTGAATATTGACCTTTTTCAACATGAAATACAGAGAAGTTGTTTGGAACAGTAGCTGCTTTTTTGTAAACTTCAGAAAGAAGTTTCTCTCTGCATTGTATGATGGATTGAGAGCTGTTTTGACCTTTATACCCAAAGGATGAGAAGAGACTAAATATACTGCAAAACATTAAAAGACAAGGCTGACAGTCCCCAAATCAGTGGCATAATAAATGACTGCCTGGTTCAGGGTAGCAGAGCAGAGGGACTACTAGTTACTTCCGAGCGTGCTCTGAGACAGCCTTCTCATGCCCATACATTTGGTATGAACATTCAGTTTGGATGTGAATAAGAGTTTGGCATTTTCCATCCATGTGTTCAACAGTTCATGCATATCGACATGGAGAAGACAAACGGGTTTTCTTATGGAAAGCAAAGGGTATATTAAAGCAGACTGCAACTAAATATTGTATCTTTGAAAAGAAATCCTATCAATCTAGTGGCTATTACAAAAAAAGAGTTGAGGCAAAAGAGGTGTTCCTCATTTTTATTATTTTACATTAACTTCATTAGCTGAGATCACAGGTTTCTAGACTCACTTCTACATGAGACTGGAATGAAACTTAACCACACAATAAATCTGTTCTGTTGCATAAAGGAAACTTTTGGAAGCCATTTTTATTGTCAATCAATGTCTGAGTAGCAGCCAAGTGTTCTGTAAAAGAAAGAAAGAAAAATGTCAGAAGCACCCAAAAAAAGAGTATAGAGTGTTCTATATTGTTTGGCAAAATAAATGTTTTGCAAGTACTGACAATAGTTATATAGCATCCCTTTTGGGATATTTATAATATATTTTTGCTACGATTCTACTTCAGAAGTGTTTTTCTTTGTCATCCCACTCTCCAGAGAATTCAATTATTGATGGGTATTTATTTTTGAACACATCAATTTTAACTGTTTTTTGTCAGTAAGATCTAAAAATGGAAATGTGTTTTAGTGTTTAACTGTTTGAAGAAACAGTTCTGCTTTTGTTAAGTCATCTGTAATTATAGTGTTTACCTTTTACTTTTGAGAATCAAGGCTTTGCTTTAGTTTCTTTTTCCTTTTAAGAAAAGCAGTACATTTCACCTCATAGTATAAGGAATTATTTCCTAATGCTTACTTTACTAAAAAATTGACATATTTTAAAAATTATTATGTTCTAATATGCCCTTTAAAGATAGTAAATACTTCTGGGCAAGTTTAAAAGCATAGTTTTCAGGGGTGAGGTGATGGATGTTTTTATTTTAAATGTTCTACAGTATAATTGCCTGTAGTGCCAGGAAGGACACTGTCAACTGAAAGCTGGTGATGTCTTGCATCGTTGTGGTTTGTTTTCTTTAAAGAGATTCTGTCACTGAAACTTGAAACTTGAAACTTGGCTTTTTGACATGCAAGCTATAAAGGCTTGAAACTTGGCTTTTTGACACGCAAGCAGGAATGAACTTATTAATTAAAAAAAAAATGTAACATACTATTCTTGTTTGCTAGCATCTACACCAAATTTAACGCACACATAATTCAGTGTAATTTGTTTCTAGAGGTCTCTATAAGAAGTGTAATATAAATTTACAGTTTCTTATAGCGGTTGAAGCATTCTTGCTGTTGTGTTTAATAAACACTCTGTACAACTTAAATACCATTCAAAAGCAGGGAAAGTTAATTGTTTGTTGCACCCCCATTATGAGTTATCTGTCCTTTTCCCCTCATTTTAAGCTTATTTTTTTATTTGCACTCTTGGTTTTTTTTCAGTGTTAAATTGTTGAGTATAGTTAAAGTTGTGTAATATTATTAGCATATGTCTAGTTCATAAGTATTTTGTTTAATAGTTAATGTTCTTTTAATATTCGTCTTGACTTCTCAGTAGGGCTGTAAGGTGATTTTTTTTTTCTCTCCTACAGGAAATTGTAGAACAGATCTACAGAACACAAATGAGTTATTCTTTGATTTAGTGAATTAAAACTGCTTGCATGTAGCTTTCAGAGTTGATGTATTAACTCCTCCTTTTGATTTCCAAAAGATCAATTTTATTAATATACAAAGACCAAAGCAAAGCATTGTATTTATTGTAAGGAGGTCCCATCAGTAATTACTCTTGTTTAATTAGTTTAATGGATTTTTAGACTTTAGTAAAGTCAAGCGGTAGCAACCAAATGAATCTTTGCTGCTGACATTAATTTACAGGAGTCAACAGGACAAAACTTCACGACATGATAGCTGATCTGGGAGATGATGAGATACCCCACATCCCTTCAGGAATCATTAATCAATCTAGGTCACCCTCTTCTAGAATGACTGATCATGAAGGTGCAAGAGCAGAGGAAGGTACAAAAAATTCAGATACTTATTATATTTCAGGAGATTTCTTTTAGAAAACACACGCTGTAATTTACTGTCCCCTCTATAAAGCTTAATGCACTTGCAGATTGCCACATCATTATTTTATTTGCAATTCTTCCCAAATGGTTTTATGAGAATATGACTTGAGTTTCTGTGGCTTATCATAACTCACCATTATTTCATAAGTATTTTTGAACAACTTTATGTACAGCAGTGTGTTCTGAAACTATTCACTATTAAATCCCTCTTTGCAGAACCTCCTGTTAGCAAAATCTTTTACTAGGGTGTCATTGATTGAGGGGGAAAAAGGTGAGTATTAACATTTGATACACAGTTTGCATTTTAAAGTGAAATTTAAAAGTAGTTCTGAGACTACTTTGTCTCTTTTCCTCAAATTTCATGTTCTCTTTTTAAGAATTCTCGTGGTCTGTATACACAAGTGTACAAAGATACGATTTCCTTATGAAGTATTCGTTTCAATGTCAGGATTATCTGAGGCAATGGAAGTCAGTGGCAAACTATTATCTAAATAGTCCAAAATCTTTTATGCAGCTTTACATTTTTTTGTTTTAAAGGAATTATTTTCCTTGTATTAACTTTGTCCTCTACTCAGAATGTAATCATTCAGAATACTCAACTGAATTCAGATTTGTCTCCTTTATGACGATGTCTTGACCCATAAGCCCTGGCATGGTATCAGCTATACCAGAAGTAGAAATCATTTGTTATTACTGATCCCGATAATCTGTTATTTCGCCTGTTCTTCCTTCACTCCTGCCCCCACAAATGCCTGTCACCAGGCAAGCAGAGAAGCAGACCTTTTACAGGGAGGTTTTTTTTGTTGCTCTCCTAAACTATTGTTTTACAAACATGTTTGTCTTCTCATCTTCTGTTTTACTGCCTTCCTTTTCATCTTTACTTTTATTATGACTTGAAGATGAACCAATATCAAATTTACCTGTGGAATGCAACTGAAAAGCCTGCTGGTGAAGTTCCAGCTGCTAAAACTTGTGGACACACGTTTAGGTTGTATTTAGGTTTATTATTTACATTCTTTAGGTTGCCTTTTAACCTCGTTAAGGTATTACGAGCCTGTGATCCTGCAGTTACCTCAGTGTATCTTAGGGTATTTTTCTTAGGCCATATGTGTTGTGCAAAGAAACACAGATGTTCATTTATAAGGACAGGCCATATAGCTGTTGTCACCTTTAAAGACTTTACATCTAAAATAATATTGGACAAAATGATCTTTCTGAAGAAGTAGATGCTCAATTTGAATTTGATAGGAACTGACTTTTATTGCCTGGTTCCTGTAGCACAAACACTGTGCTATACTTCAAATAAAGATTGTCCACACTGTTTTCAAATAAACTGTGCCTTCAGGATTATATTTTCGTGCTATTTAATGTGTTCATGTTTTTAGCTTATCAATTAGTTTGGGCTTTTTTTCATTTAGAGTAGTAGTATGAGTGTATCTACCATCATATCTACTAATTGTGATTTCTGCCTAACTTTAAAACTTGAAGTTAGAGTGTAACTTTTGCTGTTTGATCAGAAATCCTATCTTGATCAGAAGTCCTATACTACGTGGCTTTTAAAGTTTTTTTTTGTCTGTACCGTATGGTGCAAAGCTGCAAACAAACAAGCTTAATGGTGTCTGTGAATTCCTTCTAGGTCTGTCTCTTATTAACAAGACCAAATACTTAATTATCATAAAATGATAGCTGTAGTTTAAAAGCTAAGTTTTTTGCAGACAACTTCAGCCTTTCCTGCTGGGACACGCTAACCTATGCTGATGAATGTTACTAAGCTATAATGTTGTTCTTAGATAGTGGTTGGTAATTTTGTTTTTGTATAGAGAGCAAAGTGTTATCAAGCTCACTTTTTTCTTCTTTTCTTGAGGGGAGGAGTAGGTTCAGGGAAGAAAGTAAACTATGGTTCTGTTTGGCTGGGAACCTATCTTTTACACTTCTAAAGACGTGGGTTTTGGTTTTGGAGTTTTTCCCCCCTCTCTCAAGTACCTGGTTAGATATGATGAGAAAATGGTTATGCCGTAATTATACTTTATAGTTTTGGCCATAAGAAATTGGGATTTTCATTTTGCATGACTTTCAGAAATCGACTGCAACATGACTGTCCAATGTATTGTATAGAGAATTATTACTTCCACAGGTTGTTTTTGGTTTTGAATATCCATAGATTGTGAAAGTGTCAGTCTACAGATTGACAAAAAAATAGCAGAAACAGCTAGTTGTTCAGGCATTAACTGCTGCTTTTGGTGTACCACATACTAAATTTCTGGAAAACAAGATTAAGATGTCCCTGCCATATAGTAGACAACACAGCATATATGACCATACGTATTTGATTAGGGATTAAAGCAGTTTTAGTCTGTACAAATATTATTGCTTGGTTTTGACTTAATTATGTATGGTGTCAAGAACTTGAGGGTAAGAAGTGCTGGTTAGGATTGGCCAAGCAAATATCGAATCATTGCATTTTTTCCCACCTAGTTTTACCTAGAAAGAAACTTGTACTATCATTTAAATTTTTACTTGGTCTTCACTGGTTGCAAGCCCAGTTAAACATATATGTTATGCTATGAGGATAACATTATATTGTGTGTGTTAGAAAAATACTTTTTTTTTTTTTAAGATGAAAAGCATTCAATAAGTAATTTAACTGTATAATTTGCATATATCTATTGATCCATTATTTTTGATATGTGGAGTTGTGTGTTTTTAGTAGCTATAACTTCACATGTCTTTCATTGCAATACTTTTCTGCCTTTTTTTAATAAAAGCAACTCACAACAATTTTTTAAACTTGAATATGTCTTAGTGCAAATAAATTAAAATGTGATTTTTACAACATATACCTACATATTGCCAAGTTTAGTATCAAGAAATATACTTCTAAATTTCAGATAGCATTCATTTTGAAGCTTTATACAAAGGAATATTCACCTCTGCAAATTAAGCTTGATAAATTTATAATATAGACTCTTAATGTGGTAGTGTTTTTCTGTGGTAGTGCTTCATTTTTAGTATAAAGCATATGAAAGTTGATCTGTTAAGGACAGATGACATTAATTTTACAAATAATTAATATGACAAGTTCAGGGGCTTATTTAAACCTTGTGGGCCCATCCTAAATATCAAATAGGAGTCACACCATCACAACAGGAATGGAAAGTGTCATAAAGTTTAAAATTAGCATATTGCCTCCTCTCCACAGTGATCATCAGTCTGTTCCATAATGACTTGGAGATTTGGCTTGTGAATACTTGTATCTGGGAGGCTAGGACCATGTCAAGACAGTAGAGATGAGCCAGTTTTGGAAATTCTGAATAAAAGTATTGGAGTCTTTCTGTGAGGAACAAAAAGAAAAAAAGACTAACACAAAACCAATCAAAGACGACAACAAAACTGAAAAAAAACCCTCTGGGTTTTTTATAGCCTTTTTTTTTTTTTTTCCCCACACTTTCTTTTTTTTTTGTCAGAAAAGAACCAGGAAAAACTTGTTTCTGAAGTAATTGAGGGGCTAATTGTTATTCATCTGAGGATTTCACAGTTTAGGTTTGCCCAGCTATGTTCACAATGTTTGTTATTTTATTTCTTGCTTCATATAAAGTAGTGTTTGTATTACCTTTTATGCTCAACTTAGGCACTTTCACTAAGAAATCAAGCCTTAGAAATTCTGATCTCATCTGATAAGCATGGATGACTGGATACCTGCTCACCAACCCCCAAAAGTGTCGAAAACCTAAAATCCAATAATAAAGGAAATAAGTGGGAACATGGGAAATAATTAGATGTTTTCTAGGAATATGACTTTCTCTGAAATATGGGTGGTTTGGAATAGACTGTCAAATTGAGGGTTTTAGTAAAATATTAATGGAAATTAAAAGTTTATTCATGTAAGGGCATGATAAGATATTTTGGGCTGTTAATTTAATGTAGTATTGTGATGAGTCAGGAGCTTTGGGTTGTGAATGTTTTAGAAAGAGTTGATTGTGCATAATTAGAATACTACTTGCTCTTTTTATGCAGTTGTGGGAACTGCAGTCTTTGTTCTTATGTAGATGGTATTCTTAGATTCTCAAATACATTGCCTCTGCTAATAAGGTTAGATTTTTTTAATAGTACAGTAGTTATCAAGTATTAGAACTTGTTTTATTCTTGAGAAGTGATTTTTTGATCTAGCTGGTCTGACTCTTCTTTGCATAGCCACAGCAACAATGGCAGACGTATACACCTCATCTTACTACTTTTCTTCAACTGGAATGGAATGTAACTAGGTTACCATTCAGATAGCGATGATACAGAATAATAAAGATACATATTCATGAAAAAGAATGTTTTGATTATTAGTCCTCTTGTTGGGAACTATTTTTGTAAGACAAAAATCAAGGTATGGATGTTTTTCCGATCTGGAAACTATTTTCTCTGTGTTTCAAGGTTTTTCTGAGAGGATTAGAAACAAGGGGGGGACGTTAAAGTGAGACCATAACTATTCCAAATCAGCGAAACCCAAAAGTCAAGGAAGTTTAATTTTTAAAGATGTCAAATACAATTCAACATATTTGCAGATGTTTACATTTAGCTAAATTTTAAGTACTCTACCTAACAAGTGTCCCAATCTTTGCACAGAAAGTAATACTGATAAGTAAAAACAGCTTCTAAAATGCAAAATGATTACAGTACTTAAGCCTTTATTCCTATTCCTCACTGCTAAATTGATATTTGTGGGTAGAAAGAGATATACAGAATTGTTGAATAATATAAAGAATATGGGTAAATATTTGAAACATTATTATTCAGATGTGAACTCAGAATGAGCAGTTATGGATAATTTCTATTAATTCTAAATCATAATTAACATAAATGTGAAATTTTAATTTGGGGAAGCTAGCTAAGATAAATATCAGTTGAGTGTATTTTTAAATTAGAATCCAGAATCATGCTGAGAAAGTAAGAGAGGGAATTAAAGAAAAACAGATGTTTTCTTTTTTTTAATCATATGAAAAATCAAAGTAGAAGAGTTGTTTTGTAGGAGGCTTTTAGCTTGAGAGATAAAAAATTCTTACACATATAAGCAGAGATACTTGAATAGTGTAAAGCACAGAGACTTATTTGCAAGTGGACAGAAGGCAGATAGCATGATGTAGTGAATAAAATATTTAACTAAGAATTTAGAGACCTGGGATTTGATATTACATTTGATATTGCAATGTAAAGTAATGTCATTCAAGTCAGTGGTATTGAACACCTCTGTAAAGTAAGTTAAAATCAAATGCCAAAGCATGATACAAGAATTGTATATTTAATATATGTGTGTGTGTTTGGTGTGTGTCGTCATGCTTTCTCTTTTTTTGTTGTGTTTTTTTTTGTTTGTTTTTTTTTTAAGTTGGGGCAGTTTGCAGTATATGCAAGTTCAGTTTTAAACTCTGCTTTGCTTTTAAGTGATGAATAATACAGTTTTTCATCAGTTTGAATTGTTACATTGAGACTTAAAAAACTGTTTTGTTCTTTGTAGCTGAGCCAATAACGTTTCCACCTGGAGGAGGCAAGTCATTTATTATGGGTTCTGATGATGTGTTGTTAAGTGTACTGGGCCTTGGAGACCTTGCAGACTTGACAGTAACAAATGATGCAGACTATAGTTATGATGTAAGTGCAATTTCATTTTAAAATTCTTTATAGAGTTTAATTTAATCAATAGTAGTTGGGTCCCCTCTCCTTCACCCCGACCGATTACAGATGCAGAGAACAGAGGTTTCATTAGCAAAAACTATTACTTGGGGGGAGGAGGGAGCACCTTGTGAATGGGCTAAGTAATTTGAGTAATCAAAATCAAGTGAGATGACTTGTTTATTTTCTATTAATTTAATTCACATTTTGTCACTGGGGGAATATGTTATGACATGAAGTACAGACTGACATCTTAAAATGAATTTGTTTGAACAAAAGTGACAATTATACACTCATATGGAGTATTGAGAAGACATGGTGTAAAAAAAATATACTGATATTAACTAGTTTCTCTGCTCTCCCCTTTGTGTTTGTTGTGTTAACAGCATAGACTGTATAAGGTAGTATATTCCAGATGTAAGCTTTTAGGGTGTATTTTTATTATAATCCAGAGTGTGCTGACATACTCATGAAGCTACTACCAGTAGTGTTACATGATTTTTTTTATTGGCTGGTAACATTTGATGGCTGATTAGGGAAATGTTCAGGTAAGTCTTATGTATTGTATTTAAAGTGTCTTGTGGTTTTGGATTGTGGTTAGGGTTTTTTAAATTGTGGTTGGTAAGGTACCTCTCTGTTTTGTTTCTGTAACTTCTCAAGTTAGATATATGGTGTTGGTCCAATACTAGGGGTTTTACTTAAGTCTTAGAATCTGAAAAAAAAGAAGAAGTAAATTATATACAGCTTTTTACAGGATCTGAAAATACTTATGTGACTACACACCTTTTTTAAACATAGTTGTCCTTCAGTATTTAAAATTGGTAGGAATATTAATTGCTGTAATGAAGTAAGAACTACTTACATTTCTCCTTTATTGCAGGGTGTTATGTTGCATAGTTCTAGTTCCTCAGTAACAAAGGAAAATGTTAATTATTCATTCTTCTTTTAGTGGACTGTATAAAATTAAATGCAAGTGCTTTTTAAAATATTTGGAGTACTTTCTAAATTTGTATCATCCTGTTCACAGTAGAAGTAAGTCTTCAGGTTGTTGGTTTCATTTCAAATTACATAACACTTCTAGAAAATCAGATAACTTATATCAGAGTTCAATTTCAGCTCTTTGCATCTTTAACTTTCTCAGGAAAGTTCTCCTGACTGATACAGGAGAAAAAAAGATATAACTTAAGTTTTTGCTTTCTTATTGGATCATTTGCCAAATAGAAATGAGAAGTGATTGACCGTAATTGTAATTTGGTTTCTCTGCTTTTTATACAGTCTCCCTTTCCCAATGCCCTTAGGTATTTTAAAGCCTGTCTGAAAAATGTGTGGTGGCTTCTAAGTTTTGTATGTCAGGAGAGATAAGCTTGAACTGTCAAATAACACAAATGGAAAGGATTTTTTTAAAAAATATATTTTTATTTAAGAAGGGAATCTGTCTTGTCATGGATATGAAGAGACTTAAATTCTCCATCACACTGTTCCTTCAAGGTTAAAAATTCCTTGATGGTTCTTAATTTCTGAAGTTGTTTCCATATAACTGTGGGTGCGCAGTGCAATAAGACCTTGTCTCACCTTGTACCTGTAATACGGTACTTGTAGGACATCTTAATCTCCTACCCCTACAAGTGTAGCTGAAGCCCCCTCTTTTTTCCCCTAAATCTTCAAATAAGCAGACAACATTAAGCTAAGTTAATGTTTAAGTAAACAACAACAACAAAAAAACCCAAAACTTAGTACTCCCACTTCTTTCACTTTACCTCCAATAGGTCCATGCATAAATAGCTTGTGTGGGCCATTATGGTCCATGAATAAATAAAGCCACAGCAGGTCCCACTAGCTTTCACGTATCACTCCTTGATGAGTATTGTATTTTGACAAGGAGAGGATGTGTGGACAGGATGAGGATTGAGTTTTAAATCTTAAAAATTTCAACTATAGCTGAAAATTTTTTTATGTGAATGATTTAGTGCACAAGTTGTCCACAAGGCTACTCGTGTAAGCAGTAGATAGTGTAATATGGTACAGTCATCTCAAGTCATGTCTTTATCAATATCTAGCTCTTTATATTTACCTCAGTGTGTGTAGTTGTTTGTACCCTGAGGGAGTAATATTGTTACCAAATCAAATGCTTCCATTTGTATATTCTTGGATTCCATGGCCGCATGGGATGTTGGTGGTTTTCTGCTGTGGGACTGGCTGCGAAATGGGAAGTCCTTGTTTATCAGAGCATCTGAATTTGGAAATCTCCAGTCAGTCACAACATTATCAAGAAAGAGATAACATTAAAACATTAAAAGACTCTGACTAGTTGTTAATTATCGCTTTCTATTTCCTCTGTTTGCTATAGGTGAGTAGTTGATTGAGATAGGGAAATACACATCTTACTATGCTGTAAGGATTCTCTTAATGCAGGGACAAGGAAGAGCTTCCTTCCCTGGTCTTTTTTTTTTTTTTTTTTTTTTTTTTTTTTTTTTTTTTTTTTTTAAAGCTCAGGTATTTTCTTTCAGTCTGGTTTGCTGGTGGTTTACAAGGTAGGATGAATAGGTTGCTTGCCAGTATTCCAATACGGACAGACAAAACAAAGGCAAAAAGGGATTTTTATTAGGTTAGATTGAGCAAGTATTATAAAGCAAGCATTTCCAATTCTGATTGATCCTCTAATCTGTTTAGCAGTTTCTTGTGGTGTATGGTTTGTATCTTTTTTATTTTGCTCTAAGTTTAAGGATATTTTCTAGAGAGGTTTTTTAGGGTATGTGAAGTGGTTTGTATCTCCCAACCTAGACAGAGATTTTATGTGGGTGTTGGTGGATGGTTTTGGGCAGGGCAACGATAACTTTTGGTTTTGGTAGACTACTATTCTAAGCATCTACTCTGTGGCTGTTTGCTGACAGGGGACTAGGATCAAGGATTGAGCTGATGCCTCTTGGTCCTGTTCAGTAAAGTCCACCAAAGTTCAGGGGAAGGGGGAAGGGAGAAGACACTAGTGAAGCTGTATGGTTCCATAGTCTTCTCACAACTGCCTTTTGACATCTACAGTAGAACATTAAGACTGAATGGGGCAGAGTGTCCATGCCTTCTGTTTTGAGGGCCTTTTGAGATGTTACACTTCAGAACACTGATATACATTTTCACATTTTACTTCGTTTCCATTATACTTCTGTCCCATTTGGTATCTCCCGTTTATCCTTTCTAATCAGCGAATACCTATTCTAAGTCCTTGACTGTGTTTTTCTGAGATTTTTCTTTTTTTAATATACTACTGGTTAGCTTTTTTCTTAGAGATTGCAAGGATCTCTTTCTAAAGATGCGTCAGTTGTTCTTTACTCTTGCAGTAAGGGTGTCAAGATTCATTGGAAACATGGATGGGGAAAAGAATTAAACAGAAAATCAGTTCATATATAACTAGATTTCTGGAAAGGTGGACATGGTGTCTTGTAAAAGAACAAAGATGTTCAAGTCTGCTTTAAAAAATTAGGGCTTCAAAGCTATACTTAAATAGGAAGTGTACCTTGTAACGTCTGTAAATTCTATATCTTGCATTTTAGCAGATTACTCTGAACTACTGAGAACGAAATTACCATTGCAACAGCTGTTTTAACAAAAAAGATTTAAGGAACTCTCCATTTTTTTAAAAAATAAGAACCACTGTATTCAGTCTTGGTTTCCTTTAATGACTCTTCATCACAATTACAATATAAATCACTGTGGTGTGGATGCATGTTGCACCCAAGGAATCAAGAACTTCTTTCTAATCTGGGACATAAAAACATGTACTAAAATTAACAGTTACTATTTCAACGTCACATAATGAAGATTAAAAATATTGAGGGACTCTGCTAGAAAAATACCTTTCTTTTTTTTTTTCCCTTTTTCTTAAACACTTTAGATTCAGGGAGATGAATAACTGTGCAGTTTGGACTGAAATCTATCAAGTTTAGTGCAGAACTCCAGAATTCCATTGTTGCCTGAAACAGAAGATTATTCTTTTTATGAAGCTTGTATATAATATGCAGTGTAGTGCTAAATAACTTAAATCTCAATAAAAATATTGCAGTATTCACTATACTCTGAAGTAGAAAGATTGGAAACAAAATGTTTTCTTAGGAAATGTGTTTGTTGGAAGGTATTAAAAAAAAGATATCCAGGTTATGCGTGTGGTATAACAAGTTTCTGTTGCTTGATCTGAATTTGGCATAGTTTGCACTTAGACTAGAAATTAATATAAAGGAAGAGCAAATGTTTGCACATTTGTAACTCAGAACAGTAAATTTTATTGCCTGAGCCTTTGTATTTATTTTGATTAGATAGAATCACATTTAGTTTGAGTAAGTAGTGGTAATTCAGTCCAGGATATAGATTTGGTCCAAGAATACTTATTACAGTATGTGTTATGTTATGATCTGATTTTTTATTTTCAGTCCTGACCAATAAAAGGTACTAATATTTTATTAGCTATGGGAGATTTTAATCTCTTAATAGTGTTGCTGACAGTATCTTGGGATACTGAGATATTCCAGCCTACACGCTTTAACAGTTAGATGGGGAGTTAGATAGTGTGTAAGGCAGAGGATGGGATTAGTTTCGATTCATTTTTAGTTTGCTAATTTCGGTCATCTAACTAAAGTCAGTTTTCTAAACTCCCTTTATAATTACTTGAGAGGAAGAGAAAAGTACCTGCACATGTATTTCTTTTTACGATGGAGGCTTAGGACAAGTGAGATGTAGTCTTTTAAGGGTCTACTCTGCGTAATAGAAATTATATTCAAAGCTCTAAATTAGTCTCTTGCAGTCACTAGAGTTTGAGATTTTCTGGTAACTTCTGAGTTACCTGCAATTAATATTAAGCAACTGTAATTTTTGTATTTTAAAAGTCTAAGATTTGTTTCCAGTCTTTCTATAGATTAAGAGTATGAATTGGATGTTTACAATAGATAAATGTAAATTTTGTGTATATTGCTTCACGTAGTAACTAAGTTACTGTCTCACTAACATATTTAAAATTCATTCAAGACTTTTAAAATATTTTTATATAAAGTTATGTTTAAAATTATTACAAATGTGTGTTGAAATTTGGGTTATCTATTTCTGTGTACATACTATCACGTGTAGAAGTATTCAAGAATTACATGTTTCCTGTCCTTCTCAGTCAAGTTACTCATCTGAAGAAGATCACTCACTAGGGACCTGAAGCTCATTTTTATTTTATTTAAATGACAAATGAGCTTTTGACAGTTATAATCTCTTCCCTGAGTGTAGGGAACGTGATAAGCAATGAAATCTTTATATTTCTTCAGGGAAGAAGGATTAAAGTATCATTGCATAAAAGGATTAAAACTAGCTTTTGAAAATTAAGGCTTCTTGTCTGTATATTCAGCATTGTACTTTGTTCCACTCTGGGACAAAAGAAACTAAATTTGCAGACTGCCTCGCATGCCAGTGAGGGAGTTATAGATGCATATAGACAGATCAATAGATAAATGCAGACTTCAGATTGAATATGTATTAGCTGAATCAAAAATAGTATATATATTATACATTTTTTGTATATATTATACATGTTTTTAAACCTAAGATAAAATTACTCCTTTGCTTTTCTTTTTTTTTAAGCTGCCAGCTAATAAAGATGCCTTCCGAAAGACATGGAACCCTAAGTATACGCTACGCAGTCATTTTGATGGAGTGCGGGCATTAGCTTTTCATCCTGTAGAGCCTGTGCTGGTTACAGCCTCTGAGGACCATACTCTAAAACTTTGGAATTTGCAGAAAACGGTTCCTGCCAAAAAGCAAGTATATGGGTTTTTATAAAACATCAGTTGTGTTTTAAATGTCTTTGAAATTGATTAAACTCTTAAATGCTTTCAGAGTTTCTTAGTAGATATTTCATGTAGTGTAATAACCCTTCCTTTCTCTTTCAGGAGTGCCTCTTTAGATGTAGAACCCATCTACACATTTAGGGCCCACATGTAAGTGTTTGACATAATTAATGCTTGATAAATATATTGTCATTATCTCATGGATTCATAAGAGACTTTAATTTCAAAGCCAAGAAATGTATTCTACTTTTACGTCATATAGACAAGGTCCATCATACTTTGTAAAAACAGGTGAATACTGAGTCCCTGTCATGAATTGCACAGTCCATAATAAAACAAGAAGAACAGGAAGTGACAAACGTGGTTAGTTGCAATGGTAAGGAGAGATTGTAGAAGATGACAGTGAAATCACCTGAGTGATATCCATGTCTTGGGCTGTGGATTTTACATATAATATGTGAAGAAGATACTTAAGTTTGGAATTTATTCTTTTTACCTAGTATCTTCAGATACAAGTCTGAGAAATTAAAAGTACGGATGCAATCATCAGGACAAAAAAAAAACCCCATTGAATGTGGATTCAATAACTGAAAAATCAGGAGATTAAGCAAGTGACTAGGAGAGTTCTGGAATTTTTTTCAGGGACTTGAACAAGAATAAGAGGTAAAATTTAATTGCCAGGAGAGGCCAAAGTAGTAGATAGGCTGTGGCTATTAGTTAATATTTACACCTCTCAGGGCTGGGGAACTTTGAAATCACAGAGATAATTGTTGTAATTAAAAAGTTGATTAATATCTGAGTAAAGTTCTGGTGGCTCCAGTCAGTTCTCTTGCAATGTCAACCCAGACTTCCTCCTTTCCTATTTCAAATTTGCTACTTTGTGTGCA
Source organism: Tetrax tetrax (assembly GCA_009806455.1). Lineage (NCBI taxonomy): Eukaryota > Metazoa > Chordata > Aves > Otidiformes > Otididae > Tetrax > Tetrax tetrax. The sequence goes on along the minus strand of WHYT01015928.1, from coordinate 106,850 downwards.
GATGGTGGTTCATTACGCACCATAACAAATATTCTAATTTCTAATTGCAGTCCAGCCCAAGATGTTGGGAAGGCATATTGCACAAACTAGTCTGAAGCAAGGAAAGATCTTTATTGCAGATGGTGACAGTGAGCTAACCTAAATTAAACAACGTTAGTAAAATCTGCAAGTTGAGCTGGGACTTGTAAAACTCCTAGTGATTTTTCAGCTTGCCTTGACTGCTCTATTACTGCCTAAATTTCAGTTGCTAATTTTGAATTCTACTTCCTTACAATAAGAAGACAAGACAAAAAATGTGCAGTCCGTAGCCAGTCACAGTAGTTTGCTTATATAACTAAAAATCCAGTCTCCAACCCAGTTAGCAGGTGAGCTTCATGAGAGCTCTTTAGTAAGCATGGAAGTGGATAATACTTCCTGTGCTGACCTTAACAAAGAAAAAAAAAGAAATTAGTAGTTTGTATTAATAAATCTACACATGCTATTGTCACCCTTATTCTTCCCTTAAGCCACTTACCTGATGGAAACTTAATGTCTTATTTTTGCGCTTGTTAGCTAAAGCATGAAACATTCTTCTCTAGGACTGAGTGACTAGTTTATCCTCGTGTTTAAATATAAGTGGTTTTTTGAGTGATAGAGGGTCACTGGCAGATCTAATTCTTCAGATCTCTTTGTCTAAATTTGGGCTATTATTTGGGCTTTTGTTACTGAATATGAAAAGATAAGGTTTGGGGAAGTTTTGGTACAGAACTGATCCCCACCCTGTGACTTCGATGAGACTGGTAACAAAGTAATTTTACTGTTTTTTCCCCTCAGAGAGGCTTTGAGCCTAGCTAGGCTTTCAGCCTAGCTTTTTTCTTCACTTCGCTAAATACATAGGTGGATTCAAATGGTCTTCCTTTTCACCATCTTCAAATATGTAATTCTAGTTTGCTCATCTGCACTTAAACAACCAATGAACTCCTTATATCCTGAGCATGGCCCGTCAAATGAGCCAGACATCTAATTTTGGGGATATCATTTTACAATACAATTAAGCCTGAGTTAATAGTGTGTACAAAGGAGTAGACTTGCTGCTTCCTTTGGGCTGCAGGTTGTGCTTGTCTGATATCACAGCAAACATGTTGAAGTTAAACCAGTAAAAGTCTAACCTTGGCCAAATAATATTCTTTCTCAGATCATTTTTCTGAACCACTTTACTGGGACATAGGTTATTATCAGTTTCTAAAATAGAATGAGAAAATACTTGGAGGGATGCTACAATCACCTCTTTCAGCACAGCTGGCTATTAGATTGGCACAGATGCACTGTAAAAACTCACTGTTTGTAGGTGTAGTTACTGTTGCCTTTGAGAAATAAGATGCTGTTCTTTGAATTGCTTGAATTTGGATAGTTCTAGTTAATTTGTTATTAATATTTTACTACAGGTTGGTATCGGGTGTTTGAGACTTAAAGAAGGTTTTAACAGGATTGTTTCTTTGGGTTTGAATTTTTTTAACTATTTAACCAAATCCGATTACTTAAAGTAGATAGCCAAATTTTCACTTTTTTCTTGTAGACAGTGTCAATAAACTTCTTTTTCTCTGCCTCCTAATAGTGGACCTGTATTGTCATTGGCAATCAGTTCCAATGGAGAACAGTGTTTCAGTGGTGGTATTGATGCAACTATCCAGTGGTGGAACATGCCTAGCCCTAATGTGGATCCATATGATACCTATGGTAAGTACCTTTTAAAAGATAAACAACATTAATTTTCTGCTTGATGTTAATCTGTTTTCTAGAGCTTTTGTGAAATATAACTGCCATTTATCAAATAAATTGTGTGTTTTCAAGTTTGTGTGTGGTAAACGTTAATTATTTATTCCTGCTTGCCTTGGTGCTGTACTTAGTACAGAACTGTAATAGGAAGACTGCAACTTCTGAGGTTTAAACAGTAAAGAAAAAAACTAATCATATAACTCATTTTTTAAGAAGCATGCTTACTACTTTAAACCAAAATTTTACGTTTTGAATGATTATTTCTTCTGACAGGAAATGTTCCAAAAATTAAGAAGTGTACTCAAATTCTGTGTCCCATGTTTCTGATTTGCATCTCAGTTCCCGTAACCAATGTCTTTAAAATTAAAGAGCTGATAACTGCTTGGAAAATTGCACATCACTCTCCTGCCACTGCTGGTGATCAGCATTTTGTGTTTAGTGTAATTCTATGAGTGTAGTTCCATGGTTGACTGAAGTGTGAATGGGAGAGAGTCAAGATTTCTTCCTCTCTACCATGTGTCAACGTAATGAGTGAGCTAATACGATGCTCAGGCTGCGTAATCTGTGGCAGTGAGATGAGGAGGGATGAGATGCAATGCTATCTTGCACCGATTTAAGAATGTCGCTGCACCCTGTCACTTAAAAACCAATATATAGCTCAAATTGCGCCTATCTGATAAAAAAAATTGATGTTAATTAACTTAATAAAATTATATTTTATTGTGTATTATAAATATATATTATAAATAAAAATGGAAATACACCTTAAAATTTATTAAAATATCATCTTATAGCTTAAAATGGTCTGATTTCACGCAGGTGGGATTGTTGGTATAGTTTTCATAGGCCTCAGAAAGAACTGTCTCTACTCAAGTGACAAAGTCAATTTTAAAAGAGAGAGCTCCTCCCTAAAGCTTGTTTGCAGGGTTTTGGGTTGCAAGACCCACTTGTTTTTAATTTCCTGCAAAACTAAATTTTAGTGATTTGTCTGGCTTTATTCCTTTCCATCTTTTCTCTCCTCTACTGAGAGCCGGGTAGAGAATAGATTAAATCCCCTCTATAAAAGACAACTATAAAGTATCAGGGAGAAGAAAATAAGAATGTGTTTACCTGTTTCACAACAGAAACAATCTTGTTTTAAATAATAGAGTACTTAAGAATTTTAGAGCATGCCCCGGTGTCAACAGCATTAGGCATCAGTGTTTATGTGGAAATCTGATTTTGTTTGGTGGCTTTGCACATCTTTAAGATGGTGAATTTGGAGGGAAGAAGCAAGTGCCTTAGAGAGGAGGTGATAACAGGCATATATTATTCTGGAAAAAGGGACATAGTTGTTTATGGGGGTTTTTTGTTTGGTTGGTTTGGGGGGGGGGGGGGTTTGTTTGACTTCTTTTTTTAGTGGTGGTTTTTTGTTGTTGTTTTGGGTTTTTTGAGAAAGCTGGCAAAGGTTGTGCAAAATGACCTCCTATGTAGTACTCCAGCCATTGCTTAAACAGGAAGGGCTGGGGGGTTATATGACAGTTGTATGTAAAATGTAATTTATACTGAAATACAAAACTAATTATTTAATGTTTCTTCACTAAAAAGGTTTCATTTCTGAACTTTTGTTTTTTCCAGAGCCAAACGTTCTAGCTGGCACATTAGTTGCTCACACAGATGCAGTCTGGGGTCTTGCTTACAGCGGTGTAAAGAATCACTTACTATCTTGTTCAGCAGATGGCACTATTAGATTATGGAACCCACCAGAAAAAATGCCCTGCATTTGCACTTACAATGGAGAGAAAGGTAAGTTTTTGCAGTGGTTTTGAAAATCTGTTGTGAGGCAGCTGATGGTGTGTCCAGGCTCATTATCTCCATTTATTGAAATTAGATTGACAGGACTAAAGGGAAAAGATCTTCTAATAAAATAATCCTGGTGCTGTAGCATTACTCTGAAGAAGGGAGCGACTTTAAAGTATGAGTATAAAACAAGCTAAATGTTTGAACTGTCAAGAATTAAGTGTTTCCTTCCTTCTCAAGACAATTCTTTCTCTTTCTAGAGCATGGAATACCTACATCAGTTGACTTTATAGGTTGTGACCCTGCTCATATGGTGGCGTCTTTTAACACTGGCAGCACAGTCATCTATGATTTAGAAACATCCCAGTCAGTGGCCATGCTTTCGTCACAAATAGAATCTGGTAAGTAAAGCCTTCTGTATTAAATATCCATCTTGGACGGGGTACCTTTATGAAAGTTTTACTATACGGTGAATTAAATGAAAAAGTTTTGCTCTTTTCCTGCATCCTGCATTTGAAAGTTGGTTAGATGCTTGAAGATGCTTGGCGCAGATATGATGGAAAATATTATGGATTAGCCAGATTGGAAAGTGGTTAGAGGTAGTGACAGCAACAGCTTTTGTTCTCAAAGCTAAGGCTTTTCAAGATTCAGTTGTCTGGATTGCATATTAAAACACAGTTTTCGTTACATAGCCTTGACATGGAGGATATTAAGATAAGTAAATAAGTGAATGAAGCAGAATATTAGTTAAATGTAGAATTCTGCAGAGGCTGTGAGGAAACACTCTCTCCTTTGGAACTTTAATAGCAGAAATTCTGTTGCAACAGAATAACTCTTCAGTAGGGCCTGTTGTGACAGGGCAAGGGGTAATGGTTTCAAAATAGAGGGAGGTAGATTTAGATTGGATAGTAGGAAAAAAAATTTTACAATGCGGGTGGTAGAACACTGGAACAGGTTGTCTAGAGAGGTGGTGGATGCCACATCCCTCAAAACGTTCAAGGCCAGGCTGGATGAGGCTCTGAGCAACCTGATCCAGTTGGAAATGTCCCTGCTCCTTGTCAGGGGGGCTGGACTAGATGACCTTTGAAGGTCCCTTCCAACCCAAACCATTCTCTGATAAATAAGGTAGTACAAAGATGTAGCACTTTAGGAATGGTATGAAACTCTTGATAGAGGAGCCTTCTTTTCTTGAACCTGTGAAAGTCTTTCATTAGGAAAACCCCCAGTTTCTGATCATTCTTTTCTTTAAAATGAGATCTAAAAGAATAATGCAAGGGGACAATTTACTTCTCCCCTACAAGTAGTCCAGTTTACTTAGTGATTATACTTATAGTATTAAGTAGCTTATATAAAGACTTCCACATAGGTTACAAAACTGTGTAAAAGCTATATTCTAGGTAGCTTATGCAAAAACTGGCATTGACAATGAGAAAGAACATCACAAATAGGAGAAACACCTTTCCTAGTAACACCTTTCCTAGTACTTTCCTAGTTTGAAGAGAGAATCTTAAATGCAATCAACAGAAACTAAGTACAGAAATGAAAGGAACAAGCCTTAAAACACTGGCATATCAAGATAAGAAAATGTTTAAGAGTGTTCTAAAAACTTCTAAAGAGATTCTAAACCATTCATTGTTTCTGTATGTTGAAATAAGACATAAATATATCCATAATCTGATAGGTTAGGTTAACATCAGTTATTTGGATTCTGTCTTTTTTTACGCTAAATCTTTTTTGATGTGGAGGTGTAACAGGCGTGTGTTAAACATATATTAGAGATGCCACAGTTTGTTTCTACTTGGCTAGTGCTGCCCTGCAACACTTGCTTGGTTTGTTTGCCAGCTCTTGAGAATCTTCCATGTGTATAAACCACTTGTGCAGCTTTCACCTTGCAGTACATTGGCTACAGTACACCTGGCTTAGCCCCATGCTGTAAAGCAAGAAGCTGGTTTTTTTTCTTAGGAGAGTAATTGATGCTCTGCCTAAAATATTACTTATAGAATATGAATTTAGTAAACTCAAGTGTAATGCTAAAATATTCTGATGTTAAATTTAATCTTTAAGGGAGGTTAATATTCTTTTTTCTTTTATTTTCAGGTGTACAATCAAATAATCATATTAACAAGGTAGTAAGTCATCCCACACTTCCTGTAACTATTACAGCACATGAAGATAGACACATCAAATTTTTTGACAACAAAACGGGTAAGGATAAAGAGAACTTAATTTGTATTTACGAATATGTTTAACGTAAATATGGGAGAATCCCATAGGGAATCACATAGGGAGAATCCATTTGTAGAAAACTTAGTAGTAATACAGTTTTACACAAGAGAACTTTTGGTATTTGCAAGAATTAAACCTCTTCATAACCTTTGCTATGAAATACTGATACCCGTTGCAATTGTGACTTCAGCAGTCAGAAAATACTCTCTCAAAACAGGCAGAGATAGTTGTGAGGGACAAGAAGGTCCTCTTAAGTTAGCGCTTTGCTAATTTGTACAATATGCCTGCCATTTTCTTCCTGTCTTCATAATTTCTATGCTTTTAACTCTAAGCATGTATCAGTTATGTTTTTCAGTTCTCAGTAGTAAAGAAATAGCTTAGTACCTATTAGGGCAAAAAATAACCTTAAAGTCATTATAGTAATGCAATACTGGGTTATACTTGAATTGCTGATTAAGTTTATAAAACAGAAAAGGATTTGGAAGGCGTAGGGGAAAGAAGGATAAAGGGAAAAACTGCACAATCTGTCATGACAAAAAGGTTGGAATAATTGTAAGAAAGAACATACATTTCCTGTTTGTCAAATTATCAGACACTTCCTGCATGTTATCCTACCAAAGTTGTATGAAAAAAAAACGCAGCATACACTGACTTTAAGTAAGCATATGTGCAAACCCCCTATTTTAAGTGTGTTTATGGTTTGGGTGGGTTGGGGATGGCGTTCTTGGGGTTTTTCTTTTTAAAAGCAAAAACCTAAGACCTTTTTTTCCCTTCTGACCTGGCATGAATGTGTGTGTTTGAATTGTGGCCATTAAACACATTGCAGTGATTGTCCTGAAATGAAAATTTATTACTGAAAGAAACAAAGATGTAGAATAAGGAGAAAAAACTTGCATGAACAAACAATTGAGTCAAAGACAGGGAGGAACAGAAAGTAAATTACAATTTTGTGAAATAAAAAATTCCCAGATCCTGGAGGGATCAGCAGTAGTTCAGCATAATACAAATTGTCTGGGCAGGGGACAGTATATTGACAGTTTACTGACATTCATTAATTCAGGATATTAAAGATGAAGGCTGACAAGGAAGAACTGAAGATCTTAATAGGCTTAAGAGTAGGCAAATTAAATTCTGTGTGGATAAATGTGAAACGATGCATGTAAGGAAAAACAAAGTTTATAATATAAAATAATAATCACTGGGCTGACTGTTCTTACTCAAGGTAAAACCTTGGAGTTATAAGAAGAGATTGGATTAAAATGTCGGTTTGGCGCTTAGCAAGAACAGCAAGATGAATGTTAGGAGGAAGGAAAGGAATAAACAACAAAAAGAATAATTGTTAATACCTTTTGTATGAATTTTTGGTGTATCCACATGCGTACTTTGTGTTACTCCAGTCTCATCTCAAAAGGGATGTAAATTAAAATGTTTCAGAGAATGGTTAAAAAGATGATCAGAAACATTCAGTAGCTTTTGGCTTCTTCAGGAAGAATCTTAGAAACTAAACAGGCTGAGATTCTTTAGAAAGACAACTGGGCAAAGGTGATACACCTTCTTCATGTTAGTCGTGGTTTACAGGGATTTACTTGCTTTCTTTTCCAATACATGAACTACGGTTCAGTTGATAACCTCCAACAGGTGAGAGATTCAAAACAGAAATAGGTGGTTGTTCTTATAATGTGGAGTTAAAACATTTTGGAATTCTTTTCAAAAAAGCATCATGAAATGCTAAAAGATGTTATTAAGAGTCTGGTAATGGAGGTCACTGAAAAGACGTGCACTAAGAGTAGTTGAATGCAGAGATAACACCTAGTTTGTGACATAACGGAACGGTTAATTATTAGAAGCTGGAGAGTATTGTGGGCAAGTGTCACTTGCCTTGTTTTTGTTTTCTTCCCTGGTTTGTCACTGATAGCCTCCCTTTTAGCAATAACAGAATTAGATGGACCTTTGAATATGACTCAGTAAGTCTCTTAACAAATACTTTGTCCAACTGGAGTAGGTACTAGGACATTTAAGGGACTAAAAATATAGGTTCTCATCCAGTAATTTTAGGATTGATCTTCTTTGTTCCTGCCTCCAATAAAGATGCCAGATGGATAAAAAGAGTTCTTATAATGGGAATGCTTTTTTGAGAGTTGTGTGCCATTTACCCATATCCTTATACAAGAGTGTGCAGTTGAAACTTGGGAATTTCTAATAGAATTATAACATTCAGATATTATTGGAATCTAAATAAATGTATTATTCTGTATTGCATTTAATGGGAATGTTATTTTTCAAAGAAACAATACTTCAGAGGAAATTCACTGTTTATTTTGCTTTTAGGTAAAATGATCCATTCTATGGTAGCTCACTTGGATGCTGTCACAAGTCTAGCGGTAGATCCTAATGGAATCTATTTAATGTCTGGAAGTAAGGCTTTTTTAATTTTCCATATGCTTTATAAATTTTGCATTTACAATGCACTTAAGTGTCTGACAAATCTAACTTTGGCTTTTGTGGTTTTTTTTTTTTCTTTTTTGCTAAACAGGCCATGATTGTTCCATTAGGTTATGGAATTTGGACAGCAAGACATGTGTGCAAGAAATAACAGCTCATAGGAAAAAGCTGGATGAATCAATTTATGATGTAGCATTTCATCCGTCAAAAGCATATATTGCCAGTGCAGGAGCTGATGCCCTTGCGAAAGTGTTTGTGTGACACAACAGAACAAACCTGCGTCATAAAAGCAGGTCTGTTTGGACAAAAAAGAGGGAATGCGTCACTGCCATCAATAAGGTTACCAATAAGACACTACATCTGATCTGCCTGGGTGAAGGCTCTTGTGTGGGGCAGGTATAAGTTGGTGAAAAGTCACCACATCTTGAACAATGTCAGGCTCATTCATTTAACTGTAATTACTGTATGTGGGGGGTGGGGAGAAATACAAAAAAGAAAACCAGTATTTGTAGCCTTGACTGGATATGAACTGAGCGTATGTCTGTTCTTTAGGTGTCTTTAAGCAAACGTGGAGTCTGATCTTACAAAAGACTTTTATTTTGGACTCTGTGTGCTGCCTTAGGGTTAGGAATGTGGTGCTCTTGTGGGGGGAAGTGAGCTCCAAGAGTAGCTTTCTTTTCATCTCTTAGTAATCTTCTGTTTATCAGTTGAATGCCACAGATTCCCCTTTTAAACTTTTATTTTGCTTTAAAGAAAAGGAAATTTAACTTAAAATATTTTAGCATTAGTTGCACAAAATGTTTGGATAAAATTCTAGTTTTTATAAGTCTTTTTATATATTTAGCCTGTCACAACAGTGCTCAAGATTGTATTGATAATGTTTTTCTGCATTATAGAACCCTAAAACACAGAGATCTCACTGACCCGCTGCCGTGTAACCACACTCTTCCCTTCTTTTGCCTACTACAGCTCAGCTAAGTCCTTGCATAAGGATGCTAATTCATCATCATCGCGTAACTGTCTTCATAAATAAAGGACTGTAAAATGTGTTCAGATGAAACACAAAGGGGTTAACACCCCTGAATGAACTCTTTAAAAAAAAAAAAAAAATTAATCTTGGCATCCTATCACTATGTGATATTTTGTACATCTTACTGTATTTACGAGTTTATTTATCAAGGATTACCCATCTTGCTAATGGCCTATTGTTATTTATTTCACTTTTTGTTGGTCTTTATATCCTTTTATGTAGTGTGTTAAAGGGCCCTGTATATCTATTATGGCACTCTTTGAACAGTCTAAAATAGACGAGAAAATGGGACATTTGATAATTCTAAAGTTGCAAACCAAGAATTTCTTTTTCCTCTGGTTAAGTACCTGGAGTGGAGTTGATTCCAAAAACCAATCTTGTTTCAGAACTTTTGGAGTGAAAAATATTTTTATTTGCGTTTCAAATAGAGTACAAAAGTAGTTGATTCAAGATTCATAAATCTGCTGTGTTTTGACTAGTTATTCCCTGCTTTTCTTTTATTTTCAGATGTGCTTCAGTTTATGGTGTAACTAAAGATTTTGTTTGTGTAATGCATGATTAATACAATAAAGTATTTTTTCTAGTCTTCCACAAAACTTTTCTGATCAGTTTGCGAGTTTTGATGAGTTTTGTAAGGTTTCTGTTTTACAAACTATGAATCAGCAAATTTTTAAGATTGTACCACATAGCAAAAGTACAGCTGTTGAAAAATAATGTATATAAAATGCATATAATAAATATTAAATGGTGTACCTGTATGTTACTGTTGGCTACATTATTTTGTGTTGCACAGTTTGAAAGTGTCATTCTACAAATTACTAAATTAGGTCTAAATTTTAGCAAAATGACCATTTATTATGCTTATAAGCTGCTTTGCTTTTGGAAAATTGTAATAGTTGTCTGGATGTCAACCAACTGTTCAGTTTCAAGCAGCAGCACCCGCATATAAGAACATGTTTCCATGATATTTTAAGATTTGTACAAGAACGAATTGAAAACTGCTAGTTTATTCTTAGAGCCTTTGTGAGATGATAATCACAGTTTTTCACTATCTCTGTATATTAAGTGATTCTCAAGTGATTTAGGAGCCAGAAAGGTATTCTATTTTTATTTCAAACTGACACTGAATCATTGTGTTGAATGAATTAGAAAAAAAAAATTAAATAACTTTTAAATGCTTAAAATTTGCCCATATATTAAATGTTACCTATTAACCTTTGTCCATTGCTTTACAAGTCCTCCAATAAAGATGTGCAAGAGGACAATCCTTTTGCAAACAGCTAAGCTGCAGGTCAACATTTAGCTACTTTGGGATGAGTAACTTTCTTGAAAAGTGTATCAGCAGTGACGGTAACAATACGAATCTTAGATTTTCATGTAAAAGTAAGATATTCAGGTATAAATTACCTTAAGCTGGAACATGTTCCTATAAGTGGTTGTAACTGTATTGTTCCATGTAAGTTTCTAGTTTTGCGGTGAGAATGTATCTCATGCCATCTCATGTCAAGCAAATGAGATTTTTTTTTTTTAAAGGAAAAAAAGGTGCTCATGGTAGACAGAATACTGCAGTTATATTCTAAAATTAATTTTGTTTTAGTAATAATGTTATATTGTTTGAAATGTTACAGTAAATTATAATTGTATAGAAATTGGAAAATTATGTCCTTTATCATGAAGATTGAGGTGAGGCCTTTCAGTAACCGCTTGTAGGACACTAAGACTTTACTTTTGAAAGTTACATTCAGCTGATTTGCACTTTTTGTTCCTTCCAGTCTAAAGCGTTCAACTAATCAACAGACAAGAGAGTATTTGAATTTTATTGGAAGTAATTTCATAATCGCCTTTTCTGAAGCCAAACATTGTTTCTGGCAGCTTTTCCAGACTGCTGCATTTTAATGCTTAAATGAAATGTGATTGTTTAATAAACATTGCCATGCATAACATTTACCTTTTTTTTAATTGTATTAAAATTGAAATGGTAAAACCAAATATACTTGCTTATTTTCCTTAATTGAAATCTTAACAATCATCTTAGTTCACTAATACATAGTGGATCATATGCTGTAGTGAGGCATTGAATATTGACAACAATCTCTAGTACAATCTTAGGTTATTTATTGTGGGACATAACATGCTAAAACCTTTATTTGTTCTTTGGGTTAGTTTTTGTTTTTTGTTTTTTTGGTTTTTTTTTTTTTAGAACAGAAGAGCTGTAGTACTGGTGATGGGTGGGGGGGGGGGGGGGGGGTGTGATAGTGCTAAAATAAATGTTTTCATTTACCAAAACCACCTCAACTTATGAAGGGACTGATTTACTTCTCTTTGTAAGAAAGACCCAAAGGACTTGTGCTCAGAACCTGAATGGAAAAGTAATCTAAATGTGTTTAATAATACATTTAACATTTAGGGTATGACTGATGTAACAGACCTACTCCCCGTTTTGCCTTTTATTGTAGGAACTGTTTTAAGTGGATGAGTGGTGACTGTAGTCCAGCACCTTGTTCACATAAATATCAAATACATCTGAAAAAGAGTGTAACAAGCCCTGATAAAGAACCTTCCCTAATTTAGAAATTCTAAGGAAGAATTTATTTGCCAGGAGATAATTGATGGATTTTCCTAGTGGGCTTGAGAGAGGCTGTCCGTTTCTCCCGTGTTAACTGATTGATTTACTCTGTCCTAGTATACTCTTATTACATGCTTCCCTAGCATTTCCCGTCTCAAATCAGTGGAAAGCTGCTTGTTCACACAATGCTGACTGCTTTTCCTTCTAGCTACCATATCACATAAAAGGTCTATCAAAGAAATGCATCCCAGTTGAGCAACTGGTATTTTTGCAAAGAGGCTAAACACACAAATAATGTGGTCTACATAAATCCTGCTGGGAAAATCAGGGTAACTTTTTCCTCACAGTTAAGGTACACAGTATGAATATATGACTGACTAGTAGTGTTTGGTATCACTACAGAGTTCATGTGTATATATACATGTATTTATGTTATTTTTAAAGAACTTTTTTAAAGGGAAACAAATTAACAAAAACAGAAGGCTTCGGAATTGTTTTTAAATGCTGCATCTGAGGTAAGCATGCATGAAGGTTTAAGTCCATATTTAATACCTGTTCTTTTGATACTCAGTGAATTCACATCCTTGAGTCCTATGCAAACTAAATGACTTATGTTACTAGATTATTTTTTTTAAAATAAATAGTTCAAGCTCCAAAACATTATAGATGTCCTAAAAATACATGGCTTTGTTTTCTGATTTTAAAATAGAACCAAATTAGGAGACCTTTAATTTTCTAATTATGAATTCCCATGCATCTTGAATTTGGTATTGATAATATTTCTTCCTGGGAGGTCATGTCCAGTGTTCCAGCCGATTTGCTTTTCCTGAGCAACCTAACTGCAGAGGCAAACCCTTAGCCATCCTAGAACGCCGACAGCATCTAGGAGTAGTGCTAGGTCATTTAATCTGTCAGTAGATAATTCTTGCTTTGATTGTATGTAGTGCTGTCACAACACATTGGCAGAGTAACGCTAAATGTCTAGCATGCTTGCTTAACTGGAGGAGAGAGAACTGATCCGTACAAGCATATGGCTCCACTTGATGTTCTTCGTATGGTATTGATGACCTGTCATAAATAGCAAGTAGCAATTTTAACTGCTAAATATCTTCATACGCAAACAACGCAGAGTTCTCTTCGGTTACATGGAGAATGTCTGTTGCGTTCTGCCGCTTCAATCTTAACAGCGCTGTGAGATTTGTGATGCTCTCATTTTAAGTTGATCCAAATCAATGGCTTTATTACAGAATTAAAAACATTCTAAACTAAAGGATCAGTGCTGTGAATTCAGTATATATTTGTAAAACTGGGACTACAGGTAGGAATTTAATAGTGATACTGTGCTAGCTGTGTGGGTTAAAGCCTGCCCGTTTTAAATTGAGTATTATTAGGAACTGTTTTAGCAAAGTTCAAAAATATTGATTCTGCCCCATTCTTTACAAATGGCATTAATCCTTTGAAAAGTTATGATTTTTCGAATAAAAATAAAGATGATACTAGTTTAATTATTATACGGCTTGTAGAATTGTTCATGTCTACCACAAAAGAGATGAGGTGAGATTTATAACCTCTTAAGGTGAAACCCCCCATTCTACTTCACCAAGCACTGGACACCTCAGAATATTTCACTTGGTGATCGAGGAGCATTGGCTTTTGGGTTGTCTTTGACTTGGCTGTGTTGGAGACCTTTTAACCTGAAGGAAGAATACCACTGTAAGAGAATGATTTGCAGCTCTATCCTCGGGTTCCTTTCTGACAAAAAATTAAATAGGATTGGCTATGCCACAGATTTTTTTTTTTTATTTTATTTTTCTTCAGTTTTCAGCGTAACTTGGAGAAGTTTTTTGCAGCTGAACATTTTTGATAGCATCATAAAGATTTTAAATTCTTTTCAGTCTTCAGTATTCATTAGTGCTAGCTGACATGCTAACTTCCTTCTCCCATCTGCTTCTGTCTCGCAACTCTCAGCTTTTCTAGAAAGCTTCAGAGGCTTTGAGAAACCTGCAGGGGGAAAGAGTTGCTCATATAAATGTTGGGTCATGAATCCATGTGTGATCTGCAAAAATACATGCCCATGTGTACTCTTGAGAGGATGACTCTTACAAGCTTGGTACACAGAGGCTTGTGGCCCACCTGCCTGTGGATGGGGTGGAGCTGGTGGGGCTCAGCTGGTGGTGCCACCTGGAGAAGATGACAATGGCTGCTTCTGGACTGGGGACGGTCAGGCAGCAGGAGTCATCAGCAAGCTGTGAACAGGCATTGCTGTCACTCCTGGGATGATCCTGGTGAGTCTGGAAGTTGGGCAGGGGGAGCAACGAATTGCATGGAGGCCCTCCCCAGATGGAGCCTGAGAGCTGCCAGGTTTTTGCTCATAAACAGCAGCTGGCCAAGGAGACATGTTTTTCCCTCATGAAGGAGGAGTGGCCAACGGGGTCATATGCTGTTGGTAACTTTATGGTGTCTGACCTCATTGGCTTTTTTAAGCAGTGTTTTTCCTATTGTTTCAGGTGCTGTTCGTCTCCAGTTGCTCTCTTATACCTTGAAATGGGTGGAGTTCTTGTTGTTGAGTTGGTTTTTAATGAACACGTGGGTTTTCTCCCTTCCAAAGAGAGTTTTTCTGAGGAAAAAGCTTCTCATTTGATTAGGGGAATCTTGTGTCTAAGCTCTTGTCAGACTTACAATTCATTGGGAATAAAGAGCTCATGCTTCATGCAGAAGCGATGTCTTCCTTCCCTGGAATCTCAGCAACAGCCAGGAGCACAAAAACCCAAACCCTTCAGCTCCCTTGGGAAGGCACCTGGTGTGCAGCGTGTGGGGAGGCAGCGCCGGGAAGGATGCAGGGCTCCTGCCGTGGCCGGGCTGGTGAGCAGCGTTGGGCCTCTGGGAGAAGCAGCGGTTGGTGGCTGCAGAAGCTGGTGGCAAGCGCTGAAAAGCAGCAGCTCTTGCAAGGCCCTGCAGACGCTCTGCACGCGGTGGCAGTACGGCAAAGTCTGCGTCGTGACTCCATTCTGGGTGCTTGCTGCTTTTGGTGGACGGGTCAGCAGCCAGAGGTTCCCCTGGATTGCATTGCCTGAAGTTTTTCTATGTTCCTTAAAAACACCATTGCATCTTAATGACAGTAAATGTTCTAAAATGCTTTTCAATGCCACTTCACTACTAGGGTAGTTGTTAGCAGAACAGGAGCTGTATTTTTGCTTCCTAAATGAGTGCTTTGACTCTTTTTCCTCTGATAACCTGGGTGACTGATTCTGCCAGTCTTGGTAAGTGCAGTTTTCTGTTAGGATGATTTAGCTAACAGTTTCTGTACAGAAGAATTTCTTAGAGGCTGGAAATATTTTCCCCAGTCTGAGAGATCTAGTACCTGACAGTTTCCACAATGCGTATGCATTACATTCTGTCAGAAACCTTTTTTTTGGCAGAGATTTGGGCTTACAGAGGCAACTGATTGTGGTTACTTTCTCTTAATTGTGTTAGTATAGTCTCTGTTCAGTTTTGAGCAAATCAGACCATTGGAGAGTGAAGTCCTCCTCGATGTGTTTGCTACCAGCGTGCTGAGCCAGACAGTCCTGTTTTGTTTCCAAGCTGGCTCCTAATCCTCACCGGAATGAGTAGTTCAATGGGACACAGTTGTGTATGTACCTCACCTCATTTAGGATATTTAGATGGGAAAAAGCTGTTGTCTTCTCACCTTCTTTTTCTGAACAAGTAGTGTATTATTAAAATACCCAAGAGTAAGTGTCAGATAACTATGAAAATTACATAACTGTGAATTTGGTTTTGATTTTAAAAGATTATTTTAATAGTATGGGGTTTTTATTTGACATGTAGGAAAAAAATTAGAAGTACTATGTTAGTCATTTCTGGTTTTCCATCTAATTCAAATTATTTTTCTAAACCTTGCCAGTCTTATCTCAGTCTTTTGGCTTGTTGTTGTCTCTAACTTATGTACTTTGGCAGAGAATTGTTTATCATATTTGTAATCTGATCACGTACACCAGGGCAGAAAAACAGTTCTTATCCCTTTGCTTACATTCTACCGTACTCTGACTGCTGTTCAGTAAAGGCTGTATCTGACCTCAGTGGAGGTTGAAAAAGTTTAGTTAGCATTTGCTAGCAAAAACAGCTGTGCAGGGTTCTCATGCCGGTGTCTTAGGAACTGGCCCACTATGAAGTTCAGTGGTAGGTTTTGTTATGTGCTGAGGCTGAGGGTATATTGAAACCAACAGCACCTGGCTTCCAGGAGAGTGTCCTTGGTGTGAGGTTCAGCTTCTTGGCAGCCGGGAAGCGATGCTACCTGCTCCTTTTGGCTGTGGTAAACAAACTGGCCAAAGCAGTGCTGTTTCCCTTCGTTATCCTGGGATGACTAGAGTTCAGCTGCCCTGGTGGCATTTGCAGACTGCTCCAGTGGTGGGACTTAAAAAAAAAAATATAGTAAGGATGCAGTATTCATTTATATGTAGACACAGATGAATGTAAAAAAATTTTAGAGTAATAAAACAGTAAACACCCTTCAGGTAATAGAAGTGGCTTATGATCAAGGATACTTCACTAACCAAACTTGATTGTTTGAAAGGAAACTTCTATTATGAGATCTATTAGGATCTCATTGATCCTAATGAGATTAAGTTTAAAGTGGGCAGTGTGCTTCAAAACAGAGATTAAGCCCTTGGATTTTATCATAGACTGCAAATTTTCAAGACCTATTCTTCCTCCAGCTGAAGCCAGAGGCATAATTCCTGTTGAAGCTAAAGCGGGCGAAGGAATGTGTGCTTCAGTCGATAGACATATATAACTGGAAAGTTACTCATACTTCAATTACAAACTGTTCAGTGGAAGTTTCCATACATTTGGAGCCTGTTTGGATGGCAGTTGATCACAAGACATTCAAACACATTCCACTTCAGCTTTTCAAGAAAACCCTTTATGTTTACTGTCGCAGTTCCAAACAAAAGCTGGCCAGTAAGATTTTTTTGGATTGATTTTATTAGGCCAAGGATCTAAGCCTCTGGTTTCCAGGCGATTTGTTAAAGATAGAAGTTGATCTTCTTTGACAATGTGCTCAGGCCTTGCATGCAATGGAGAAATTTTCTGATTTTTGTGGCTTTGATGCTTTCTGGAGCTGACTTACCCTTCATCCTAATGAAAGAGAGGAAAGTGCTGAGAAAACTAGAATATTTGCATTAAAAAGCAGTGACTTTGGTGCAGCTTGGTAGTGATACTGAGAGTTGCCCCATTAGAAACATGGCTTAAAATCAAGGCATAAAAAGTTGTCACTGTTTTTCTTTGTCAGAATAGGGGGAAAGAAAATACAGTATTTGTATGGTGTCTTACTTGATGGAAGAGAAGACACACGTGACAACACTAATCTGAACTGCAAGTAGAAGTAACTAAGAACATTTATGGAAGAAACAACTGTTCTGATGAAACTATTCTATTTCATATGTATGAAACCCTTCCTGTCCTCCCTCATTCCTATCTCAAAATTACTTCATAAGTTGTAGAGAATTATAGTCATTAGCTTTTGATGCAAATGCTTTTTTGCCTGGTTACTACATATCTCTTCTTTATTGACATTGATTTGGAAAGGCAAAACAAGTAGTTTTAAAGTTATTTTCTCTTAAGAATATTAGGATGGTCTTATTTTTGGATTGTTGCTTGCTGGTTCAATATTAATAGTGCCACAAGCACTGATAAAGATCTACTTCAGAGACCTGTTCTTGCACTCTGCTTGAGGATATAATACAAAAGATTTGTGCTTCCAGGTTACAGGTCTGGCAGTTTGAAGACTTTCCTGCAGTTTACCAACTTTCAGTCTTGGACACTATACCTGCTTCTCCTATATACTGCACTTTTCAGACAAGCGTACAGCTAGAAAGCATCACACTATTGAAAGGTGATTCCTGGTCAGAGAGGATCTAAATGCCTAAGATTTGTGAGAGGTGTAAAATTGGAATCAGAGACCTGGGCCTGGGTATAGAGGCATTCTCAGCAGAGCCTGGGGCCATGCCAGCAGCTTGGGATAAAAATTCCCTGTGAATGACCTGCAAGTTCCGCAGGGAGCTACTTTGTACAGACACAAGCTTTAAACATCCCTGCTGAAGTAGCAGGGAGGACACAGTGAGCACGAAGTTTGTCTCAAGTCCTCTGTGTGTGTAATCCCTGACTCGGAATCTTGTCCTGGAGAGAAGCAGTTGTAACATTTCCTTCAAGGACTGCAAAAGGCATACTGCCAATGTAAGAGGAAGTTGTGTGCTTCTTTCAGTTATAAAATATCCTGTGAGTAAAGAAGTCACCTGGGAAATGTGAGACAGATTTGGTGTCTTCCTTGGTCTTCTGGCAGTGAAGAATCCTAGGGCTGAGGTACATGTCCTAACCCCTGTGTGGCTGTAGGTAGCAGCTCATAATAGAAGTTATCATCATACAAAAAGTAATTTCAGTTTCTTTAGGATAGCAAATGAATAGAGTTTTGTAAGTTTAGATTGCTTAATGTGCAGTAGTATGTTGTCAGCAGTGGGGCTGCAAATCCGAGGTGTCCTGAGCCTTGTCAGTAGTTTTGGGGGAAACAGGGCATAGAGAATCATAGAATGGTTTGGCTTGGAAGGGACCTTTTAAAGATCATTTAGTCCATCTGCCATGCTATGGTTTTCATCATAAAGGTTTTAATCAGTCTCACTAGAGAAGAGAACAGAACAGGTCCCACTGCAGGCCATGTTTGTGATTGATAGCCCTAATACCTGTGGCAATGTTCCCAAATGGAGCTTGCACAAGTGATGGCAGCTGCAGCTCTGTTCACATTCTTTGTACTGCTTGGTCCAGCAGCATAAAACTGAACCCTCGTACTGGGGCTCTACCTACCTTCTTACCCAAAACAGAACTTCAGATCACATCTGCTACCCTCTACTGTGCTCTTCTTCCTCCAAACTTACCTTCTACTTACAGCACAGTCCATGTCCTTTCCACCCTGGCTAAGCATCTCACCAGGTCTCAAACCTTTTATCCATATCCCAGCAATATTTTTTCCAGATCAAAACTGTGCTCACAAATGCTTGCTTCCACATAAACTTTCTATTTTAAAAAAGTGTTTTCTGTACCCACCAGACCTACCCCAGTATGATTGGGCTGTGCATCACCATTCCTGTGAAATGGAAATGTTTGGACTTTCAGCTCTGCAGATTTCAGTATCCCAGAGATCCACACCTGCTTTTTCCTTGATGAATTGAATGGCATGAGTAAAGCTGCTTCCTTCTTTGCAATAATAGAAACAAGTGGGAGGGTAAATGGGATTCTACTAGCCAGTGTGTGATTTATATTCAGAAGATTCAGTTAGGATTGTACCTAGTATGAACAATGACTAAAACTTTTATATTGACTCAACCAAATTAAAATATTTGTATAAATAGTGTCCTTGCTTTTGGAGGATTACTTAGAATTTTTTCTTTTGCAAATTAGGATTTAAGATAATGCAGACCGGAATCATCAGATGCAACTTACTCAGGCTATACTACATGAGGTTCATCATAAAAAGACTTTTATATTACAGGATATTAAACCAGAGAGTAGCAGTCCAGTTTTCTTGCAATATATATTTCTATAAAAAGTTTATAAACTAAATGAATTAAATTTTTGCACAAAGTTGATATCACATATGAATTTATACAGCAATAGCTGAGTACTCTTATCTATAAACACATAACAAAATTAAGGATAACAAGTAATAGAAAAAATACAAGGCATCTTTGCCATTCATGTTTAGTGTAATATATAGCCAGTCATAAGTTATTTTTAAAATGCACAACAAAAGCCTGATGAATACAATCCCTTCTGTGCCACACCATAACTGCTCTGAATTTTACAATCAATAGTGGGGTAGGGAGAAAAAAAAGGGAAACCCTAGACTGATGGCAAAAGTGCTGTTTTGTTTCCTACTATATGTTTTGCTTGCAAAAACCTTTACTTTCTAAAGAATACTTGAAGTCCATTATTCACTCCAGGAATCTGGAATAACTCAGTGAGATATTGCATAATTTTAACCACATCCATGTAGGTATATAAATATCAACATATCAACAAAATATCAAATAGGTATGCAATAAAATTAAAGCCTTCTTTCAAGGAAACTATTCTTTCCTCTTCAGAGAATCTCACACATCTTTAAAGATGTTTTTACTAGCATTAGAAAGTTGTGATTCTGTGAGCTACTGAATCCCACTTACATGTCTACCTACTTTCTTCTTTTCTAACTCTATAATCTGATATAAATCCGGTATGTTTCAAGGTTTGATATATCTTTGGATTTTAATTTGTATGCTTTCAGTTCCCAGTGTATTGTCTAATTCAATCTCTTTGCCCAAAATTCCTATCTCTAACTGTCTAGCCAATAACAACTTTGTAAAATTAACACAGTACAAGGCAGTAGACAGGAATAAATCTAGTTATCAGATGTATTAGGAATATCACTATTGATTTCAGTTGTGTAGGAAACAGTAGTATCAGCTAATAGGATCCAGATTCTCAAAAAGCACTACTGTGCCTTAAATACCTTTCAAATCTGTGCCAAAAGAACCAAACAACATAGTGCCACAAAAATCTGTGGGTAGAAGTTAAATATCTTTTGATGTAAACTTTGCCAACCAGATGGCAGTATCATTCACTACAGCTACTCAACTAGTAAAAATACTGTTTAACTACAGTCTGTCATACCTTTTCTTAAACTGCCTGCCAATAATGGATGTTGTGCAGCTGAAGCAGTAGAAGTACTTCACACTATCAGAACTCCTCAAAAAGATACAGAATTGTAAGCTACAGAGGCTTATAGAAGATAGTACTGTGTATTTAAAATGATATTATTTTTAACTTGTAAGAAGACATCTAGCAAGTGACAGCAAAAAAATGTCAGAGCTGTTTTGTTTCCTCTGCTGATATCTGATAGCCTTAAGTGCACAATATGCATAGCTTTAAACTTGGGGATACTATGTACATGTTGAAAATCATAGCTCTTGGCCAAATTCTGCATTCCAGTATTAAGTACAACTTCTAACAAGCTCACAACAAGTTGGCTGACTATGGAAACAAAAAGTAGCCCTTCTTGTCCCCTTGCCTTATGATAGTATATATAAGAATAAAACATCTGTATTTCAGGACCATTTCAGTTTCATGATTTTTAGTTTCAAAGTAGTAATACTCAACAGCAAATTTTTGCTTTATTGTTTAGAGTCCAAAAAATCTTTACAGATGCCTCTAATAATATCAGGAACCATCTGCTCCAATCCTGTGAACTCCCTAGTGAAGAAAGTATGAGATTCTCTTGGTTCAGAGGCCATGTCTTTCAGATCATCCAGAGGTGCCCAGGCAACACCGACAGAGAAGACTGTTATTCCTACAGTGTCAAAGTACAGTAAGAAAAAAAAAAATATAGTTAAGACCATTTTGTGTATGGATACAAGTAGAACAGCCATTTCTACATCCGTTAATTAATCTGAATCGGAAAAGCATGTTTCAATACCTGCAGTCTGTCAAAGATTATTAGATTTTGCCACTAAATATAAAAAATTAGAAGATTTGTCCTAGTAAGAATCCTGAAGGAAATAAGGGTTATCTTAGAGCTGGTGTCTTAGCTGTTTTTATAGTGACATACAAAATGTTGCAGTTACGATGTCAGTCTTGAAACACAAATTAAAATTGCATTAAAATTATTTTGAAGATAAATTTGGATCCTTTGTGTATGCTTAGTGTTTTCAAACATCTGCAGCTCAGTAAAGTTTTTTTTGGCCAAAACTGGTTATTTCCTTCCTAGATGATGATGAAGTGCAGGAGTAATGCCATATTGAATGGCATCATTGGCTGGAGATTCACTATGTGGCTCTTTATTTTTAATCTACTAATTTCTCTCCTGTTCAGGAAAAATAAGATTGAGTGTACAGTTTTAACTAAGCTGCTAGGAGTGAGTCCACTTATGCCTGGGTCCACAATGCTGATTTTTTCATCCTAATGGAAAAACATTTCCTTGGAGCTCACATTTTCCTCAATTTAAAACACGTATGGACACTTTATTCACTCACTGGGGCTGTATTTCAAAACTTCAAAATCTTGCTCCATATGAGTTTACAAAACAGCATAAACAGGATAAATTCACTTGCGCTGCCTTTAAAGGTGTGTCACTTACCTGCTTTTTGTGCAGCAGCAGCAGGTCCTCTAACATCATCATAAGACTGACCATCGGTCAAAACAACAAGGAAATTTTTGTTAGGTCCATCTTTCACTGGCCCAAACACATTTCTGGTTGTGAAAGAAATGGCATCACCAGTAGCAGTGCCACCACTCATGTAGCGAATGTTCCGGATAGCCGAGAGGACCTTTTCTTTGGTGGTGTAGTCTGTGAAGCTGAACTCGGTACGCTGATCGTATGTGAACTGCACAGCTGCGATCTTGGAACCAATGTCAGAGATCTCAAAAGCCTTTGCAACGTTGCTGATGAATTCAAGCACAAGGCGGAAGTTGCTGTCTCCAATACTGCTGGAACCATCTACCAAGAAACCAATGTTGACGGAGTTGTAGCACGTCTTGCTACACAACATCTGCTCGTGTGAACACAATTTTTGGACAAGAGGTTTCACGTATTTGGTAGTACCAAACCAGGTGGGCATTTGGTAAGAGAAGAAGCCATTGTTTCGACAGACAGCCTGTTTGAAAACAAAGTCAACAGGTGAATACTGACACAGTGGCTCTATGGATAATAATCAGACATCTATGATTTTTCTTTCAAAGGTAGGTTAGAAACAGAGCCTGATGGTGGGAGTTTGGGGTGGGTTTTTCACTAGTTTGTTTTTAAAGAAATTAAGGACAAACGTCTGTGGCTGAAGTCAGTGAAAGCTATAATATAGCTTATTTTATCCAATCATAAAGTCAACTCTGCCCTCGACCTTTTGAAATTTCAGATAATTTAACTTTATTCATAAGAACTGTAATAACTGGAAATTGTAATTATGTTTTTTGAAAGTTAACTAAGTCATGCTACTGAATATCCAATGGATTGAAAGTTCTGTATTTTTGCTTACCCACTGAATGTTAGTCTCTGTGTATTTGCTTTGAACTTGATAAGCCCTTTATTTTTTAAATCTATAATGTCATAATTACATACAGTTGGGTAGAAATATAACTCCAGGTCATTCAAAGTAAAATTTCTTTTTTTCTCTGGCTTCCATAAGATGCATGTTAAGTGCAAGATAATTAAGAAAGGAGTTAAATTTAAAATCAGCTCTCCGAGGTGGTAACGAATTTGGCTAATATCAAGATGCAGAAGGAGAGGGCAGGCCTTGGTCACCTGTGCCTATGAGTACATAGGAGTTGGATCTGCCTGCAGTACCACTGGGATCAGCAGCAAGCTAACTTGTGCCTAGAAGCAGCAGACCTGTAGTGCTTTGTTCTGTTTATGCCCTAAGCTATGAAATTTATGCTGAAATTAGGCATCTAAAATGTCCCTGTGGAAAATGAGGGGTTTTCTCACTAGAGAGTAAGTAAAGACCTAGCAATTAGAAAGCTCACGTGAGAGTAGGTGATCTGTGTTTGAATTCCTACTCTAACTCATACGGCGCTAGATCCAAAACTTTTCATCCAGGATGAATGGCTTGCGTGTGAACTTGTTAAGATGTGGTGGTTTTTTTTTTTTTTTTTCAATCATCTTTTTTGTCCTGTTTGTAATGAAAGTAAGTAAAGAACCCTCCATAGAGCAGGTACTGAAAGATATGCCATTTCAGGATAGCAGGTATCATACCTGTGTCTCATTGCTTATGACATATGTAAGGATAACCTAGGATAGGGGATTCTCTTACTCTGAGAATCTTCATGTAATTGCAAAGTCCAGGAGCTACAGCTTGGCCAAGACTCTGAACTGGGAGGATGGTGATAGCACTTTAGTACCCCTTGCATAGCCCCTTTAGCAGGATTAAATAACAGTGCCTCTTTAGGTTTCCTAGTGTGATTCTTTTAAATCTCTTACTAACAGGGATAATATCCTTGGCTTTTTGGAGATAAATAAATATTAAGAATTAGTTAATTAGGATTTTAGCATGAAGTAAATTCTCTAGAATATACCCATGACTGAAAAAGTATAATAGTATTCTTCTCTCTTACTTTGTCAACAAAACCAATGTCCTGGACCATTCCCAGCTCCTCTGTTGTGGGTTTTGCTACAGATACAATGAATACATTGACTCCAAATTCTCTGGCCACTATGCCGGCTTCTTCTAAATCATCTGAGGGCCAGCCATCTAGGAACACTACAATGATCTTGGGAATTCCTTTGCGTGCTCCGTTTTCCAAAGAGAAGAATTTCTGAGCAGTGTGCTTCAAAGCTTTCCCTAGTTTTGAACAGAAAAAAGAACCAACATTACATTTTGGTACCGGTTCCCTGCATGAAACTGTGTTGGATTTCTGTTATTATCACAGGTCTCACCGAGCGTAAAAGCATCGCGGGAAATTTGATAGTAATGAAGCCTGAGCAACCCATCAGTTAAAAAAAAAAAAAAAAAACCAACCAAAAACCACCAAAAAAAACCAAACAGAAAACACCCTCCAAAAAAAACCAAGCCATACCCACAAAAAGAACATACAGATAAAGCTGAGAAAGAAATCACTGATGTTTTCTCACCCACAGGTCTAGTTTTGTATTAACAAGTAGATATATTAGTGCCTGCCAAATAGATTGGAAGGAAGAAAGTTGAGGAGCTACCTAAATTTAGCTTGTGAAATGCAATGTATTTGAAATGTTCCATTTCCTCATTTGGCAAACATCTCTTCATAACCACTTACTACTTATTCCAAGTTAATATTTTAACTCTTTAATTAGCCACTCAACACAAAAGAAATGATAGGCCTTTTAGATATTAATTTGTCTCAAGATATCACTCTGTTACTAGTGAAAAGTCAATTACTATTTAAACACAGAAAGTGATATTTGCACTTCTACTCTAATTAAATGTGTAATAAGTAACTCAATTTCTGGAAATGAAACGTAGATGTGCCAGTGTTCTAGTGGAAAAATGTTGAACCTGAGCAAAATGAGCGTGGCATTTAAAACACTTTCTTACCTAACTGAATCTTAAGAACTTCAGTAGATATATACACATACGTATAGTTAAATATGTAAAGAAGTAATTTCTATTTGCATGAAACTATGAACTCACCTGTATTAGAATTGCCTCCTCTGAACCCTAATTCCTTTATGGCAAACAAAACTTCTTTTGCAGCAGTGAAGTTTTTCAGATAGAATTCAATTTTTGGATGTTCACTGTGAAAAAATAAAACAGAGTAATGAAGTATGTAGTTCACTTTTCATACCGCTATGGCACTAGCAAGCTAAAATACAATTTGAATAATTTTGGTCGCACTCTTTT
Organism: Tetrax tetrax; assembly: GCA_009806455.1. Taxonomy (NCBI): domain Eukaryota; kingdom Metazoa; phylum Chordata; class Aves; order Otidiformes; family Otididae; genus Tetrax; species Tetrax tetrax. Next base: position 81,661 of record WHYT01015928.1, on the reverse strand, counting down.
CTATATTTTTAATTACTAAAATAGAAGAGGCTCCTTGCTTAATAATTCTCACACTCCTCAGCAAGAAGAATTATTTACCTGAGTAGGTAAATTAAAAACAGTGACTCGTAGGCTTATCAAGCAGCTGAAAACATTAGGTTGAAAATACATACAGGAGAAAAATTGAACATGCCCAACGCTAAACTAAATGTATTTGTGTAATTGAAAATTGGCAGCTTTTCTACTATTTGTATGAGAAGTACCTTCTTTATAAAAAATTCCTGTGAAATGGAATGGATGGAATTCATCACATCCTAAAAGAGGCGTCCAAAGCAGTTCAGATGGTTTGTGCCGTGCGTGTGGTCTAGTGACTACAAAGCAAGCCTAGGCCACTAAATCTGATGCAGCCATCTACTCTGCATTTCTCTAAAGGCAGGGGAGAGGAACAGACTTCAATGATGAAAGATGGAATAGAGAAACGCTGTGTTAATCTAATGGATGTTTCATCTTCTTGAAATAAGAGAGTTAAAGGCTTCTTCGTGCTTTATTCTTGAACCAATAGTGAAAGTGATTAAGCCTTGGAGAACTGCTACTGCTGAGCACTAGCAAACTGAGCTGTGGCTCAAAAAAACCCTTTTACCAAGGTGTTGAATGTTGCAGTGGCTTTCAGACTGTTTTGCAGCCTGCAAGCATACATAGTAGCATGAGTAGTCTCAAAAATAGAAAGTTATAATTTACAATTTGAAAATATTAGCTTTAGCAACCTATAGGTTGGCAAATGCAGTTTTTTGTTTTGCACATGCACATAGCCATTTGTGACAATTTTTTTTAAAGTCATCTCTCCTTTGCAGAATGCTTTCTGTTGTTTCACTAAGATGATCTACAAAGCTGTCAGCAGCAGATGGGCTGTGGGAAGTCCAGCTGCTTTCTATATCCAATTATCAAGTATCACAGAGGCAGAAGATGATCATGTTTTTCATGTCTTCTCATATAGACATCTCCATGTAGCACAGAGTAAATAGTGCTGCAGCTGGAAAGACTTTGCTTTCTCTTCCTATTAATTTGCCATTATTGAGTGAATACTGTTCTGCAAAATAGGGAGTGATAAGTTAATTGATTTTTCTTATTAATCACTCAGTTTTATTTTGTATAGATCTGTTCTTACCTGGCTTGTACAACTCCAACATGAGGCCCTTCTGTTCCGACTCCCAACATCACAGCTACTTTTCCAACAAAATTCTTCTGCAAATTAAATCTACGTTGGCCAATGTTGTAACTTCCATCAATGAGAAATGCAATATCAGCTTTACAGTCTGTGAACATCCAAAATAATTATACTTACTTAACACCAAGTAAAAGTCAGGATTTTGCTTTGTAAAAATTAAATCTGTGGGTTCCTACCTTTGTTTCCAGCCTTTTTATCAAGTGGCTTCTTTGGTCTTTTACCTTCAGTGAAGGAAACAGCATGGATCATTTAAGAACAACAAGATGAACAGACAGAATTGAAACGGAAAAGCTCGGACTTCGAGAATTACATTGCAATCTATCTGCATTAAGAAATGTTTAAAAATTAAACTTGCACTGCTACTGATTCGCTCCTTAAAGAATATTCTTTTTCAAATGAAACAGTTTAACCTTCTTTTCTACACCTGCCTAGCTGATTACTGAAACACAGAAAGCTGGGTGGATTGCTGTAGCTCACCATGCCAAGTGCTCCCATTTCTCAGTTAGCAATCTGCTGTACAGTGCCTGGTTTTAACGTTTTGGAAACTGTAAAGCAAATGGCCTATTCACAAACAAAATCGAAGGCTAGTATTTAAATACCAGTAACTTTCATAAAAAAAACTGATCTAGCCTTTTACTGGCAGCATTTTTTTGCATTTTTTTTTGTGGAGAATTTCCCATAACATCTAAATTTCTGCTATGTAAGTCCTGATAGCACACAACTGAGTAGTTCTGTAAGAAGGAATACATTATCTCTTGTCTTCTCTGTCACTTAATAGGAATTAATATCCCAAGAGCTCATGAACTCTTTCCTTCCTTTATCTTATCTGTATTACTTTTTCAAATTCATTTAAGTTTGGGGTTGTTTTTTTTTTAAATATACATGAACACTACTGCAATCAGAATAAAATTTACCCAATTACAAATGATTCCTCCTTTTGCTGATACGAGATATACTGCAAAAACAGGTTAGTGTATATATGTTTACTTCTTTAAAAATAAATTAATCCTATGAAACATGGCATTTTAGCCAGGGATTCATGCACTGCAGCACATCTTATCCCAGGAGGCTTCCCCTGTGGCAGAGATCTCATACCTGTAGAAGGACGTGCTGTTGATACTGATCGTCCAACTGCCTCAAGTGCTGTGTTCTGGGTACCTGTTAAAATATGGAAGAATTAATTTACTATATTTTAGTGTGTTTAGATGAAATTACAAGAATACTACATTTCCAATAACCTTTCTTCATCATCTGCCATTAGTTACTGTGGGGGCAGGATACAGGCCTAGACAGATATTTGGTGTAACACAGTATTGCACTCCTTGTTTTACAGGTAATGAACTTCTTACAGCTTCTGCATTGAAACAATAACAGCTGATGAGTAATTACAGCATACAATTAGCTGATGAGAGGTTTTGAGCTGTAGTAGCCATTATTTCTAGCAGATCAATTCAGGACTTGATCTGGAGAAGTGGATTTCACTTACACTGTCACCAAAAGCACCTATAATTCCAATTTCTTAGCTATTACTACTAGTATCTTAGAGATAGTAGGCTGAACTTTAGCTATGTAAACAATAGGAATACATTAGAGAGATCTTTTTCCCACACTTGGAAAGAATACATGAGGAAACACATACACTTTGATATTTTTGGAAACGACAACAACATATATAACCAGCAGGCTTCTTTATACATTTTTATGAGGGTGTTTTAACCTCACCCAAGTGGCAGTGCATGATAACTGATTTGAATTGGACGTGGACAAAAACTTGTGGAAAAACCACCCCGTCACACTATAGCTTAATGACCACATTGCATCTAAGTTGATATTATTCCTATTTTTGGAGGGCCAGTGGTCTGTTTGCAGAGAATGCTGCACAAGCCCTTTGAAGGCTCTGACAGGTGCTACTGCCCATGTCAAGGCAGGCAGGGGGAGAGAAGGGATAAAACTACAGGCTGGAAGCCTTAGGAGGACAGGACTGCAACAGCAGGATCAAAGCACTGACTTAGGTCAGCTTAAACTGTTGTGGAGCTGCACTGTCAACTGCCTGCTATCACGTTGTCACATATTCTAAATAACCGTGATCCATTTTTATGCATTGGCTTCTGCTACAGACTAGGTGGTCTAGCTGGAATACTGCTTTAAGGACATTGTGGGAAAATGAAGATAAAATAATGAGTTAAAACTGAAAACTTTTGTTACTACACTTCAGATGGCAATCACTTTTTTTTTTAAGGCATATAGAAGCACTGAAGAAGTTTCCTGGAATTCTATTAATATTTCAAGTATAGCTTGCAAAAGAAAAAGGGTAATCCACCTACGAGTCACTGAGAAAGATGAAGCCCATCTAGCGAGCACCTGAGACTGGATCCCATTGGCATTTACAGCAGGGTAGTTTTCCTGTCCTGGGAGAGTCTGTACCCTTACAGCTCCTCCTGCACTGGTGATCACGCCACTGAGATACAAAAAGAGAAGTTATAAATCAGACAGTTTAATCACAAGAAAAATGCAATGCAAGTAAACAACTATTAGTATGTTGGACACTAGCCTCCTGAAAAAGATGCCATGTAGGCAGGCAGTTGTGTTCAGGCTAAAACAAGTTATAAATTGCTCAAAAGACTTCTAAAAGAAACTATTCTGCACAGCATGACACACACTTGGGCAAAAAAGGTCAGGAAATTCTAAAATTCTGTCAGTATTTAGACCGATGCAGAAGCATGATGTTTCAAGGACGTATCAATTCCTAAAGGAAGGAGCTCCAGCAGAATGTATTTGAGCTCATTATGCCTCATGAATATTTGTGCCTGAAACAAGATTTGGTATGCTTAGCTATAAAATGATCAAAGCTAAGAAAACTGGAAGAAAAAATTGCTGTTTATAGTAGTAATGGATATGTAGGATATCCTGTTACACAACTACAGGCTGAAATCAGAAGTGGTCGGCATTATTGATAGCAGCTATCAGATTACTGATAATTACAAGAACAGAGCCGAAAGCATCTTATTCTTCCTATTCACCTGTAGTAAACATTAAATGTGAAATCTGAAATGAATGAAAAATAACTAAATGCAAGTTACTAATGCAATCCATGTAAGATTCTGGATTGCTTTCAGTCTAGACTTGGAAATAGTGTATCAACAGGAGGTGCAATTTCAGCTGTGTGATTTTCACTGACAGAGATGGAGAGTAGCATACCAAATTGCAGCTTCAGAATTTGGAATACTTCGGTAATAGTTAGTAAGTCTTAGCTATCTTCATTAGTTTACGCCTACGACAACACATCCTTAACATACAGTTATAATGGATTAATTTATAAAAATCAGAACAAATACCAAGAAGCTTAATGATTAAAATATCTTATCAATTAACATTCAGTATTATAAGAATATTATATTCCTTAATGCCTTACTAGAAGAGTCAGTTCAGAAACACAGAACTGACAAGAAAACTTGTAGCAAAATCTATGAAGTAAATTTTCCAAAACTGAGAAGAGAGTTGAACCTAAAACACCCAGATCCTACACAAGTTTTTAGATGTCATAGTCCAGTTCTTAGAGAAGGCCGCCTGCCTTTTTCCCTTGTTGAGTTTCATTTCATGATTCAAACAGATTTTGAGATTGCCTACCAGATCTGTCCCACCACCTGAGACAAATGAAGGAATAGCTGGTTTGAAAAGCTTGCTGATGCCTATGGACTGAGGATTGTGTGAATACCCAGCAGGAGAATAGATTTCTGCACTCAGGACACTTCAGGGTTAAAAGCAGCCCCAAGAGAACTTCATTGTTTTTGCAGGCAGAGAGGCTGCTGTGGCTGTTTGTGCTTGGAAACCTCAAGTGACAATAATAGGCATCAGAACTGTTCAGATCCCTTTTTATGTGCTACTGAAAGAAGAGTTACTATTTTTAGAGGACAAAATTCCATGCTGAGCTTCTCTAAGGGGGAGTGAAAGCTTACTGCGCTGTAGTACTTGGGCAGGTACAGTACTGTGGGAGACAACCAACCATTTCAAGGCTATTTAAACACAGCAATGTGCTCCTCTGCGTTTGTTTTTCTTATCTGTTTGGTTTCCTGCTTGAAAACAGGTCCTGGCTTCATCTAATTTAAAACATTGCAAAAGTAGAATAATCAAAACCAGAGTTTAGAAAACCTTGCATGTATTTCTGGTAATACAAGCTCTGGATATCCGTGGCGAAGGCAGCTTTCACATAAATCTCCTCATTCATGGACGTGATTTACATTTCTAAATGGAACTGTAGTTATATATATGTAATTCTTGTAGCCTAGGAGGTTATGATGATAGTATCAAAATATATAGATATTTTCTCACCTAGAATACTGCACAGTACATATACAGAAGAGCTTTAGTAAAGTTACCCTGAATTACTTTAAAATCACGTTATAAAGTGGGCAAATACAAACAGCCCTTTAAAGTTCTTTAAAAAGCACTGAGAGAAAAATCAGACTAGAGCCTCTAAGTGGTTATTTTGAATGACAGAAAAATTCAGTAAGGCAAAATTACCTTTGGAAAAAAATCAACACATTAATGTATTTAGAATATTTCAGTCTAACTGGAACATAGTTTTCTGCTCCAGTACCTGGTTCTCTTTGGCATTCAGGCCTTCACTAGTGTCTCAGTCTTAATGGATAAGAAAGTATGTGTCAGAAACAGAATATATGTGTTTCATTGAAACATTTTCTAGTTTAAGTTTATACTTGCAATTCCAGTGAAACTACTTGCATCAGCAAACCTGATCTATGCCCAAGTTAGTTCCCAAGAGAAGCCTAATATCTCTTCCCCATTCCTTTGTTGTGGACTTGCATCTTTGAGCACTGGCCAAATTAAACTCAGGAACATATTCACACTGAAAGCTCAGCCTAAGAATTGTTCCTGGAAGCAATGGTTTCAGCTTATTTTAGTCACAGTGTGACCAATTTTTGTCTGTATTGTTCCACTTTATCTATTGGTCTTTTTATTTGGATTGCCATGTAATCACTTGGGGGGGGGGGGGGGGGGGGGTGTCTAGATACTCTCCATTGAATTTGAAAGCTTTCCACTGAAACCATAGTAGATTTATTTGCTCCTTATCTATTTATTTAAAAGATTTGATTCTGTATTTCATCACAAGTCATAAAACTTGACTGCCTTCTGAAGATACATATACTACTTCTATATGACAGCTCTGCTGTTTTTAATGCAAGTAGGAGGCTAATATTAGATGTGAATACAACACAAACTGTAGCTTTATGAAAAGTTATTCCTCTTTTCTTAACATTTTGTTCTGTAGGTAAATTAACAACCCTTTAAGCTGTCTTTTACAATCTTATCTGTTTTACTTAGGATGTTTCTTCCAGCAACTTTACTCAGAGTGCATGCTCATATATGCTAAAGGGGAATAAACCATATTGTTAGTAGTCTGCCTTTGCATTCTGAAAGAGATTGGCAAATTCCTTTCTGCAGTCATTTACAATTGACTTTAAAAGTGAGATTCCTCTTCTGTAGATCTACAGTGATATTTAAATGCAGTGATATTTAAACAGTGAATCTGCAGTGATATTTAAATAGTGAATGCCTAGGCATTTCCTCAGAATGATTTAAGTCATTACAATCTGCTTTGATTTTCACTGCTGCCCTTTGCTCCTGAGTGATTGACTTGCATGCTGTGGCTGCTTTGATTAAACTGGAATTCTGCAGATTTTCCAGGAACAGATTTCACTCCCTTACTCACTGTTCCATGCTACTCCCAGGGCTGCTTGGCGACAACTTTATATAAAAGCTATCAGTCCATTCTTTTGCCTAGCTTCACTGTTAATAAAAAAATCATAATTTATACCTAAATGGTATTTTTCACTCAAAAGTGCACAGAAATTAAACGGAAAAGCAGATACATGAGGAAGCAATCCAGTACCTCACTGCACAATAGGTCATGAGAGAAAGTACACTGGCCAAGAGCAGCAGAAGATTTGGGAAAGTCTTGTGAAAAATGGGAATTTCATCTAAAGCATACTTTAGAATCTGAATTGAGGTAAATGAGTAGATGGGATTGAAGCTTTTTATAGCCTCATGCAGCTCCTCAAAGTAAAGTGCAAGAACCATTTACCTGCCCTCTCAGAGAAAGAGCTACAGAGCTAGCTTGCCTTTGCTGAATTTTGAATGAATTTTAATTTTTCAAGTAGCCTGCACATCAAAACTGATGCCTAGAGCACAAAGAGATTCTTCCAGCCATGGGAGGTGACCCTTATAGATGTAACTGCAATCAGTAATCTTAGACACAGCAGTAGAAAGCTGAAGTACCACCTCCTGTTCAAAGAAAGGGGAAACAAGATTTTCACCTTTTGAAAAACCTTTTTCCCCTGGGTAAGTTTTCCATTGTTTCTTCCCTGGGTTCTGCTCTTTCTGTCTCCTCTGCAGCTCGTTGTTTTTGGCAGGAAAGAAGGCTCAGCAGCAGAAGCAGGCACTATACCAAAGTTTCCCAGGGGATCTACAGCTGCTCAGAAATCCCTCTGGCCAGACAATGTTTTTGTCAATATTTTTCTAGCAAACACTAGGGCAGCTCGGAGGCCATCATCTGTGTGGTCACTTCGTGGCCAGCTTGGTAATACTATGATAAGCTTTTGTTACACTTGAGTTTTGGGACCCCAATATTTAATTAGAAATGGTTCCACTCTGTAGTTAGGAAGGTTATGAAAAAAATTTACATGCCAATCTAGGAGCTAAACACTACCACATCAGGCTAGGTCTCTGTTTAGTAGAATTGGCACTGGAACAGAACTGTACAAGGTGAGAACCTAGTCCTTCATTTGACCTTCTGATTATTAATCCAATCAATCACTCTGTGGTAGATTTAACTCAGTTCTTCATGCCTGCATAGTGTCAGCCTGGTAGGAGGTTCTCCATTCTTTCTCCAACAAATAAATCTTTTATTCCTCTGTCCAGAAAAAGAACAATATTAAATAAATACTGTTTCCTGAGAGTAATTACACATAAAATATGGAGAGAAAAAGCCAAATATAACAAACTAAATCAGGCAGAAAGCTTATTCATCTGTAGTATACGGAATTATTCATACCTGAATTCTGCTAAATTCTTTACATGCACTACATAGTATTTTATTGTGTTAATAATTGCCTCATAGTGGTGGAACTACTCATAGGAATAAACGTTATTTGGTTTATAAAAAGATTAAGGAATCAGGCCTCAATATGGACCCAGCACACAAACTGGAGTGTATGTGGAGGGGAGGGACTGACCCATGCTCACACAACTATTTTCAGTATTAAGAAAAAAAGCAAGCACTGCTCCCAAGACTGATGCTTCTTGAAATGGTGGATAGCTGTCTGACTGTGCTTTGTATAAGGTAACAGCAACACTCCCTGCAGTGGCACAGGCCTCGTACTCCATAGCGCTTAAGGTACACTCATCGTGCAGCGTAACATGGGGCATACCTAGTTGTAAATTAGCAGTGGTTGTTTCAATTATTTGGAAGAAATTTCCAAAATTCTCAAAGCAGGCATCTAGTTACATCACAATAACAGCAAATTATGGTGATTAGCTATTAGCAAAATAGTCTTGGAATTACTTTGACACCAATACAGAGTTTAGCCATTGCAACAGACAGTGAGGAGAAGCAAGGTTTTTTTGTATGTTATTGTTGGATTTTGTAAATCCAACACTGAAATTAGCTAAGAACTAAACAGCTATTGCCTCTTCTCCATCCAACAATCCTTTTTTTTACCAGGACCAGTATTTACGGCTGCTAACAGTTGCAGCAAAACCAACGAAACATTTGCACGTAACAAATTCTGCTCTGAGTATGAAAGGCTGGCAGAACTAACAGCCCCAAACTTAAATGCAGTCTCCAAAAACCAGCAATTCTCCTAAATAGAAAGATTTTTCACCTATAGTCTCTCAGTTTTCCCATATTTTTTTTTTTTTTATCAAAGGAAAACATTTGATCCAGACATTATTTTGGTGGCTTTTTATATATATTTAAACTAGGAAAAGTGAAGAACTGAAATTTAACATTTTTTTTTTTAAGCACTCATAAAGACAGTTAAGGCGCACTGAATGGAGGCATTCATTCTTTTCACAGAACAATCAAAAGGAAGCCTGTTCTAACAACACAAAGACATATAATCATCTTTTAAAAGTTTAAGAGTTAGTTTCAAACAAATACACACAGACCCTCACAATACCTCCTAAGTTCTTTCTAGCTGCCCCTATAGTACTTTAGGTCTTAGTCTCCTCTACAGCCTTTGAGAAATTCCAGACAAACTTTCCACTCAAAACCCTCCTTAAATCCAATTTAAATAAATATATATATATATATTTAGTTTCAGTTTACTTTGGAGTTTAAATACTATAAAAACATCCTGAATTTTTGAAGTCTCGTTAAAATTTTTAAGATTTTAATTGACGTTTTGAGTAAGTTTCTGGATAGTAATGATAGCCCCCTAAAAAATATTTTAAATGCTTAACATGTATTTTACATCATTTAAAGTATCAAGCAATGAATGTTAACTAAAAAAATTCTTTTCCTCCTTTATCTTCTAGTAATTCATTTTTCTGTAAAATCTTAGTTGTTTTTGTTTAAATTAAAAAACACTGATAGCAGTGTTTAGCATCATATCAATATATTCTGAAAGAGTTTCTTTCTGTTGCTTGGGAATAAGAAAACATTTAAAATGTTCCTCCATTTCTTTTAAACACTGTTTCACTTAAACTTTTAAGAATAGTTACAGCCTTTCCGCAAGGGCAGCAGTGATCTTATCTGGAATATACAAATATAATAAGACGGCATGATTTTTTTTTTTTTGTTTTAGCTGTAGTTTATGTATCTGTTAACATGAATGTACTTAGACACTAAATAAATATAGTTCTAAGAAGTTCAGTGACACTCAAAGGGATTCTGGATAACTTATGCTGTAATCCACAAATGCTAATGATATCTCATTCATAGGAATAGGACATTTTAAAAAGTCTCTGTAATATAGTATGATACCTCAATATAATAATTTGTGTCAAGAGTATCTCTCGAAACCCAATTAATTTATATTATATGCAGGATGAAATCTTACTTTTTAATATATTAATAATATTTAATTACAGAATTCTCAAAAATTAAATATGAAAAATTCGGGCAGGATGATCTAGTTTGTACTTTTGCTTCTAGTCAGGATTGATTATAGTTATCTAGTTATTCTAGACAGATGGATGTCTATCTGTTTTTGATAGCTGCACTGCCTATTGCAGTTCCTGTAATATCCCAGACCATCTTGTCTCTGTCCTTGTTGTTAGACTTCTCTTCATGTCTAATCCAAATTTCTGTTGCTGAAGCGTCAGCCCTATCTTAAAGAGTCGTAACACCTTACAAAGTTTCAGAACTACTTTGTGGTAGGAAGTATATTGTGAAAAGGCTGAAGTGAACAAATATCATGTTGTACAGCCAGTTAATAGATGAAGCTAAAAATCCTCCTTTAATAACCAAAAGCTTTCTCGAAATATTAAAATGAAAGTCTGAAACTCTCTGTAGACTGACAGTCAGGAACCAGTCTGGTTTCCACAGGCATCTGAACTAGGTATCTCACTGTCTCCAGCTGGTTTTGTCCAACATTTCCCTATTAAAATTTGATCCAGGAGAGAATTTACCTTGCAAATAACTAACTAAATATCTGCCTTTCCAAAGGAAAAAAAAAAAAAAAATTAATCTCAATAAGATAAGATTTCTGCCAGACTATTATCCTTCCCCTGTGGAATTATTATTGCTTTTCTAATTACATCTATTTAACATTGGTTATTTGCACACTTTTCTTAGTCTTTAGTTTCAACTTGATACAGGAGTGAATTCAGCTAGATACTGCTCTAATTAAGAGATGATTAAGTAGAGTAACACTCAGCAAGCAACTGTCAGAAGAGGAATGCTATAACAAAAAGCCCTAACAGATTAGAAGCAATAGTCTATGGACGATATTCAGTCAAATCGTAGGAAGAAGGTCTGTTTGCATAGGAGCTTAAACTGATTTCAGCAATTTCAGAAAAAGTGTCATGTAAAGGAAAGTCAGAAAGTGAATCTGTTTTTATTCTCCAATTAGTTACTATTTACACTGTATCCTTCCATGTCTGTCAGCAACACATAAGTAATCTTACAGTGAAATCCTGTCTGCTGCTGTGCCATTTCAGAGACAGTTAATAAGGTGGTTTTCAGGAACACTTAAAACAGAACTCAGATAATGTCTGGGCAGCTTACAAGCTATTTTCTTCCTTGTTCTCTCTTCTTCTATTGACTTAGCATGTCTCCCAGAGTCCAGAGAGATCTTCATTATGACAGCATCAAAAGGTTCAAATTAAAAGTGTGGCAAGACTATGCAAACTTGCTTAACATATTGATTAGCAGTTATATGACTTACCTGTGTATGGCAGCTCCACAGATACTGGAAAGAGAGGCATAAACTCCGTCCCCAAAGACATAAAATTGCCATAGAGGACAGTTTGCTGGGCAAAGGACATCTTCTGTCTCCTTTCTAAGGTCAAGTCCTCTTGTAAAGCATGTGATAGCAGTGGAAGCTAAAGAAAAAAAAAAGAAGTTGTGACCTGGAAATCTTAAGGTTTGTTGATGGGTTTGGGTTTTTTTGGGGTATTTTTTTTTTTTTGGGGGGGGGGGGGGGGGGTGTAAGT
>WHYT01015928.1:16619-63696 GCA_009806455.1 Tetrax tetrax | reverse complement strand
TCGGCTGCGGGCAGGCAGCGGGGGCACAAGGACCCTCCTGTGCCCGGCGGAGAGGCCCTTTGCCGCTCGCCTTTCCAAACCTGCCCGCACCCCCCTCTAACTGCCCCCCGCCTACAACTTTCGAACACTGACTTTAGGCATCGTTTGTTCCAGGAGTCTTAGGAAATGCGAATGAACGCTCAAGTCACCTCGCCGCAACACTTGGTCCTTCTTCGAAACCGAGCGAAGGGGCAAAGCTTTCACCGGTGCTCGCCCCCTCCTCGCTACCGGGGCGGGAAGAGATGAAATCTCATCTGCGGAGAGATGGAAATACCCTCACCGGCATCATTGTGTCGTCTGCATTCGCTCTGAAATGCTAGCGTAAATAATACAGGTAGCTACCTTTCTTTTCAGCAAAACTTGGCTTAAATTAAAGAGAAAACAAATCCAAAACACCTCGCCCCTTAAAAAAAAAAAAACCCAAACCAAAAGCAAACCAATCAAACAAAAAATCCCACTTTAGAACTAGCTTTGCTCTCTTTGCTTAATGCATACATGCATGTGTGGCATAAAGTATTCGCTGGTGGGAGTGTGGAACGGTGTGGAATGGTCAGGGTCCTTATGAATGGGTGGGAAGAGAGGCAGGGGTGCATTTATTAAAATCGTGTTCTTTGCTGGCTGCTGGCATCCACTGTTTAACTTCTAGCTGGGACAGCTGTTCTCAGAAATGAACTTTCAAATATAAATAAACTCTTGGAATTCATAGGAATTAGGATGTTAACTGATTTGCTGGGGTGTTGCAGTCAGCTCCGGCAGCGAGTGGGCACAGCAGCAGCTGCCTTTTGGGAGGCAACTCTCTTTTTTTTTTTTTTTTTTTTTTTTAATAGCTGGTAGCATATAAATGCACATTGTGAAATATCTCTTTGCATAATTGAAAATAAATACATCTGAGAACTTGACGATCCATTGAGATAAATGCTGCATATAGCAAAATAGGAAGCAGGACCTGGGTAAGTAATTCATAAATTCATAATAATTCTTTTTTTTTTTTTTTTAATTTCAAAGCGAAGAAGCGGTCAGAACATAATCTCCCTCCCTCCCTTCCAGCTTTGATCATCCCAGAAACACATTTTTGTGCTTCCCACACAGGATAAAGGTGGCAATGCTTCCCTCATGACATGGTCTTCTCCTACGGGAGCATCTCCAATGCAAAATTATGCAAGGCAGTTGGTGCAGATGTCAGGAACTTCTGCTGGCATTTCTCTCCAGAGAGAGAAATCCCGAGAGCTTGTGAAGGAATTACTGATGGCTTGCAAGCTTGCTCCTCAACTAGGGGTTCACTCTAGTGCGTCACTCATCTTTCTCCTTTGGTGATCAGTTAAAGAGTTGGCAATGGCAGCTAAAAACTGTCCCTGAGTTTGCCTCTCCCCAAGCTGTTCCCCACAGATGCAAAGGGTATTCAGTGCTTTTCAGAAATGGTTCACACTTTCTGCTGCAGCCCTCAGTTCAAGTTTTTTTTCAGAGCTGCAGTAGTTAAGAGAGAAGGAGGCTTGCTTATTTTTTATTATTTTTAAATGGAAGATTCATGGAAGCCAAACGGTGCATCAGGAGAGGTGCCTGCTGTGTGGTTAGCAGGGCCGGTGACGAGTCTTCCCCCTTATCTTCAGCTCAGTGGTGGTGATAAACTGGTGAGTGCCCCACTCCCTTCCCCGGGCCCTGACTGGGGTCGGGAAGGGGCCAAGGGCTCCCAGCTGCTGGCATCCTGCTGCTTGCCGGCCAGCCAGGCCTAAGGGGACCAGCGGGAAAGGGGAGCTCAGACCCAGACCCAGGGACCCAGTGGGTGGCAGCTTTTCCTGAGCTTGTGTCACCTTTTATCTGGTGGCAAGAGAAACTACTTTCTCATGAGTTAATATGTTTCATCCTGGGAATGTCTTCCTCCAGAGGTTGAGGAAAAGGCAGGAGGAAGAGGGAGAGGCATCTCATTTATTATGAGAAATATGGGAAATGCCTGAACCAACGGGCACTGGCTGTCATTCCCATACAGCCCGACAGAAACCTCTTTGTGTGAAAAAAGGCTTCGTGCAAAGATCAAAAAGCACGGAAGAAGGTACTAATTAAACTTTCAGCCCTACACAGCACTTGTTGAGTGCCCTGTGCCTCGCAGTCTGCTCACTGGAAAAATACATTCACCCATCCTCACTGCAGTCCTTCTTTCCCTCCTCTTGACATTTTCCTTTTCCATGATCCCCTTAATCTTATGGGGTTTTGTGTTTGTGCCTTGCCCCTGCATTCTGTTCAGACCTAAGATGCTTTTCTACACACTTTCTTCCCAGAGGCTTCTTAATTCCTCCTCCAAACTGTTTTGTATTGACTTTTGCACATTACCTTCAGTTTTATGTTTAAGAGATATTGAGCGGTGCTTGAATTTTTCAGTTTGAAGCTACTCTGTCTTGGGAAAGTCATGAAGGTGTTGCCATGAAAACCAGTACGAGACAGGCAAACTGGTGCCAGGCTGGCAGAGCAGATGCTGCCAGCTGTAGCAAGGCTGTTTGGTGCCTTCATAGAGACAGGCGCTTTGAAGGGACCTCAGAGGGACATGGCAAGAGTTACAGTGGCTGTGTGCACAGCCCGTTTTCTGACACCTTTGGGCCAATTTGTTAATTGACACCACCAGCCTTTATGAAACTTCCGTTTTTGTTTTGTTCCTGAACTATTGGCTTGTTAGTAAATCAAACAGAAACATACTCGCTTAGGAAAAACACCTAGAATAAGTAAAAACATTGAAGCCAGAAGAAGGAAGCAAATAATGTTGGAAGAAGCACCTAAAGTAAAGGCCATGTAACACCAGACTTTTGATACTCTCTGAGCTGGGCAGCTATGGCCTCACCACAGCGCGAGGCAGGTGAAATGCTTGTTTGTGTGTACGTACATACACGCACGAAAACGTACAGCATTAAGCAGCACCAGAGCACAGGCCAGAACACTGGAGCTCTGGCACCACCCCTCTCCCACTGCTGAAGTGGTCCTTGGCAGCCCTTTGGCCCCCGTCACCCAGCAGGCCCCAGCCAGGGCGCAGCACGGGGGGTACTCCAGCCTGGGAACCACATCGTCTTCTTTTGGAGGCAGGGAGCGCTCACCCATATGGACAGACTCCAGACGGCGGCAGCGGGCCAAGGCCCACTGGGGCACCTCAGCAGGGGCAGCAGGCACCTCATCTGGCATGGCATGGGCTGGGCCCTCTCCAGGGGTCCTTCTAACCATGGCCAGAAGCAGCTCTGAGCCGTCCTCCAACGCGCTAGCCTAGCAGCTTGAGCTCCGAGGAAGACAGGTAGCTGCATGCAGGTCTCTCCTTTCAAGAGTTCAGGCATGGCTGCCAGCAGATTGTTCCTGGAGGGCAGCAGACCCTCGTCTACCTACAGGTCATACATTTTAGATTAGCGATTTATTTTATACAGCAACTGGAGAGTTCTGTGAGGAGTGACCAGACGTGAGTCTGTCTGCTCTCCTATTGGGGCTTTCTCCATGAAGGGGCAGAGGACCAGCTGCCTCTCATCCATCATCAGTACCGCGTTCCCCTCTGCCCCATCCTGCTGTGAGCTCTCCAGAGTAACCTGAAGGCTGGTTCTTACGATGATCTTTGAAGATACTATCTTTTTAAGATAAAATCAACAGGATGTTTGTTACTGTGGATTCTATTACTGTATTAATTTAAATAATCTCATGTTTCATTGATATGAGGATAGAAAGGAAGCCTGGGGACAAAATAATAGAGATAGTAGCAAACATTAAACTTACTTCACATATGAATTTTAAAAACACAAATAAAACTGTAACAACTATTTCAGAAATGGTTAATGACTCTGTATTTGTTCTTGGATGCTTAGCTTGGACTGTCAATAAGACCTTGGTTAGCCAAGAGGTGTATTTTTGTTAGCATTCTGAGAATGTTTTTCTGTGTGCAAATATTGAGGACTCTTAAATAATTAATAAAGACAAGAGTCTTCCACCTTCCATCTGCTGCCCACTCTCTCTTCTGTTTGGCTTTGGGCAGCACTGACATTGTGTACAGCAAACTGCCGGTCAGAACATCCTTTTTTTTTACCCTGAGAGCTGGGGATGCTGATCTTCAGGATGAAACCCAAGGAGTGCTTTCTGGAAACAGCTGATGACTTCTGACCATGTCAAATCCTGTTTCTGCAGCTGGCACTTCTGGTCTGAGGGCTCGTCCGTCCGTTCGGTCAAGAGGCCAGAGGTACTGCTTCCTGTCTCAGGGACACACGTTTCTTAGACAAGTATGTAGCTTTGGGTAAGCGAAGTGCATTTTTCTGCTTCTTATAAACATTATGTTAATCCTGAATGGGAAGTGCCCGGTCGGAGCCTGCCTGTAGTCATATGGCTGTTGTTGAACCTGTGGCTTCTGTTATTCCTGGCTCTGCGGTTGGTGAACATGCTGTTCCTTCCACTTCCTTCGGTAATGGTCATCTGCACATTTTGAGGGTAATCCAGGGCACCGCACACACACACTGCAGCCATTCTTAAAAACATGAATTCTTTGTCTTTCCTTCACACGCACTCACATTTACACACAGTATTTGCAAGGCTTCGTAATGGAATGGAAAAGACATTTTCTGATTAACTTTATAAAGTGAAGGGACGGTGAATTCAGTTTATCCACTTTAATGCCTTATATTTGGAGCTGAATGGGACAAACTATATCCCTTGTTAGAATTTGAATTGGTACCTTTTTTCTTGATTGCAATGATATATGCAGAAAAAAGAAATGAATGAGAAGTATTTGTAAAGGTGCATGATGTACAAAGACCCTCTCTGTAACATACATTTATTGCTATTCCAGAAGAGTACATGTTACCAAACCTTGCTGGTGCCTGGCCGTTTTGAGAAGCAGAAATGTGTCACTGGTGGATTGCCCGAAATCAGAATAATGCAAAACCATTCGTAGCTCTTTTATATTTCACTGGGATTTTGAATATCATAAACTAATGAAAGTCTAATCTGGCTACGGTTTATTAACTGAAAGAAAAAAAAACGTGTTTTTGCAGAGTATTACATAATTATCTATACAGGCAGTTAAAGAGAACCACTTATCAATTTCTAGAAAGAACAGTCATCAAAACATGTCTTACTAGAATCTGTAGTTTAGAATATTTTAGGAGAATTTTAATAACAATTAAGTAAACACATTTATGATATCTATTTATGTACCATTCTATTTTTATTTAATACTGAGATTCTGATAACATTCAGAGGTTTCAGGAAGAATTGTGTTCCTGTTATGTTCAGTGCAATATGGACTTGCAGAAGAATAATAGTTGATCTAGGGAAGCTTATAGTCTCTAGAGATTAAATGACTTTTTAAAATCAAGGGCACTATTGTCTATCACTTACAGCGATGGAATTTCAGTTCAGACTTCACTTAAGCATTTGTCATAAACATTTGTGTGGTTTTAAAAATGTTTTGTATGTATATATATTTATATTTTTCTAATTATAAAAAAAAAATATCTAACCATTTGTGTTGTTGAATCACTTTTTTTTTTTCACACTTGGAATTTGATTTATACTCCAAAATTCATCTCCTTTGGCATCTCAACTACAACTCATACCTTTTGGTGGTAGACTTGGCCTCTGCCTTTTTTTGTAGTCAAATTACTACCCATGTCCAGCAAAAGATGGAGCTGGGAGTATTTTTCACCCTGTTAAGTCCTTCATTGCTCTTTTTATTTTTTTTTCCCCCTTCAGTAGTTATTTGAATACATTTTCTTACTGTGGGAAACATCTACCACAACACTCATTTACCTGCAAGCTGTGCATTGCTAAAATCACAGCTGCTTCGGTAACTGCATCTAGGGTAAGGAAAGGGAGGGCAAGGTACAGAGCTGAAAGTGAGTTGCTTACATTTTTCCTTCTCTGAAGGCATTGGTGAGTGGCAGCCTTTATTCTTCCCACAGAGGGATGGAGCTGTAGGCAGTTTGTGGGATAAGGGAATGATGTCTGAGGATGCCTGGTTTTGTCTGGTGTCTGCTTTTGTGTAGGTGTGAAGGGGTGCTTAGAAAGACTGCTTAACTCTTACTGAATCAGCCAAAAGCAAGACTTTACCACATGTGTATCCTTTGCAACAAAAAGGATCGTTTGAAACTAGAATGATTCAGAAACCCATCCTTAGGCAGATTCATCATTCAGCTCTGCTTGGGCAGATGACTGGAGGGCAGCCATGGGTGAGAGGGCAAAAGCAAAGATGCCACCTACACAAGCACGTGTAAAGCGATGGTTGCCTTGAAGTGTGATGGTCTTAGCCTGGGTGGCTCTGTGCAGCCACAGACGGCTCCCGTTGGTGAGATACGTGGTTAGCTTTGGTGGTGAAGCATTGCTTTTCGGAGGAATATTTAATACTAGGGTTTTTAAGGTTCCTAAGGATGTAGTGCAGGCTCTTCACATTTTAAGCTTTGTGACCAGTCTTTCTTGTGGCATATTAACAGCATGTTGGTTTTGCCTTTTGTGGGGCTGCTCTTTGCCTGAGCCATTTCAGCATATGCATTGGTATAAGGAGAGACAAGCCTGGTTTCTTTTGAAAGAACAGAAGTTTGAGAGGAGAAAGCAAACAGTATATTGGCCTTTAGCTCTACCAGTTCCAGTCAATTCAGAGAGAGAATTTATTATAAGAAGAGTATTCAGAACCGTGTTGGAATGAATAATTAATTTCTTTAAAAGTTGTTCAAGTGAATGGTAGTTTTGAGCCACCAGACATTTCTGGATTAGTTCCTTCTGTTTTTATTTATTTTATTTCCTTCTTTTAACACTGTATTCTGTCTTGGTAAATGGGTCTTAAAAACTTATTCAGATCATGAAATCAAAAGAGAGGAAATATTTTCCCCTCCAAAACAGCAGAGACTAAAAGACAGGAAAAAACAATGCTGCTTTTATTTTAAAAAGTCATGCTGAATGATGAATACAGATTTTCACTTTGGTGCAAACTTTTTTTTCCCCTATCAGCTCTCAATAGTTGGAAAGAGATTTAAAACATTTTGAAATAAGAATCAGTGCAGAAATTAGTGGCCATGATTTTTTTTCCCATGAAGAGAATTTTTTAAAAAAGGGGGTTGCTGCAACCCTTTGCAATAGAAATTTAAGATACTTTATTCAAATATAGATGGCATATTTTTGTAGGACTAGGATCTCTCTGAACAGCTAAGTTCAGAATTGTTTGGAGAAATATTAAGAGTAATATGGGTAATGATAGAACTGTTGGAACTGTTTAGGATGACAGTGTTTACCTTGAGGGCTCCAAGACACACACCCTGTAAAGGATTTAAAGGCCTTAAACTCGTACGCTTTGTTCTCAGATTTTTGTTTTAATTCCTTCTGGTTTTACTGATATTTATTTCCCTTCTTTTGACACTATTGTCTATGTTGGCTCTTAAAATCTTACTCAGCTCATGATATCAAAAGAGAGGAAGTATTTTCTTGTATCTTCCAGCTTGGCAGGGGGATCGGTTAATTCTTAAAATATGAGTGTGGCATGAACTTCTTATTTTGTTACCTCAAGTATTATCAGAATTCACTATCTCTGAATTGAACATTTATTTGTATATATTATGACTTTCACTACTGTGATGTAAGTAATATCTTTTTGTAGTAACAATTATGACACAAATTGATTATTGTTAAAAGAGTAAATAATAGATTTTTTTAATTTATATTTGAACAAAAAATAAAGCATTTTATTTAAATTTGGATCCCAAATTAATTCTTTCAGTTTATTCTTTTTTTATGTCAAAGTTTTAATTAAAAAATAAGTGGAATTTTGAATTGAAAATGTGCCCAGTTTTGGTTTTAAAACATCAATAAAAACCCCTGATTTTCTGAAAGCAAACATCTGATTTTGGCATAATCTAATATTACTATTTGTTAAAGATAGAAAATCTGAATCTTTTCACCAGATTTAATCTTACTTTGTAGAACATCTCCCTGCAGTTCTTTTTTTCTGAATAATTCACTATTCATAAAAAATAAAGTTCCTTGGATGTTTTTGCAGTTCTACACATTTGCATATGTCTATGAAATAAGTTCAGTAAGAAATGTTTACATACATTTGATATAGTAGGTGATTCTGATGCACAAAGTGAAACAGGCATGCTGAATTTTTAAACTTGGTGTGTGTGGAGCAGCCAGTATCTGTCAAGATGGAAAAATTAGATCATTAAGGAAAATTTTGTTTTTCAAAACTGTGGAGAAGTAATTAACATGAACATAAAAATTATCAAAAGCTTTATTTTTGTCTAAAGGGTATCATAGGCATGAAGGTAAAGGAAGAAAAAATGTGTGATAGACAGGAAAACATAGATGAAATGTGAAAGATATAGGGATAAATCAATAAATGGAAAGGCCCAGTCACTGACGAAGACTAAGGTTCCATGGTGGGTGCCCCTTCAGTTCTCCTTTCCAAGCAAGCTCGGGCCCTGTGCAAGGGGTGGACTTTTGATGGGGTAGGTGTGCACCCCTCAGAGGGTTGCCCATCCCCAGCACACAACAGCCCTACCTCAACGCCCAGCTCAGGCTGCGGGGAGGGTTGGGACTTTTGGGAGTGTGCTTGATCTGTCATGGAGGCTACCACTACACCTGTGTTGGAAAAAACACTTTGCTTCTCCATTGGAAAGCGGGTCTGGAAAGAAAAATTTTTGGTTGGCCATGTTTGAAAAGGTGACTAGAGAACATTGTCTTCTAGGCAGGTCCTAGGATAACAGTTCTCTGATATTCTGGTTACTTAACGAGGCCAGACCTGAAGCCAAGGGGACCTTTGAGTAAGACTGGATCCTTACTTAACAGGCAAATCAACAATCAGTACAACCAGGTTAATCTGCAGTTAACACTTGTGGGACTCAAGTCCCACAAAGCCAAGTACTTTTTGTTTTTCAGCTGCCGGTGGCAGGCGTGGCAGTCTCACTTTTTTTTTTCATGGATTTGACTCTCCAAGATATCTGCTTTTATTAGCAGTGGTTGATCTCTCTGTAATGAGGTGACCACATTACAGCTTTGTCAAATTTCTTCCCAAGAATGGTACTTCATGTTCAGATTTTCTGTTTATGTCACACAATATCACACAAAGAGCTGCTACAAGCCTCAGAAGTTGATTTATTGGAAGTGCTTCTTGCTGAGAAAGATTATTTTTATTTTTTTTGTGAATATGTATCTTTTTAACTTTTACAGGGGAAGACTACATTCTTGACTTTTTTTTTGCTTGTACTGCAGCCATTTAATTAACATGAATTTACTAAATTAAAATTAAGACTGTCTTCCAGGAAATGATGCTAAAGGAATGCTTAAATGTACTTTTAAAAATGTTTCTGATCCAAATGTCGACAATTTCTTAAAAGAACATTAGTAGGAGGTCCATTCTTTAGTTTTATAAACATTTTTTCACCTCACGAAGACCCACAAGACCTGGGATAAGGCCAATATAGACCAAAACCAAGTTGGCTGGTGCATGTGCAGAACTTAAGGCCAACATAAATGCATCTATGAAATGTATGTGTATGAAAAATCTAGGGAAAACAGTTTGAAGAAGACCACCAACAAATAGATCACATATGAACATTTCTTTCATGTGCCTGTAAGAGAAACCTTGCAAAAATATTTGGGCAGTTTGATTTGTATATTGTAATGCAGTTGTTAGAATGCAAGAAATATATATCTAAATTTATGAGGTTACTTTGTAGTACGTCTCTGAATAAATGTTTAATCATTTAGCAAATGCTATAAACATTTGCTAAGCTAAACTGATTAAACGTGTGTAAGCTACCACTGTGAATGCTGTACTTCATCAGAAGATTTGAATAATGCATTAGGTGCTTGCAAGATATCCCAAATATAAGAAAAAACTCACTTCTATCTGGTAGGTAGGAAATGAAAGTGTTGTTAGTAAAAGACCGGGGGGGCTGTAACCCGTAGGCGTGTTCACATGAGTGGTTCCGAAGTCGGTGACAGTAAGCACTGTTCTGCCTTAGCAAGGGTTGAAGATTTGCACTGTGTATTAGGAATAATTCTGTACTCCAGCTCTCAAAGGGAAATGTCACACTAATGCCAGCATTTATTGGTATCCAGCAAAATTCAGAGACAATGAGTCCTTGCTCTTTCAAAATCAAACACTCTGTGAAGCAATTCTTTCCCCAGAAAGAGATTTGATCTCATTGTCGCATCTGGCATATGCAAAACCACATCTAACCATTTTTTTCCTTGCTTCCAGGAGAAAAAAGCTCAAATGCAAAAAAACCAAACAAACAACCTTCCCTCACAACCCGGGCTACAAAAAATGTATTATGCTGTAGCTGTCCCTCCCTTGCCAAGTTTCCCTGTTCTGTCCTTTGTTGTTGGAGATAATGCTTTCTTTTAATTTTGAGCAATTCTAAGATACGTATTTTTTTCATAATTATCAACTATGAGTTTATTTGAAATTCTTTATTGAAGCTTGATGACATTTAAGTTTTTAATTTGTAACTTTGCAATTCAACTGTCAGTAAAAATTCAAAATCAGAAGTGGATCATTTCGTTGGGGACGTATGTAATACTGAGTTACCTAAGTTAATTTTCTTATTAGAAAACATGGTGATAAGACATCATTTTGCATGTTTTTGAAGAAAATAGAATATATATACTGTATTTCATAGTATAAGTTTTGCCACATACTTCAAATACAGGATCACCTCCTAATGATGTCAAGCCCTGTTAGATGTGATGCACAGGCACGCTCTTGACAGATAGAAACTGTGATGATTAAAATGGAAATGTTGGCTATTATTTTCTGGGGAATATTCATTACCACCTTATTTTGGACTGCAAGCTTATCTGATAATTTAGAAGTTAATCACCTTTGGCTTTCTCTGCAGGTAATACAGAAGGCAAAGGAGTAATCTCATTCAGATGTTCTTCACTGAAACCAGAGGGAGCCAAGGGAGCCTAGCTTCCTCTTAACTCAGGCACCCCTCGCTAGTGCAGCTGGTATCTGGCAGAGGGAAAAAGATGATTTAGGAGATGACAGTCTTCTCTTCCATAAGTGGCCTTTACTGGTCTTATGCCTGTGACCCCATTTGCTGCTTCCTGCCGTATTGGGGTGACCCAGGCATTCTGGCCAATCATGAATATCCTGTCTCCACAACTGGTAGGAAGCAAAGCACGGATTTCCACTGTGTGTAAAGCTGAATTCCACATGCCACCGTGGATGTGAGTTATGGAAAAGCCAGCTGGATGTGTATTTTGCACTGAAAGCTGAAAACAGGGTGGTGGTATCGCATCAGCCAGATGACAGTTTTAATATGCTAGGGGTGGATTGGATGATAGTGGAGCCATCAGGAAAGTTAGAGATGGATCTACAGGGGTTATACAGGTAATGGCGAATTGGAAGAAGTAGTCTGTACATGTCAGTGTATATACATGCATTGGCTTTTTTGGAGGGGGTGTTTAAAAAACCAATACATACAAACTTATATAAATATATATATCTACACATCATATGTAGACGTGTATTTATAAAGTCTGGAACCTACAAGGATAAATATGATGGGTTAGCAAAAGGGTTTCAGCATGTTAAGGATAACAGAGCAAACAGCATGCAGTGAAAATGTTAGCACTGAAAATTTCAGGGGCAAATTCAAAAGCGTTAGCATTGTAGATCAGGCCTATTGCTACAAACTTTTGCTGGAACAGCAGTTGGTTGCAGATGTAATTTTTTATGTCTGATATTGCTGTGGCAACAAGATGTCACCTGGAGTCTGGAAAGAGAAGCAGCGAACTGTTGGCAACGAGAGTGAGACCAACTGAAGAAAGCACAGAAAAAGGAAGAGGCAGAGAGCGAGGTGTTGAAAAAAGATGACAAGTGGAATACAGAAGGAGAGAAAAGGCAGGGAAAAGAGAACTGTCTGGATAGGCTCTATTTGTTGTTTCTTTTGCCTGCTTATCATTTGAAGCATTGATCTTATTCTACTCTCCTCAAAGGCTTTGAGGCTTTTGTCCAACCAGGAGTTACAAGAAGGAGTAGGCAGACACGGTGAATATTTATTGACTTAACTGGAGTATAATATTGTTAACAAGGCAAAAGCCTTTTAGCTACATGGCAAAGAATCAGGATTAAATAAAACCCCAAATCCTCTCTGGCTGCAGTATCAATCCCAGATCAGTCTCAGAGAGTGAGAGTCGTGAAAGCATTAAAAATAATCTAAAAATAAAGATTCAAATAGCTAATATCGACATCCTGTTTATGTACAGAAGCACCAATTGAACTGCTCATTCTTACAGCTTGCTTTTGCAGCCTTTTTTTTTTGTCCTTCAGACAGGCAGCCGGGGGCCAAATGACTATCGAAAAATGCATGGAGGAGCTGAAAGAAAAGCCAGTCCAAGGATGTGAGCTTTTCCATCGCTGCTGCTCTCTGAGCTAGGAAACTTCCTCTTTATTAAAAAAATTCCTCATACCAGCTAGTTCCCAGAAGCTTGGAGAAGAGAGTCGTTTTTGGGAAAGAAGGATAGGACTCTTCTATCGACAAATAAAGGAGAGAGTGTCTTACGAAAAAGCTTTATCTTCCTCCTTTCCGTGTTTTTTTTCAGTGTTTATTGTGCAAGTGCATAGGTATCTCATCAGCCTCTGAGGCTGGGAATGCGCTGACAAGTCTCAAATACAGCCCCGTTCTCTCATTTTTCAGAGCAGTGCCCCTCTTCATTCCTGATGGAAAGTGGCTTTTTTTTTTTTTTGGTGTGCACATATTTTTGTTGTTACCTGAAAGGTAATACTATTTCCCTCTGTGACACCATTAGAAAAGTGGTCTAGAAGGTGCTGTGTTCCCAGTACTTCTGCTATGTGTAGCTGCCATGCAGTTTATTAGCAGAGATTTCTCTTGTGAATGTCTCTGACACGCTGTGATTTGGCTTTGCTGGAGTCCTTTAGAAGAGGCATTGAATTACAATAAGAGGATAGCAAAAGTGAGGAAAAGAGTTATTTAATATTGCAAGAGATCTCTGTGTGTATATTTAGCTACAAGGACAGAAAAATAAAGGAAAATAAAAGTATTTTAATGATTTTAAAGCATTTTGGAACTTAATTGTTCTCTCATGGATATGACGGAAAGTCCCATATTCGCTCTGCTGTGTATATCGTACACGCAATTGTTAAACACGGATGGAGTTTCACAATGCTCTGCCTTCAGGGGCAAAGTCAAATTAAAGGGTCCTCTGTATCCCCCCCCCCCATACTGTTATCCTGCACTACTATACACCCCCGCACACACAATGGCTTGTGAGGCCACCCTGACATGATGTGAAGGGATCCAGGTTGATAATAACTCTCCAAAAGGGTTATTTTCAGCAATCCGGTTTACCCTGCGCTCCCACAAGCAGTTGTTGTGGCATAGCTGGAGGGAGAAGCTGCAGCGGAACAGCAGGACCACACAACCGGCGGTGGGAAGGAGCAGCTGATGCCAACGTCTTGGCATCAGTGCTGGCAGACCCAAATGCAGGATGTACCCTACGACCATTAACACCTTTGCAGCCATGGGTTTGATCTTGTTCTTGCTGAAAAAAACTAGGCTGCTTTCCAGTGGTGATAACCAGTGGTATGAAGGACGTGGTCTTCTCCTCACTTCAACTCACTACAACTGCAAAGATCATTTGCTGTCGGATTTTTTTCTCTGAGAATACTTTGCTGTATCTCTCCTATTTAATAGTTCTACAACTATCTTACATGAACCACGCTTTTCCATATTTCCGTTTGTGTCAACTGGGTATTCCACATGTGAAATTAGAAATCTGCGGTCAAAAATTAGCAGCTGAGAATATTCTGCCATAAACCAAACCAAAATTAACTTCTGATTTGAGTGCAGATGTCTTTAAAAATTAATAGAAGTTTTTGCATGTCTTTAAAATATTTGAAATCTCAGTTGAGATGGTTTTCTATGTCAACAATTTTTTTTTCAGTTTCTGAATCACAAAATTGACGACATAAAGAGAATTTATAAAATTATTTTAAAAAATAATTTAGAGTTTACAATTTTGACATTTTAAAATTCTAAAAATAGAGCTTCTGGGTATATTTACTCAGTCACTTTTAAATTTACTGATTTTTTTTTTCAAGTGTTTATTGTCTTGAGCTGGGACTCTTATGTCTTGCATATCACTTAAGTGTCACATGACAGAGAGTATTTTTATAATTTTATCATTGGAAATATTAATGTATAGTCCACTTGTCTGGGAACAGAAAGCTTGTGAAGGTGTCTGAGAACAGGAAACATGAATTCACCCAGTCTGAGTGGGCCCTCAGTAAGCAATGCCTACCCTCTAGGCTGACCGGCTGGACAGATTTAGAAACCACTGTACAAACCAAAAACTTTGAGCTCAAAGGAAAAAAAAGCAGAGAGAGATATATCTCATTTCATTTTAAGTATTAAAAAATATGTAGTCTTTTAATTTTTACCTGCTCAGTTATTTAGTATGAAAATGCTGCTTGTATTAATCTTGTTATGAATTAAGAACTGCCATAACTTCTGACCCTTCCCTGTCTCATCATCTTGCAGTTACAAGGTCTGGTTACATCTTCTCCTCTGCACTTCAACCGTATTGATTCTCGAGCTTCAATTCACAAAACTCTCCTGAATCCTTTTGATATCATCAAACCCCTTCTCAGCCCTTTATCTGCTGTTGTGGAGGAGTGTGGTCATTTACAGGCACATCCAGCACTTGGATCCAAGGAGATGAAATTTCCTCCCTGTGGTTGCATCAGTTGTCTCCTCCATATTGACCTGTTTCACATTTTTTTTCACAGCAGCCTCTTCTCAATGGAGAGAGAATTTCCCTTGTCTCCCCACATTGGCATCAGGTTGCTCCCATCCGCTCTGTCAGATCTGCAACAGCTGTATCCTCCTGATGATATGTATAGAGCAGCCAGAAACTGATCCTGCGGATGGGAAGAACAGTAGGTCTTGTGTTTAATAGGTGTCAACCTACACAGGGATGAATTTCCAACCCTCTGACCACCTGTCACTCCTATCGAGAGCTGTGGGAGTTAACAAACCTTACAGAATTTGGCCCAGGAGTAACGGGAGCAATTTGTAAAACGGGTTGTCAGATGTGAAGTTCCCCATGCAAATTGTTACCAAAGCTGTGCACAGAAAAGTTGAGATGCTGACAGAAAATTTGATCCTTATGCTGCAAAACCGACTGGGTATCAAAATAATTTCTGCAGTGCTTCCGTTGAGTTTCAGCAATGTTAATCAGAAAATTATCTTAAAGCTATACTAAAAGTAAATTCAAACAAAAAAGTGCTGATAGAATTATTAAAGTTGCAGTTGATGTGTTTTATTATACTTGGAAAAATATTAACTGACATTCCAGTAAAAATGGGGTTCATTTTACTGTTTTGTCATTATTAGTACTAGGATACACACAGCTTCGGCGGTGGGAGAGCTCGCTACTTTTCTTAGTGCAGATGCTATTTCATCGAAGGAGCAGAGATATAGAAAGTTATATTTCCATAGATTTTTAAGTATGTATTGTTCAAAAGATCCTGGTTCTCTTAAAAAAGAGGATGATGGGCCCAAAGTGGAAATTTAAGCATCTTACAAGTATTGTTGGAGAAAGAGGTCTATGATGTTGCCATTTTGATGAAGCTGTTACAGTGCCAGTAATCTCTGCAAAAATAATCTGTTGACAGGAACTCACAAAAATGAACAGAAAGAAGCCAACAATCAGTTATAAAAACACTGCTTCTAAAAACCTATTTCCAACACTGATCTGTTCATTCAAAACAGCAGCAGAGGCTAAGCTCGCCTGAGATCGATTCTGATATTGAGAGTTACTTGGAAGAAACTTTGAATTTTGTTTTTAAAATTAAGAAAACAAAATTTCACAAAAGGAGTGCTGGTGATTGGGAATAGCTTTTGAGTTCTGAAACAATTTAGTGCAATGGTAGGAGATGATACTGACTATCAATTTAAAATATTTAGTGTTTTTTTGGAAGCTCTGCAGTACCGTAGGGGTAATTCCGCAGAGGTGTGGAGTTTCTGGTTACGTATGGCAAACTGGCTTTAATGTACCTCAGGTACAGCCATCGACATGATTAATTATAATCTGAATTTCAACATCATACTTCACCCTACTTTACTAAAACCTGTGGCCTATCTTCCCTAGTGGCATGTGCCTCTCTTGCCCCAGTTTCCTTCCTGGAAAGAGGTGATGAAGTGTAAAAGTAGGTGACTATAAGTGTATCTAGATGCTTGCAGTCAAATCCAAACTACTCACTACATGCAAGCTGACTTGCAGCCTGAAGCAAGCCAGCTGGATCAGCAAGCGGTGAAAATCCGTCAGGGAAAAGGGAGAAGGGGTCCTGTTCAGATTCCAGCTTCACAGCGTACCCAGACATGGCTGTGTTCCTGTCCATAGAAACAACGTGAGCACCTCTGGGAACACAGGTCATTAAAAATAAGGATGTAGTCTATATGTCTAGAAACCTAACTTAAACCTGACAGAGACTTTTAACTTAAGAGAAAAAAGTTTAACTTTGGCAGCTTCTTGTTCTCAAAAGTAAAATGCAATGACACTTCTCTTCTTCGGCTTCATAAATAGAGACAGATTTATATGCAAATGTCCTCTTGTAACTAATCCTAGAGCCCTGTGTCTGCCAAACTGACAGAACTTCGCCCAACAGCTACAAGGCTTGGCAGAGCAAGCCATACAAACACACACTCCTATATATATAGGTTTACAGAACATTCTGCCATCATGTTACTCTGTGGTCTGGAAAAAGTGGCACTTGAAAGTTTATGAAATGTTACTAAGAAACTCTTGAATTATAATGTAGATATATTCTACCACAGAAATTAGAAATCACAAAATATTAGAGCATGATGGGTCAACGGTTACGTTTCTCATGTGTTGGTGAGAGGTACAAAGGAAGAGATGAAACTATTTGCAAGAATACTGAAAATGACTAGTTTATGTGGTTTTCTCATCATCAGGACAAACTATGGTTTCTGACAGGGCCAGATGGAGCTGTGGTCTGGACTGGCAGCACGGATCCTTGTCAGCAGTATGGAGGCCTCCAGTCATGTTGGCCTTGATCTTCTGCAAAGCTTGCATCAGTCCTCTCTGGGGAACCAAGCAGTCTGCTCTTGGGAGATCGGGGCTGTGCGGCTAACTTTGCTAGTTTTGGGAAAAAGTCAGCTAACTTCTCTAAGCCTCAGTTTCCTTGTATCTAAAATAGTGATAATAATGATCTGTTTGATGAGGCTGCTGTAAGACATCAGTGCTTGTGCATATTGCTGCTATTATTAGTGATTTTGGGACCAGCACGATGGGAGTACTTCGAGAGACTTAGAAACCAGGCAAAACCTCAAAACTTCAAACATTTATTTATGCTCAGATAATAGGTGACTTTTCTGTTAACTACTAAAAAAGAGGCATTAATCAATTTATTAGTCGATCTTTATATACGAGACGATACAAGTCTGATGCCACATCGCTGGCTTTGGTGGTTCTTCCCTCTGAGACTGAGAGGCTAGGCTCAAGAGCTTTTCCCCATGGGACAGCTTTCATGAGCTCCACGGGGTATACTGATGTTTATATACGCTTTTTCACGGTCAAGATCTATCTGATCGAAAGGATTGTTTTCTCCTTTCCTGGATCAGCCTCTGCTCTGGTGTGTGGAGGGATGTTACAAGCTGGGTGCCACTGCTTGGGTGCCAACCTATTCCAGCTTGTTCGGAGCAGTGCTACCTGCAGGCAGACTGTGTGCTCGTACTCTGATTCCTTCTAATAGTTATGAACCAGGTACTGTTAACTTAGTTTTAATGATTTTTATGCACCTATGCCAAACAAGCAGATACGACAAGATGTATTTTCTTTCCTACTCTAAATCAATCAGTCTTCTAGTAAGTCTAGGTACAAGACAAACAGAAATATAGAGAAAATAGACCTTCATGCCACATTAAGATCATCTGATGAAAACACTGTAGAAATGTAAAATGTTAGAGCAGTACCATAAGAATGTAACATTACAAATAGGGATATTGAAAATGTAGTTTAAAAATAAATTAGAAAATGAAAGGTGTCTAGTACTTGCAGTTGGATGACATACAGAGCTACAATACTTTGCTATCTTTTTGAGTATTAACATAAATACTTCCTACTCTGTGGGGGGAAAAAATGGCTGCATCCATCCTGTAGAGGGGTTGATCTCTACTGGTTTGGTCTCCGACGTGTCTCAGGCAAACTGCGAGCATGTGCGCTATCCCATCACACGTTCCGTTTTCCTGCAGAAGGAATTGGAAGTGAGGCAACATGGAGGAAGATAAAATCCTCCCTAATCCATACCCCTGGACAGTCAGTGAACCAGACTGCAGAAGCCCACCTGCCCTAACGCTGGGCTGTGCCCCCTACACTGTGCACCTACGAGCAGGACTAAAAGGTGCGCTGTGGAGCACTGCGGCCTTACCTTACAGACACAGCCAGCAAGAACCGTATCACAGCAGTGACTTACCTGACCTCTTGGTTTCTACTGAACTTGAATTCATTCTCTCTCTTTTTTTTTTTTTTTCCCCTCTGTTCAAGCACCCCAATGTGCAGACAAGGTAACCAATCCTTGCCCAGCAGAAGGGGCTGCAGACTGCTTGATCTCAGGGCACACAGCCTCAGCTGGTAGGGATTGACATAAATGAAGTTCCAGCAATTTACTTCAGCTGAGGATCCCATTTGTCTGCTAGTTTGTTCCATAACTCTTTTTGTAGTTTGGCTGATTGGTTTCTTTTTCTTTTCAGCTAAGTGAAGTTCTCTAGGCTCAAACAACCTTTTTTTTTTTTTTCCCTCCTAAATCTCTGTTGAAATAATTGCTGTATCTAAGGACATTCTAAAGATTTGAATGTGAACGCCTCACAGTAAGTCAATGTCTGTTTTACTTATTTTATATCATATTGCACTAAATCTGTTGACCTTTAGTCATTCCAAATACACTTTTTATGCAAGCAGAAGGTGTAAAACATGTAGTCAAGTATGAGAACTTCTTATGTATTTGGGTGTATTTCAGTGAAATAGTATACCTAGAATAAATAAATATGCTTGTCGGTTTATTTTTTTTTTCCCCTGTTTGGCCACGCAGTGAAAAGCCGTAGTATTCCTTCATGCTACTTCTGTTTTAATCATGTAACATTATTAGAATAATTGGAAACAAATTTTGGTAGATAGTGTAGAAAAAAAAGGTTTCTTTTTTTTTTTCAAATGATAATTTTGCAACATCCATCAGGTGGCTTAAAAAAAAAAAATCCAACTTGGGAAACTGACATTCATGACTGTGATAGATCCATTTATCTGAGTTTTCAGATTCTCTGGTGCTTAAAAATTTCCATAGCTAATCTAATTCCCCCAAAATGCTTCAGTCCATGGAGACTAGAAATCATGTGCTTAGAAGGAGCACATTTAAGTATTTTAGAAAAAGCGTTGAGAAGGAGTACCGGGGCAGGAGGCAGGATACTAAGGAGGACTGGAAGAAAAGAGCAGTAGGAAAAGTTATGAGATCAAAGCTTAGCACTGTTCCAGCCACTGCTGATTTCAGTTATCAAAGTGCTAATGTA
The DNA here is from genome assembly GCA_009806455.1 of Tetrax tetrax. Lineage (NCBI taxonomy): Eukaryota > Metazoa > Chordata > Aves > Otidiformes > Otididae > Tetrax > Tetrax tetrax. The sequence goes on along the minus strand of WHYT01015928.1, from coordinate 44,101 downwards.
GTTTTCTGTGAAATATTCTCTTATATAAAGCTTTATTTGTAGGGAAGACTTAGCACTTCAGCTAAATAGTAGAATTGTCAACTGTGGTCTTCTGTGTGAGGAAAAACTCTTAGGCTATGATACCTGGGAAGACGGGAATAAATAACACTCTGGAGAAAGGGGTGCTTGTAAGTAAGGAGAGGGTGTAAATAGAACTGTTTCATTTTGTTGTAGAGAAATTGGGGAAGGATCCAAGAAATATTCTTGAGTTATTTTGAAGATTAAATGATCAAAGAATTTAATTAGAACTGTACCAATTTTGGAAAATATACCTAGCACACAATCTTCAACTTTTTTTATTGCATTTTCCAGGCTGGTAAAGTGTTGTGGTTTTGCTTAGTGAGGGGGGCCTAAGGTGGTAGCTTCTGTAGGAAATTGCTAGAAGTCGCTCCCCTTTGTTCAGTGGACTCTGATTAAAAATCAGTTGTATACTGTGGCCAGGAGTGAGCCTTGGTGAAGTAAAGTAAAAGGAGCACCCTATGTTTTCTGTGTGGCCTAGGTGTGCCATCACCAATGAGGTGAAAGGAACAACGCATGCTGTACCTTCTAGTGTTAGGACAGGTCCGTCGCTCTCCAGATCCTTGTAAAAGTCTTGTAAGTCCATGAAAACCACATTTCTGACTTTTCTGTGGATGATTGCTCCACCAACTGTACTGTAACCTGACGTACCTCTGATTATATCTACCTGAATGAGAGCTCTGCTAGGAGCTAGCCAGGTATCAGCAGAGCTGGCATACCAGAGTTTGGCTAGATGGATTGGAGAGAAGGGAGAGGCATGCAGGTGTAAATCTTCACTGATTAGAAAGAGGAGACTTGCATGGTGTGGCAGATACATGATCCAGCTGTAAGAAATCATCTTTATCTGTGATCCACCAGCTGCTTTTCAATTAGTATCATCTTCAACTTCTTTGTCACCAGATTTCATCCTGTCAATCAAAATGCTATTGAGCCACGCATTTCCAAAGGGCTTCCTATTTGTAAGTGATTATTTTGAAATAAAAATAAAACCATTACAAAGACCATATTTTAATGAGATTTTTTTTTTTTTTTGTGCAATTCAACCACAGGCATGTTTGATTTTTCACGTGATTGGTCTGGGTTGCACTATGACACTGTTAGTTATATGTTGCAATTACATCCTTCAGTCAAACAATTTATTTAACATATTTAATAGAGGTAATTTTACTCTTTGAGTAAAAAAGATAAGAACATAATACAAATCCAAGACCAGTGGGACTGAGGGAGAGGAAAAAATGAAAATTACAGTTTTTAGAGTTCCAGGAGCTAAATCCAAGCCAAAGTCCTTTCAGATCTTTGGCTCTGAGAGTTGTCTTCTGGAAGGATCTCTAGAGTACCATGGCACCAGATCTGCTCTAGTTAATGTAGGGGTAGCCCTGAAGTCTGTTGGGTTTTGGTACATGCTCTGAAGAACGGTCTAGTGTCTGAGCTAAGGGCTTTGGGTTAGCTTATACCCATCTTGGAAAGTCTTTTAGTGCTGATGGAAGCACTCCACAGTCCACAAGTGGCCCCACAACTCCTCTTAACAAGAAAGCCTTGTTTGTCTTTTGCTTTCCTGCTGCTTTTGTGCCCTTTGACCACAGCAGCATGGCACTAATTTTCCAGACTCTTCTTTGCATTTGCTGCATCCTGCCGTTGTTGCAGCTGGTTGCTATGGTGTGAACTGAGTGACAGAGCACCCCTCAGAGCCACCGACACCCTGTAGAGCAAAGGGATCTGAGTGACTGATGGCCCGGAGTAGTCACTGTTCTCTCCTTAACCCTAGACACGGAAGGCGGATGTCTTTGCCCTGCATAAATCAGCTCAGCTCTGTTTGGTTTTTTTCCCCGGAAAGCTTTCTTTGCAGGGTCTAAGTCCTGGTTGACACCATCCACCTTTTGCGTAGCTGTCAGCTATAGCAGTGGGAAGTCAGTGTAGAACGTGGCAAAGGGCAGATCCTTTGCAGTGCCTGGAAGTCCATGTGCTTCTGATGGTTTTGATATTAATCAATCAAATCAGACAGGAGAAAAAGGACAGATTAACTAGGGGACAAAGGACAGCACTTTGCAGGGTACACTGAAGAACAGCGGAAACAGGGTTTATCTGGAAACAGAAGCAATGTGAAAACATTAGATTTTACTGTGTACTCATACCGGTATTGCCCTCTGACAACAGTGGAATTGTTGTAATGTAAATCCCTTTTTCTTCTTGTATCTCCTCCAATATGTTCATCAACCCCATAACTAGCTCGTGAAAAAAAAATTAGGCAAGATTGAAGAAAATCAGTTTGTGCAAATAAAATTATTTTTTTATGTTCTGGTTTTACTATCTCTCATAATGGCAAGTAATTTCACTGGCTGTTCATGGCTGCAATGCTCAGTGTGTCTGTTATAAAAAACTTACTCTTATTGTTATACTCACTAAGCTTTAATAGAAAACAGAGCGTTTTCAGGATGCGGATAACTCCAAATTCATGAGCAGCCAGAAAAGAATTGGACATTCAAAAAACATCATGTTTCAGGAAAAATGTAGGTGGCCCTCTGTCCTGATTTCATGGCACTGTTTGTTTATTTGATTATTTAGTCTCATGTCTTAGAGATAGTTTGTTTGAATTTTTAAATTACATTGGTCCAAGATTATTATTTTTATTAAGTTACTGATAAACTCTATCCTATTCAAACAAGTTGTGAAGAATACTTCTCACCTGTCAGTCTCAATAATAACTGGTCCTCCAGCAAGAGTTGAGCAAACCTCTTTCCTTTATTGTGATAAATATCTACTCGGTATTTTAAAATGAAATTTAGGAATGCTATTTAGTTTGCTCAATGTCTAGTAATAATTTTATTCCCAGTCTTAGTCCCCAAAGCACTTTTACTTTATTTTAAGCATGATTCAAGTTTGACACCTATTTGTCAGGTGTTACAGAAGGGATTGTTCCTGATGCTCCATCCCTGGAAACATTCAAGGCCAGGCTGGATGGGGCTCTGAGCAACCTGATCTAGTCAGGGATGTCCCTGCTCCTTGCAGGGGGGTTGGACTAGATGACCTTTGAAGGTCCCTTCCAACTCTAACCATTCTATGATTCTATGATTAACTAAACAATTAATTCTGCTCCTTAGTGCCCAGCCCTGCCCCTTTCGTTCTCCATAAAAATTTCTTGTCAGATTTGTTCTGCCTACTGAATTTAACCTCTGCTTTTTTCTTAGCTCTAGGACTATTCATTCTATACTTACTCTGGGCTTAATCTTCCTTGCCACAGGGCTGGCCGAAAGAGTCAGAGGCTGTATGCCTCTGGAAGAGGAGGACATGGATTTCCTCCCCCAGAAACCTGCAGTCCTCTAATTTCTCCCCTTTTCCAAGCCTAAATTTCCTGTAAGCTCAGGCTCTTGCAGATGAGAGGGAGAGAGTACCTGATTCTTGTCATTTTTCTACTAGCTTACCTGCTAGGAAATTAATCTTTTCTCTCTCCTTTGTTTTCGGGTGGTAGGTATGAAAAATTTCTGTAGAACAGTATTTTAGGCTTCTAAATATTTTTGCTTTTGTTTTTCTCCCACATTCGCTTTACAGGGACTGACCTTAACTCCATGTTTAAAATTGGCTTTTCACTTTTCATATTGACTGACCTCACCACGACCAAAATAAATAATCTGATGCATCTGTAATCTTTCACTAGGGCTCCTCTTTTATTTTATTTTAGGAAAATTGAAACAAATTAGAAGAGGCATTTGGTAAATTTTCCTGCTTCAGAAAAATAAGATTAACTCACTGCTTGAACACTTTCCGAACTCTCTTGGCTCATCATGTCTCCAAAATAGCTCTGTATAGAACTTCCAGATGAGTACATTGACTTAATCTGTTAGCTTTGGCGACTACTAGTAGTGTTGAGTAGACTCTCTTCTCCTTGATAATGATTAAGCAGTTGTGGTTGAAATTACTTTGTTGCTAGAACAGTTTCCACGTACGTAAAAGGCTCATAAACAGAGCCATGGGTAATAACAGAAACCTGACTCTTAGCTTTGTGGCACTATGCAGAAATTCTGGAAATTCTGCAGAAATGTCAAATAATTTTGTTCCAGTGTGTTTTTTAATTACTAGTTTTCAGTCTAGACTGTGAACCTTTTGTCTTCCAATTTTGTATTTGTGAATATTACCCTTACTTTAAGTTTTTTGGATGTGCCGTAAGCTTTTGCGCACAAAGTGAACAAACAGGCAGGGCAAGTGATGTCTTGGATAAAGATGAATTTTCTGGCAGCATCACAGCTGTGGAGTGCCAGGGATGCAGCTTGTAAAGCCCAAATGGCATTATTGACTGAGTTCAAGGAGCAGGATTACATGAGGGTCAGCAAGAAAAGAAAGAGATTTTACCGCTAGAATTTTACCTTTGCATGGTTTCTTATGTTTAATGTTTTAAAGTGTAACTTCAAAGTGAATCACTTGGCCTTTTCAATATTTAAGTGATTTGAGAATGAAAAAAAAAAAAAAAAATTCAGATATTCCTTTCTCATGTCCCCCTTTACGGCTTCATTAAGTTACTGATTTTCAGGCTTAAGAAAGTGCAAAATCCTTGCCCTCCTGGCACTTAACACTCTTAAGTGGTCTCAAACCAGTCGTGCTGGTTTTCCTTAAGGAAAATTTCATTGCAACAAGTTATTTTGGTGTGATGTAGTCTGGTCCCTTGGTCTGACAGCAGGTGGGGTATCTCTTTCAATGCCTGTGCAAACTATAGGTTTGTTACCTCTGCTTGCTTGAGAGATTATTTGAAGGCAGAGGGTGTATTTTGAAATTATCATGTCTAATGGTTCCTATTTCTTATGTGTTTGAATTATTTAAGATAATAGTAGATATTTAAGTAAAAACACTCCCATACATGGAGGCAGATACTGGAGGATGAGGGGAGGATTTTCTACCTGAAATCTGTAGGACTTCTCATGGGGGAGACACTTGCCGTTAGGTCAGTAGAGAAAAAACCTCTCCAGATTCTTGCTTTTCTGTGAAGTTGGTTTACATGGATTTTAATCCTCTGGCTTTTAACTATGTCCTGTAGTACTTCAGTGAATGCCAAGCAGAGATTTGTAAGTGAGAAAGAAAATCTGCGTGTGAAAAATGTCTGGGGAGCAAGCAGAGAAAAGAAATTAAAGCAGAAAAGAGAACTTGGTAGAGTAATTTGTCTGGAGAAAATTAGCAAGTCAGCAATGGGCGATACCATTAGCATTAAAGGTGGAATAATTTTAGCATGCTTCCTGGAAGTAGTGTGATAAATGCTGAAATGATAAAAGCCACAGTTAGGATTAACAAGCATATGCAGTTTGCACTTCCAAGAAAATAAAAAGACACTAAGTATTTACTTGCATCTAAATTGTATGTCTTTTCTGTCTGTTTTTCTGTCTGTCGTGGTGGTGAGCAGTACTTCAAGGACCCATTGGCCTTCCAATGGGCGGCCATCCTTTTACATTTGGGGTTGGTTTCCCACAGCTGTCAAGGTGTTTGATTTTTAGAAGACTCACATTATTTCTGCTCTTTTATTCAACCGTGAGAAGGCAAGAGAGATAATTTGGATTTTGTTACGTCAATCTACTACCTTGTCTCATGGGCAGAGATATATATTGTACTGTCCTTGGTGTTTGCAAATACGTAACTGTGAACTTGCAGTTGGCATTGTGGTTTTACACAACGGAGAAAATGTTCGTGTGGTTTATGTGTGTGTATTAGGAATTTTCAAGAAGGCCTCAAGTTGGGCTGTTGCCATTAAACTTGTGATTAAAAAAAACCATCAAGCAAGCCAGGACACAGATGTCATATCTGCAAAGTGTCAGTGAGATCAAGTGCTCAAATACGGTAATTGTAGTGACACAGTTTTTTTATTATGGCTTATGAAATATAGATAGCTTGGACTAATTTGTTGCCACCAGTCGATAGTGGATGGAAATCTGCATTAGAATCAAGTTCTGGGCTACAAAAATCTTTTTCTTTTTCTCTGAAGCTGCTGCTGCTGACAGTGCTGGAAGTGCCAGGCTGGACGGATCGCTTGGTCTTGCTCATGTGACTTCTGCTTTCCTGCATTTTGCTGATTTCAGTTGTAGCAGAATTAAGAGAATAATAAGCACTTCTGAAAAATCTATCTGTTTTTATATAAAGCATGTGTGTGTGTTGGTAAAATCAAAGCAAAGTTTGCAAATGTCTAACTTTGACCTGAACTTACAAGCCTTTGGTGGATGTGGTACCTGATGACAATCATAGAATCATAGAATGTTTTGGGTTGGAAGGGATCTTTAAAGGTCATCTAGTCCAACCTCTGTTGGACAATGAATGCAAACATGCAACAGACCTGTCTGAAAAGAGTTTTAAGTGCCCTATGTTATTAAACATTTAAAGTTGAATAAATTTTCTTAGTATACTATTTGTAAAGATACCAATAGTTCTGTTTGTTGGGTTTTTTTTTTTTGGCAGTGGTAGTGTCTGTGATTTTTTTTCATTATTGATGGAAATAATTAAACTGACCATCAAAGGTTTAAATAGCTGCAGCAGTTTATGCACTGGTATAGTTTCTGGCCAACTAAACGGCAGCACATGGTGGTTCCTGCACGTCAGCCTGTTGCAGCGCGTTCATGAGCGCTACCAAAGAGCCTGATGGAAGCGGAGTCTCCTCAGGAGCACGGGCATCGCAAGGGGCTCCGCAGGTGGGCAACGTCCTGTTTGTGTCAGGACTGCTTCACCCTTCAGACAGAAACTAAAGAAAACTGTCTTTCTCCTGTGTCTTGCATTGTGGTTGTAATTTGTGGGATTTTAAATAGATTTAGCTCAGCTCATTATTCTCCAAATATCTGGACTTTTTCCTGGAAAGGTGATGCTTTCAAAAACTCATGGTGTTAATTCAGGACTTTAGATAAACTAAGTGTCTTCAGAGGCAGTCCTGCAACTTTGTGATGGGAGCCTTTTCATAAGGGCACTGTTTGAACATGACACAGCTTTGTGTGTTCAACCTCAGAGTGGAAGTGCTCTTTTCCAAGCGTTTACTGTGGGCAGAATACAAGAAGTGCAGCAACAAATATTGCTGGCCACAAGTAATTTTCTTCATAAAACTATACCTGCATTTTAAATTATACAAAATGTATTTGAATATTTTACTGCTTCTGATGCTGAAGAGAGATTTAAAGTTACGTTTTTTTAATTTCATTCTGTAAAGGCATCGATGGCGGAGCGGTGTTAGGACAATATTTTTTTGGGCAAGGGTTTTTCAGGCAGTGATGGGCAAGACAAGCACTGGAAGTAGTTGCATTGTATTTGTGTGAGAGGTGTGGGTCAAGCACAGAGGCTTGGCAGCAATACATTTATGGTGGAGTATGAGCAAAACACAACATTATTTCACGTCCCCAAAACTTGCATAAGCCATGGGTATGAGGAGGACACTGACTGTCTACGGCCTGAGCACTGCAGAGGTGCCTGCAGATGGGCCATGCGCCTGCTCCCAGGCCTTTTGTCAGATAGAAAGAGTTAATGAGACTGGGGAAATTCTTGAGTTTCTTGCTACTTGGATAGCAGGTCATTTATTCAGACTTCTGGAAACTAAGTTCATACTGAACAACTTTGCTTCATTTTTCATTATGAATAAGTGCCACTGCTTCAGTGAAGGCCTGCTTCAAAATGAAAGCTGCTTGAAGGTCAAATGAAGTTTATAGCATCGTTATTCACCTCATGCGCTCGTTCTTTGGGGAGTGCATTCGGACACCTGATTGTTGCAAAAATATTTTTGCAAAGCAAAAGCTTTTTTTTCTACGTGCTAGAAATGTTAGTTTTGAATTCAAGTGAAATACATTATTTTACTAAGGCTACAGAGAGATATATGAAAAACAGATAAGACTAGTACTGTTTGTGTACTTTGATTTAATAAAGCCCATTTTCCTTTTGGAGGTACCTTTCTTGGCCTCCCACTCTTCTTCCTCAACAGAAGTCTTTAGCTATGCATAGCTTACCGGCTTAAGTACACTTTAAAAATGGTAATTTAAAAGTCCTGTATAGCCAAAATAGCTCTGTTCCGGAACGACTCACAGCATGGTCTTTAAAACAGAACACCCAGCTACCAAGCTGTTCTGTGTCACCTCAAAACATCTGCTGGAAAACAAGGCTATAATAGATACATTGTTCTCAGATGCCCTTTTTTCTTTTTTGTTAAGTCTTGTTAAATAGCCAGTATTTCATTTTAGTAGAACAGGGCCCTTTTCTCTTGCAGTAGGAAAAACTTTCCTCCTACAAGGATAGTTCTCTATGCGTGCGTGCCTGTACTTTATTTTATATCTTTTCTTTTAAGAGACTCCAATTAAGAGCTAATCTAACTCAAATGGTGGCTGTTTACCTCTCTTAGCCATTTCTTTCCTGCAATGCATATGGCTCCCTACATCCTTTCCGTGCCTTCAGTTGCACGGATGCTCTTGCCTCACACTCTGAAAGAGGACAGTGTTCACGCACGTGGCTGTGGTGCGTTGTCCCTTTCTCTGCTGTTCTCTAGATTCTGTTCTTCATCTACAGCCCTCAAAGCAAGTACCGTGTATTTCCCCTACAAACATACCCTCTTCTGCAGTCCATGGAGCAACAACACGGTCCTATGGAGATGACCAGATCAAGCGGGTGCTTACGCTATGGCATTGGCTTCCATCCACAACTGCCCTTCCCTCTGTCCTGAGAAGTAACATGTGAAATAAGACGAAGTATGCCTATTCTACAAGGAGGCTTTGTAGTTGCTTTTATGTCTACAGATCTAGAAATGTAGAAGATAAAAATAGAAACTAAAGGTAGCTTTGAGATTCAGAGAGCTCATAACCCGAGAGGACCTTTTGAAGGTAGTCAGTGGAGAAGGAATCTCCTGAGATCTTTCTTTTTATTCATCCTTTGATCAAGAGTGTTTGCCTCTGAAATGGCAAAGTTTAAAGACTGTGTACAAAAGAGTCTGCTATGAGCCAGCCCCTGAGAAATGACTGTATCTGTAGGCAAACTGGAAATAACATTTCCGCTGCCAGATGAACTTTCAGACAGTTAAATTCTAATCACAGTGGGGAAAGGAAAAAGGAACACTGAGATATGAAAAACACTTGAAATATATTTTTAAAAATAATTTTAATGTAAGTCAATTGCATTCCATTTTAAGTATGGCTCATAATACTCACCTACCAGTCACGTTTAATATAAATAGCAAGTAAAATGACTTGGTGCCATTTGATTAATAATACTACTTTTATTTTAATTCACATCATCATGCCAAATCTCTTCCCATTTCAAAACAACCAACCTACTGACTTCTTAAATTCAGACAGCTTCAGACCTTTCAGGTCTACTTTCAGTCCTTTCAGGACTACTTGCATAAGGAAGGCAACATGGTCATCTAATTATAACGGTGATATGGAAAAAATGTTAAGATTCCTAAACCCATGTTTTGTGTTTAATAATGAAATTTGCTTCTGCCCTTACATGTGTGGAAATACGTATTGCATGTCTGCCATTGTAGTACATAAAACATCAGTTTATGCGAAGTTTCTTGTGCTTCCCGTCAAAATAGCTGTAGTGGTATTTGTAGCAAAAGATTATTTTAGTTTATAGACAACTTCTGTCTGATACATGGACCTGGTTAAGATTTTGTTTGCTTTCCAATAAAAGAACAGCAGGATCGACCTAGTATTTTTAATCTCCACCTTTTTTTCCTGTGATTTATTGCAAAGCCACTAAATCTTTCTGTACCTGCAGTTTTATACAGTGGAACTGTAGCTGTGGCACCAAGCAATGTGCAAGATTCAGAGCCACCTGCAGTCATTTGAACTGTGTTTTCTCTCTGCTTATAGCTTCTGCTGACAACAAATCTGCAAATGCTCTCTGGGTAGGCAGCACTCACTTTCTTGTGGTATTCAGTACTGCGCCTAAATACATTAATTTATTCACTAGTTCCTGGTAGCTGATTCCTCTAGTGAAGAATGCCAGTGTATCCCCAGTCTCATCCCTGGCTCAGTGGGATGTGGTTTTTGGATGCTGGAGTTCCCATTCTGGCTCTGTTTGATGACGGATGCTGCCAACCATACATGGTCACTAGAGGTTCATGGCTCAGTGCCCTCCTCTTACCCTGGCCATTCTTGCCTTTCATTTTAGGGGAGAATCTTCCTCTTGGACTTGTGTTGGAGTCCTCCTCACCCTGTGATCCCTACACTTTCACGCCTTGGGAAGGGTCTGATTCTCCATTTTTTCCTTTGTAGGGCAGGCTGAAACCCCTTCAGTTACCAATCCTCGCTTGTGGTCACTGAACAACGAGCATCTAATATTTGACTGTTCCAGAGCTTTCCGTAAACCAAATAAGGAAGCCCCCAGCCCTGCTGGCCTCATGATCCCTTCCTCCTTACTGATGGTGGCCAAGCTCCCTACCCAGGCAGCAGCGCTTTCTGTGCTGTCTGGCTGCTCACGCTGTGGCACTGGGCCTTGCTGAATGCTGTTCCTCAAGTTTCGGATGCGCTGGAGTCTGGGCAGCTGTGGACTCCTTATGGACCACAGACACATGGCCTGCAGCACTCAGACAATCCATAGACAATCTGAGAGCTGCAGAGCTGAGATCCAGGCCGTGCTGCGCTGCAGCTTGCAGCTCCGGCAGCCTCAGTCGCAGATGCAGCCAAAATTGTTCTCCAATGAGCAAGGGAAACTGTGACGATCATCAAGACGCACCTGCAAATTGCAATCAGTCCCGCCATCCCTCTCCAGTTTTGCCTCCATTGATAGGAGGGAAGAAAACCCAAAACCAAACCCCACAAACCTATTTGAGAAGTTGGACTTGGACACAGTGGCTGCTCACTTACCAGGTTCTTTAGGATGCAGCTGCAGAAGTGGAAGCCTTCTTACACTTAGGAGCACTAGGCACGATCAGAAAAATTGGAATACAGTGTATAGAAGGGATAAATTTTGGGGAATCAGGAAAAACAGTTGAACAAAATGAAATCCCTTTAATGTAATACTTTTAAGCAAGAGGAGGGAGGAGACTAGAATAAGTGCCTTTCAGCGAACACCCTTTGAGTTCATTTAGCTTTTCTGTTGTCATTGTGGAAAAAAAAATATTTGAGCAGCATCAAAATGTGACATATTAACTAAATGACAGAGACATTTGTCCTTGATTTTCGTACTATGAAAATTTCTAAAGAACGCAGTCCAGGTTTCATCTTTCTGGATCTAAGTCAGCCAGAGTTGATTTATTTTCTTAGCGCTGTTTTCATTCCCAAAATGAGTATTTATTAGAAATAGGTAACAGAAAGCAAGGTCATCTTGTGCCAAAAGATTCTTCTAAATCTGATGTGTTTTCACTTCAGGAACTTTAGATGTACAAATATTTCTGTGGGTTTGGGAAGGGAACTAGCTGTTTCCTTTGAGGTATCAATACGAGCGTTTTGGGGCTAAATCCTTGTCTCTGCTGGGACACTGGAACAAGTTTAAGGCCTTTATGTAATTTAGGGCTCATGCCAGTGTTGATAAACGGACTTTAAAAGCTGTCAGGCTCTGTAGAAAGCTTGGCTAGGATACTGGTGAGCTTGGCACTTGAAGCCCAGATCCTGACCAGATAGGGACTGCACATAGGGAGCCCAGGGCAGGCCCGGAGAATAGCAGAACAAATTACTCATGACACCTAAAGAAGGAAAAAGAATTTGGAAAACATCACGGATTTGGTGTTCGTGGTTCGACTGCCACAATTATAAAACTACAGCAGTTTTCATCAGGTTTTCACTGACTGTGTGACTAAGCTGGATCCTATCCTAAAGTATAGGGACTGTGCTTTTGATCACTGGTATTGCAGTGAATTGAGGGGGAGAGGTAAGGAAAAAAAGACAAAACTTAATTTTAACTAGTGAGAGATTTTATAATTTAAAAACAATAATGATCTTGCTCTGCCGAAGGGTGACTTCTTCTTGGTTCACTTGTTTTCATGTTGGGCCCTGAGCCTTTAGAAATTCAGCTTTTCCAGTGAGGAGTGAGTGTGGCTAAAGATGGGAGTGCTCGCTCTTCTCCCTGAGAGCCCTGGGCTGATAACACTGCTTTTTCTTGTCTATGCAAAGCAAGGTTAACGGACCAGATTCCTCCCCTGCGGAGAAACGTGGTGTGCAGAACCATCAGAAAGCTGGTGATGTGGCAAGTGAAGACTTGGATTGTTCCTGATTAACTAAACAATTAATTTTGCTCCTTCAAACTTTGCTTCTCCTTCAAGCTACCACATATCCCTCATATGATAAAGGTGACTTCCAGACTGATGGAGATATAAAAACCACAGAAAGTAGATTTATATAGTTACCTTCCCTGCGTAGTACAGCTTATCTTCGTGTTGTTTGCTTTCAAAGAACTCATCAGAGCGTGGTTACGGTGAGGGAAGCCTGGCTAGCCAAAGCTTTTTTTCACTAGGAAGAAAAACCCTATCGTCAGTACTGCAGCTGGACAGACTGACGGGTACGAGCAGGTACCTTTCCCTGAGTTATCAGTTCAAACTGTATCTGAACGAGCTGGCCTGTGGCTGATTAAGGATCTATGGGAAATGGATTGATGTTCTAGCTCAAGGGTGAATTCACATCCCAGCTGGAGCTCAGAAGTTTAGCTGTCAACAACCCCAGGAAAATGAAACAAGAGATCCTCCTAAAGGACTGGAACATACTGGTAAGGGAAGCTGAAGAAAATATTGCACCAGCATTGTTTCACTTCATTCACATATAAAAAGAGAGAGTTTATTTCAGTGCTAGTAGAACTGGCACTACAACAATTAGCTTTGCTAATATCCAAGCTCTACACAAAAAATCATGTGCTTGCCTGTGAATCATTTTGTGTCATAGTCCACCATCTTTGGCTGGTATCTCTCCTCTGTACAGTTTTGTGACCTGAGCTTTTGTAATGGACATATAACAGAAAAGAATTGAACATAAAAGAATGAACAAACCAAGTAGGAAGACAACAATTGTGGGATTTACAGATATAAGAAAACATTGCCCTTATTCCATTATTTCATATGGTGCATATTTGTCATCTATAAAAAATGTATAAACATAGTTATTTGCATTTGAAACAGATAAAAACTGTATGTGTCAATCTATGGTTTTACAAGTACTTTGAGAGGTGTATATCAGACTGAATGCTTGGATTCTATTTTTAAATCAACTGAATGCTCTGCTTGCGTTGTAGTAAACACTTGAGAGCAGAGCTCCTCATGTCATTCATATATAAGGTGCCAAATCTCGTACCTTACACAAGGTGTTGCAATTATTCTCCTTGTTGGAGATGCAGTTAAGAACCAAGAAAGCTTTGCCATTGTAGCTGACTGTATAAACGGTCCCACTTCATTTCAGAAAATAAATTAAACAGCTCAGTTAAGGCCACCACAAAAAAAATTATTTGAGCTGACCTGTGTAATTTTATTCCCCAAAATGAAGTAGGAGTAATCTCATAATTAGTTAAAACTAACTCTTCAGTATGATTTCAAAACATTTGAAGGTCTATATGTAGAGGGAAATATACATTTATTTGCAGGAGGGAGAAAAATGGGGGAATGGTTTTAGCTATAGGAGACACTACACAGAATTGTATTTGTATCAGATCATGACTACTAAATCCAAAACAAAACCTCGCAGCAAACATGGAAAGAATCCACACCAATTCTTGTTAAAGGAAGCTACACATCTCTCTGGTACTGCGCTTTCATCCAGGTTAATTTTCATCCATTTATTTTCATGATACATACATAATACAAGTAAGACTTCAGAGCAGTAAATAATAGATACATCGCATGTCCATGCTGTGGTGCTAAAAAGTAATTTTCTTTAAAAGCATTTTGCATATGATCTACCACTTAGATTGCCTAAAATAGGAATGCATGTGCACGAGATGGGAAGATTGCAGTAGGACTTGGGACTGACAGTCCTGAGTCTTTTGGGGATGTGTCTGGTTTCACAGGATAAAGATCACTCCTCTGATGCCAAACTAAGAAAGCCAACCTATGCAATTACGAGAGCTGGCATAAACTCAATGTAACGTTTTAAAACTGTAAAATTTGGTCCTGCTTGTTTTACAGAAGGGGAAAGCTACAAAGTTTGTATTAGAATTTCAAATTCTTGTGGCAGTTGAACTACCTAAGGGTTTATAATTTTAGAAAGAAAATTATGATGTATTGGTTTGATTAAATATGCAGATTTTGTGGATGCCTTTGAAGGAGGGCATGTGTAACTCAGTGACATGTGACTACATTAAGGAGCAGAATATATCTGAATGGTGCTGAAAATGACAGATTTCTACACAGACTATGGTCACTAAACCACTTCCAAACAAAACAGAAGTGGGTCAAATAATCTATTGATTCACTGCAAGAAAATGAACATCTCTGATCTCTGAAGTTATAGAGAAATAATTGCCACTGTGGCTAATTTTTCCATAACACTGGAACACTGACCAAGCTTGGCTTTCTATGAGCCAGAGCCATCTCTCGGCAATGAGTAACAACCAACAAATCATCCAAGCAAAGATAGCAAGTAGGCCTCCACTGACTGTCAGTTAACATGGGACAGGAGGTTGTTACGGCTCAACACCTTTTACTTCAGATCTGAAGAACTTCGTTGTGATAGTTAGTTCCTATGTGCCTACTTACAGACCTTTGACTCTTCGGATTGCTCTGGTCAATGCACTGGCCTAACCCTTAAGCAATTCCACTTTAGACTACATCATTTAAGTGAAAAGATAAGTGCTGCACAAATGAAACCTGTATCCAGAGGCAGCGTACAGACTGCAAATTAAGTTTTTGAACACAGCTACCAAATTTCTGGTATCTTTACACAGCTTACTGAAACTGCAAATTCTGTAAGCTGTGACTGAGGAGTGTACCTGGTTCAAATGAACAGGGTCAGAAAGCAGCCAGCAGGTTTTTCAGAAGCTGGTTGTCAGCTGCAAGGCTAAACGTCTTTGCACAGGAAGCACAGCTTTCTTGGGGATGGATCATTTCAAGCTCCTGGAAGGAACTCCCACAGGAAGCAATAAACACCTTAAATGTAATTTTCTTTTCCAAATGCACTTTGACCTTGTTTTTGCTAACAAATGTAGTATATACAGGGAATGAGAATAACCAACTGCACTTGACACAGTGAGCCCTTACTGACTGAACTACGGAGTGCTCACATACAGCTACTATAATTAACACCACAATAAATGTATTTATTGACTTGGCAAAGTTAGTAGTTTATAGTAGTAGTGTGGAGTAGCTTTACAACACTCAGCTGAGACAATTAAATAACAGTATTACTTTTTGATAAGACGGTCTAGATGATGCATATTTTTATTGTGATGCTTTTAAGGAATAGATCAACTGTATTTCTCATATAGATGTTTTGAAAAAATCTACCTGGGGAAAAAAGTATTGCCTTTAGAGCAAAATTAACATTCACCATTAAAGAACAGTGCAAAGAACACTGCTGAAAAATTTACAGTAAGCCAGTAATTCTTATGATCTCAGCTGGTTAATAAACACACGGCAAGTGTTTTCACTCTTTGAGTATGTTAGGTGTCATTTTGAAGCCATTGCTTCACCAGTAGCAGTGCTGTTTCCAGACAGGACATTCTAGAGGCAGAGATCTCCAATAAAGAAATTTTGTTACTTTCTCTCAATTCCTGTACACTCTCCAAGCTGTCAGTATTGTCAAAACTTAATTATATTATGAGATTCTTTAAACTACTAAACCATCCCTACCTAATGCAAGTGTTAAAAACTGTATTTTAAATATGTACTTATAAAACAGTTCAGAGCTGCTCTGTGAGTATGACTTGGTTTCTTCCCAAACATAACAGTCAAGGCAGTGACAATAAAAACTGCAGAACAAAATTATTAAAGATTTCACAGTTTTACAGTTTGAAACTGTGATGGCAAGCAATTTTCTCTTAACCCTAAGAGAAAAGCTAAATTACTGTACCAGAAACTTGTACTGAAGGTATCTTCAAGTACATCTTTGGACCATCAAGTAAAGACTGCACAAATCTAAGTACAAGTATAATGACTTTGGTAAAATAAAAGGGTGAGAACTAGAAGTAGTAGTTCTCTTGCACTAAGGCTGTTTGTCTGTGGTCCTAAAAGGCAGTTTTGTCCTTTTAATTTTGTTAAATAAATACAGTCTAGTTTTCAAGAAGAACACATCTAAAGACAGACACGACCTCTTCTTCAAGCTATTGCTTTGTTTACTGTAACAGAAGCTATACATAAGACCTTAAAATGCTACGCTTTTCAGCCATCTCCGTCATACACCATAGCTGATACTGCAGCACTTAGAATGTAATAATGTGAAAGTGACCCCCACCAAAAATATAGCAGGTTTTAAGGTTTATTTCAGAAATGTTGATATACACCGTGTTAATTACAAACTTTTTTTAAAAGTTACCATATTAATGAAATGGGTTTTAATTTTAATATAATGACAAAATTATAGATATGAAGATATCTGAATGTTGTAACAATTCTCTGTGGTCACACTGCCACCCAGGTAATGGTGTTCCATTCTTATTTCTGGCCAAGTTGGGACAGCTAAACGTGAAGAGACAGAAAAGCGTTAGTTTACCAATCTTATTCTTTCAGTTAAACCAATAGCCTGTTCGTACAGTAAATATTTCTGTCCTGTAAGTTTTGTTTGTTTCTTACAATCAAAAGTATGCTGTTAATAGAATATTCAATGCATACCAACACAGGAGAGGTTCCGAGCTTCAAACCTTAAGATCTGAATAAATCTCAGAGGTAAAGGTGCACCGTACACAGTCAAGTCAACAAAAAAGTTAATTAAGCCAACTGAAGAGTTATAAGCTGTTAAGTACCATTTGTCTCCAAGTGCAACAAGAATTAATTTAGTCCTTTAAAATCAGTTTTGAATAATAATTTATTCTCATCTTCGTAGGACAGAAGGTCATAGCTACTGGAGGGCTGCTATTTGCTGACGACTATGAATAACTTTTATTTTGCATTTGTATTGGAACCAAGCATAGAGAAGTAATGGTGGTTATGTTTTTCACAGCACTAAAAAATCGATTTTAGTATAGCTATTTATGGAAGTATCAAGAACTGAATATTTTCCTTTAGGATTTATGTTAAAGCAATTATTATGAACTTGTCCACCTGCATTATCTGTGAACTCACATTGACAATACAGGTCTTCAAAAGTTAATTTAAAATAATGTCTCCAACCCCCCATTTCAATCAAGTGAAAATAGATAACAAGAACATGTATTAATTTTTTTTCACATATTAGTTTGTCTTTTTGTAAAGATCCACGGAGATGTAAAGGTAAATAAGTCAACACACAGTTACAGAAGTAATAAATATTACAGAGGTCATCAAAAGTACCTACCTGTTTTATAAACTGTGTAGCATTAAAAAGTTCACTGCAGCCATACAGGACATGTTTGCCTTGTTTACCCTAAAAAAATCAAAAGACAGGAAGAAATCAAGTGTTTAACAGAGTAGCAGAAGTGGCTTAAAGTAATTGTATTAAAAAAAAAATCATGATTTTGTTGAATCTTAAACTTGCGGCTGAAAAAAGAATAGTTGTTCCACCAGAGGAAAAAAACCTGTAATTAAATTGAATTGAAAAACAAGAGAGCAGAGGCAAAAAGAAACGGGGAAAAAATGTGGCATTTTACGCATCTAAACTCACTAGAATGCAAAGTTCTCTGATGTTGAATGGCTGGGGGAAGCTAACAACCTTACTTAACCCTACCCCTAAAATAACTGGGCACTGTGCTAAGAGTAGTAACAACATATTTACTGCTTCTGCTGTGTTAGAGCCTGAAAACATCACTCTGTAATGCATTTTCATACGATGATGATGTTAAAAACAGCACTTTTGTTGTAAAGGGATTCTGAAACAAAATGTTATGTTGATTTAAATCGGACGTATAAGAAACCCAGTTTGCAGTTTAACAGTATTCGCCTGATAGTAAGGCTACCAAAGGGCTATGATAGCATTCTGGAAGTGAAAATTAATTTCAGTAATACACAGTTTCAGATTGAGTTTATGTCCAGTGTTGGACTAATCATCCATGGTTTCTGAAAGTTCAAGCATAGACTTGAGAAATCTGTGTCACTGTTAAACTATTTTGCATTTTCCCACATTAATTAGGTAAAGCTTACTTATTAAAGAGCAAAATAGGAGCATAAACCTTGACAAAATTATTTTGTTTCATAAGTATTACCAATAGTGCTGTTTCAGCAGAAAGTAACAGTTCGTAGCTGATGTTCACACGCTAACTGGGGAGATGGTAATCCTGGTTCAAGTCTTCACCTTTATGAATTTTCAGTGCTTTGTGGTAATAAGCTATTCTTGTCGCTGAGCAGGGTACTCAGCTTCCATCTTCCCACATTTTTTTTTTTTAATCTTCATGCCTGGATAGGTCTGTTGTTTTTTTTTTTTTCTAAACTGATATTTCAACAGATTCCACTATTCAGTAATATGAATGAATAGCATTGGTTTCTGCCTAGTGCCAAAATAAATTTTAAACTATACAAATAATTGTGAAATGGGACTGTTGCTTTTCAGGCAGCTCTGAAATACATTAATGTATACTTCCACTCTGTCACATATATTCTTCGAAAACTGTAATTTTTTAAAACGAGTATGCTTTTATTTAAAATTAATTACTTAGTCCATTCAAACAAAGAGCTACATCTCCAAATAATTATTGGAGCCAAGTGAAAAATGCTTAACACTAAAAAAAAACCCATAAAACCTCAGGACTCTTCAAAATATAGTATTTTTTAATGACTGAAAAACTATGCTGGATTTAAATTTCTTGTGATAAATAGACAGAATATCTATCATAGGTAGATTGGAATAGATTATCAAGCAGTACCTTTCTAACCATTTACAAAAGGAAATTAAAGGACATGCTAAATTCTTTTGTACAAAACAGTATGCTAGCCTGCTCCTGGAGGCTCCCTATGGCTTGCAGTTTTGATGACACATTTTCAGCATATTGAACTGAACTTGGCCAATATATTTATTTTAAGGCACAATCTGCCTTATTGACATTATAAATAATTGCTTTTTGAAGATATGAGACAGTTCACTCTAGCACAGAACTGCAAATAATTTGATTTGAAGTTCCTCTTAATTCTTCTACAAAAAAAAAAACCCTCGAATGTCAAAGCTGAATGAACATTGCTTCCTGTTTTAGAAAGTTTTAAAATACTTTCTCTGCTTTCAGAGGCAAACTGGCAAAATAGATAGTGCTTAGAAAAATAAAACGGTGAATAAAATCTTTGTGGTATCTGCTTGCAAGAACAGAGCTGCTGATTTTTCTCTTTTTTAGTCTGGAAGGAAGAGTGATTGAATATTAGACTAATTAATAAGCTACATCTGTTGAAACAACCGATGCTGGAAGGGTACCACATGGAAAAGAAATTTTATTGGATAAGCCTGTAAGAGTCACCTGGGTGACTCAGACAAGTCTCCAGGTGGTAGGAGGTGGAATTAAGGTTGTCTTTAATCTTTCTTGTTTTTTCAAGAGCAAAGAAATGGCTAAGCGGACTAAAGGTGAGGGCATCCTCCCCCCCGAGGCCGTTTCCACTGATCATGTACGCAGTCTGATTATAGAAACACGCAGCACTCGTCCACTGTGCCAACTGATGATGAAGAAACTTCTGTCCATGGGTGTCAGAAGAAGAAAATCTACATCCCACTTCTGACTCTCTGTAAGATCTAACATTACCATTCCTGTAGTTTTCAGTTCCTTTTATCCTCTCCATCTGTTTATCAAATCACCTCCTGTTTGCCTTTTCATGCCTCAGAAACTTCAGCTTCCTGCCACTTCGTATGACGTGCTGAGTGTTTAACTTGTCATCCTACAAATGCTCTGCATATACACATATATACACACATGCATACACAGCAAACCTCAGCTCTGTCAGTACGCAGCTACATGTCAGAGGAGTGTATTAGCCTCTGGAGGATTCAGAGTTTTATTTCAGTAGGAAGTAACAAATATACATCACAAATACGCATTTTGCTGGGCATCTTTTGAACTGACATAGCACCTGAAGTGGCTTTGGGTAAACCAAGGAGCAAGCCAGTAGGTTTGACAATGCACTCTGCTAAAGGCAGATGCCCCACCGAATGCTAGAATTAGTTATCAGGAGTAGTGATAAGTGCTAAGCTGAGCCTAAACAATTTCTTTAACTTACATTCCTCTTTCTCTCCTTTCCTCTATCCAGACCAGCTCTGTTCCAAAATGGCTGCCTGTTAGAGGGGGAAAACAACTCAGCACACATGTTCTGACTTCACTTTCGTCAAAATTTACCTGGACATAAAACTCTCGTGCTTATTTTGTGGAATAAGTGTTTTTCAGTGACTAATGCTCCATATTTATTCTTTTGTGTGAAAAGCCTCAATCCAGTCTACCATGGGGGCAGGATCATCATACTATGAACAAGGTTAAGATCAGGAAAGAAAGGGTATGCTGCTGCTCTTAATTTATTACCTACTTCAACACTGTATCAAGGTTGTTGTTGTTTTTTTTTAATTTTTTTTATTCCTGGAAAGTGCTGAATCCCACCCCTGCCCCCCAAGAACTCTAATGGTGTAGTTACTTTTCTCCACCCCTTGATTTTTGGTATAAACGTGTTGTGCGAGTCTGGCCAGCTGGAACCAGAGAAATTAAATCTGTTACACCAGCACTACACAGTTGGTTACATATTTTCTTCTTTGCGCATATGACACCTCTTATGATTTCTACATGGAATCAAACGATGCAGCATATCAAGAATGAACTACCATTAATTCATGAGCAAAAACTTCTAAATAGGGGTAAATAATAAACGCTTAGCTATTTATGCCAATCTGATCTTTGCTTTGCCAGATAGCATAGTGTTTGCATTATGCTGCCTTCTGAAACAACAGACATTACACTCAAGTAAGACTGTTGTAAAATAAAGATAGTTACCTGTAGGCCTTGTTTTGAACTGACTTCAGATTGGTAAGCTGCATATGAAAAAGCACTGTAGTATCTCTTCTGTGAGATTTATGAAAACTAGGGAATTCCCAACAGTTCCTTACTTTCAAGGCTCTGATACGCTACAGCAAATGAAAACTAGTAACAGGATTCTAAACCAATACGAACAGCCAAACTGACAGCATTTGATGTATTGGTACACAAGCCAGGTTAATTCAGTTAGCTACATCTGCTGGCAGTTCTCAGCCACATCAGTGTATATGAAGACGAAATAAAGCAGAATGCAGTTTATTTACTCAATTCAAAAGTGCAACAGGAGCAAAAATACCAGAAACAGTAACGCTTTGTTGGCCTGAAGTAATAATCCACATTTTCTACTGATTTCTTACACACTTTTTTTTTTTCCCAGACTCTGTATATAATAAAGATGTTAAGGCTATTTTCATAGACTTAATCTTCTAAATACTAAATGTTACAGAAAACCTGCTAAAATTGGTTTCTATCAGTAAGTTAGAGACTACAGCTGACAGAATGCACCTACCTTTATGTAGTCAATAAGATTTTGATATTCAATATAGTTGCCTCCTCCAACTACAAAGACTATCGCCTAAAAGGCAATACACACATAATCAGAGTATGCATTCAAATTCTTAACATTTCAGTAGCAAAATATACACCAAATCATTAAACCTACAGCAAAAATCATCCCAATCACACTGCAGTCTAAAAAGAACCAGATACAGAACCATTAGCTCCCTACCTGAAAAAGAAAGTAGCATGCACAACAGCAAGCTGAGAGCTGCTGTCACTATCTTCTAAGAAATATTTGAACATATGCAGTTTCAACACGTTACTTTTTTGTGCAGAGATGTCTCCAGTGTCCATAGGAAGAGTTAAAAATATTCCCATGGATGCTTAAGAATTAATTTGGGACACAAACAGATACTTCTGTTACAAAGGAATACACTTTTTCATTATGTTTTCCCCCTTCCACTTAGTGCTGGTAATAACCTATAATGTTACAGGTAAATGCTATCAGTACTTTCTGAGTTATGTTTAAAAGAGAACAATTAATGAATAGAAAAAGGAGACTCAGTAGTTGCATCAGTTTTATTAACATTCTATATCCAAAATTGTTTTGACTATACTATGCAAATGTAATACACAGACTTTATACTACTACTGACATTTTTGACATGACCGTCTGCTAGCCATATATATGGCACCTCATGGTATTTCTTGTGTTCAAAACGATAATTAGGACATTTAAAGAGAAATTGGTGATATTTGTATATTGCCAAGGCAAAGACTTTGCTTATGAAGCTTAGTAGTAAGATTAGATAAGTAATACTTTTACCATTTGCAAATGTGTATTTTGAAAAATACTGAAAGTTACTGGCATTTGTAGAAAATGACAACATTTGTTGTTTTGCTATTTTTCCTTTAATTGCAGAGACTGTTTAAAACACTGTCACTTAAATCAATGGTGAACACTGCTGCTTAAGGCTGGACCAAGAATTAAATCTAGAGAGCATTCTAAAGATCTGGTATAAAAATGGGGGGATCTAAACTACTGAGTACCCAATTATGATATTAATAAATCCCTGTAATTACCTTAAGAAGAATTTTCTAGATTTTTTTTTTTCCTCTGGTACTAGTTAATGCTTACATAGTCCTTTGAAGATGAAAAGACCTTCCCAGAACAACCGCTAATTATAATTAATACTAGGTATAATTAGTCTAAGTCATTTTTGCAAACAAGATCTCTCGTTTTCTCAATCATGATAATAAAAAATGGCTGGTACTTCAGGATTTATTTATTTTTTTAACAGATTAACATTGAAAAATAATTTCTACGGGACTCACCTCCTGGAATGGATTTTTATTTCTTGGAACCGAGCTGTAAAAAGAAACACAAACAAACTACAACTTAAATTTTATTAGATAATAATATAAATAAGCAAAATAAGTATTGTGTGCACATCATGTTTATGGAATAATATATCATACTAGACAAAGATAAAATAGAACAATAGTTGCCTTTCTGCATTCATTCTCACCAAGTATTTAATTTAAATGATCTGTTATGGAAAATAATTCCTTCTACAGGACTGAAGACATGAGTAAACATGAGTTTTACTTCATCAGTTTTAAGGTTGCTGTTTGAATCATAATCTTTACAACAACACTTCTTTTAGAGCTTAAAAGTTCTAATTATAGTGCTGCAAGCTAGGAGCAAATAAAACTACTAAAAAATTTCATCAGCGTTAGCACAGATCATGACGCTTACAAATCCTGCTTACTGGAATCTGAACTCAGTAAGCCAGTCAGTTTGCAGTGCCTGCATATACACTTAGTGATGCTTCAAAATTTTAAAAACTGCTATAGGCAGCAGATATGTGTTCTGCTGTCAGATGTCACAGCAACAACTTTGGGATTAAAAAGATTTAAGGAGTAACTGGTAAGCTACAGTTTGGGTGGTACTGACTCCTAGCTACAGGGAGGTAGCAGGGAGAGGAACCTCTTTTCCTGCATCACCTTGCACCTTCAGGAGGAAGGGAAAAAGCACAGAGAAAGCTCTGAAGGGTCAGTCTGCTCTCCTGCCCTTTGCTCACACACCACCACCACCTCCCTGCCCTGTACTGGCCCGCAGCCCCAGGCAGTCACACACACCTTATGTTCCAACACAGATCAAAAGCATTGCATTTTTCCCTTCAACTTATCTCTTCTCTTACTTCAAGAAGTTTTCTCTGAGTGACCAACAACTGACTCAACACAGATTCCAGCGTATTAGAAAAACAGGTTTTAAGAGGGAATGGCTATCTCTAATATGTTTTTTGAGCTGTCATGACAGACTCCTCATAAGCAGAACTGTCAGCCCAAAGCTCTCACCGTTTGAATACGCTATGACAAATCCACATACATTTTATGTCATCCTTTCAGAGGGTAAGGCCTGTTTGTGCTTTACATAGGATATAATGACACTATTTTGCTAAGACTGAATTATAGTAATGCAGTTCCTACTCTAATTAAAAAATAATAGGTAGAAATGCCAGTATTTCTTAAAACAGGAGTAGGTTAGAGAACATTGAGTCACTTTTAATACCATTCCATTAATTACACTATATGATATTCTTATTTTAAGTTAGTAATATTTTGTCAAGGCAGCTAACTTACACTTTTTAAATCATCTCCATAAATATCTGAAGAGAGAATTAGACAAACCCCTATATAGCTATAGGGTTATACTACAGTTTTGTTATCATGCTCAAGTATGATTCAAGGAACATAACTTGCGTTTATGTACAAAACCCAAACAACTCCCAAACCAGAAATTAAAAATTCTCCCTGTGATGATTATCATAGCCACACAGAACGGCACATTTATGAACTGCCATAAATGTGGATCTTCACATTGTTTAAAGCAACATAAGAACCAGATGGAGTGGGTAAAAATGCACATTTACATGAGAAGGAACATTTGGCTTTAATAAAACAAATCTTCACACTTTTGCACAAAATCCTCCAAAAATGCTATAAAAGCATAACAAAACAATGAAAGTTGCAATTAAAATGAAACATAAAATACTGGCAATTTTATTCTCTGATGCTTTCAAAATGTGCTTAGTTTTGGAATGATATAGTCTGTAATAATACTTTCCAATAAAACATACATATCATCTGAGATTAGTTTCCTATTACTTAAGCTGTCAGAAATACACTTTCCATGTTTAAAGAACAGAGGAAGTGAGGACAGATTGTAATGCAAATAACTAAAACCAAGGCTGGACCTACTTTATCCACATTTGTCCTGCAACAAACCTCCGCAATTAAATGAGCTG
Organism: Tetrax tetrax; assembly: GCA_009806455.1. Classification (NCBI taxonomy): domain Eukaryota; kingdom Metazoa; phylum Chordata; class Aves; order Otidiformes; family Otididae; genus Tetrax; species Tetrax tetrax. The sequence continues at coordinate 19,262 of WHYT01015928.1, read as the reverse complement.
ATTGTTTTCCCACAGGCTCAACGAAAATTATTTTTAGAAGGTGTGTTAAAATTAAGTATCTTCTCTGTTTCTAGGATATTAGAGGTGAGATTATCAGTCACAGTAACTGGTCAAAGATTTAAAGTGAAAGATATACATTTCTAAACTTCTAGTGTAATTGCTCTTCCTCTCCTTTATTGGCAGAATAAACTATATCCAACTCTCCCTTCATATGCACACGAATATAAAATGTACACTTGCCTATGCAAGAGCAAATTGCAATCCATTTTTAACAATTTTTAAACAAATAATTAAAAAATGACAACTGAAGGATTGTATTCAAATTAAAATTGTACCTGGTTAGAAAGTGATAAAGAAATTTTGGTGCACTATCCAATGACTTTTTAATTTAACGGTGAAAACCCACGAAGCTGCAAAGAAACCAAGCAGTACAACTACAAAGAATTCTAACAGTTATTATTGCTAAATATTAGCACACATTCCTGTGACTGAACTGATGTACATGTTAGCAGCATGTTCATTCACTGGAACAAGAGCTTTTTTTTTTTTTTCAGTGTTATAAAAATTTATCTGTTTGATCCAAGTTCCTGTTGTGAATTCCTTCAACATCAACTGTCCTGACTTAGAATTAGTGATTAAAATTAACTACTTGTAGTTAGCAAGTAAAATAAAACTGGATTTCTTAAGTTAGCTTTTTCACAGGGTACAAGAAAAGAAGCAAAACTCATAGTAAACTCACCTGTCACTGCCTCGTAGCATTTTGGGGTCAAAATACCGGTAGTCATCTGTCTCCTATTAAAAAGTATGTTTTTATTTCAAGATCTGAATTTTTGCTTATGAAGTTCTGCTTCTATTTATTATATTAAACATCATTCAAACCAACATCATCTCCCATTTAGCAATCACACCATTCAAAATTAATTAGTGGTGTCCACTAATATTTATAGTATTTGTACATAACTGAACCAGGATAGAATAAACAATAACAAGAGAGCTAAGAAGGGTGCTGCTGAGCTTTTTTTTTCCTGGTTCATCTAACATTGAGTATTACACACTTTCCAAAAAATACATTGGTTGTATAATAAATCCCAACAGAAAGGCAGTATGCAGAAAGAAAAATTAAGGTGTTACCAGCTTTAGAGCAACATGACATGGTTAGTTTATAAATGCTAACATTGTCCAGCTTACAGAGATCTGCTTTGATTTATCATTATAAAACAAAACACTTGTATGGCTATGAATGCTAAATACAAGACAGATCAAAATCTGCTACTGTTACCTAACTTACCCTTTTCATTTCATGATTTATGACTACTATTAAATCAAAATTAAGCTCCTGAAGAAGAAATGAGTTCCACAAGAATTTGAAATGTATGACTGTCTAAACTAACAAAAATTTTTTTCTTTACACAAAACAGTGAGGTACTTCCAATATTTTTACTGGCAACAAGCAGGATTCTTGCCAATTATTATGGATGAAAAACAAAACTTCTTAGTAACTCCTTCTGACAACTACTTGGCTTTCTTTCGTTTCTATACTACATTTCCATCCAGGTACTGTGAAATTTAGTTTGTGGCTAAACTGCAAGCAGGCTACAGTTGATTTCATCTGGGTGCTTACATGCAAGATCTCTGTGTGTTGATGGTTCTGTAGAGCACAAATAATTCTTCTTGAGTAGTAGACAGATTATTTGGGGATTTTATTAAAGCTCATAAAGCATAGCTGTCTCTAATATTATAAAATATTTAGTATACATGTGGTGTTTAAATACACAGAAAATAAATCTATTTCATATTAAGGACTTCTATGTAATTCCATAAAATAAGTCTCTTTCCTCGAGTTTGGCTTTTTAAAAAAAAATAATTTAGATCTAATTTCACACTGAACCTCTGTAAAATGCTTTTATGTGCTCCACCAGGAATTTCAGCTGCACTTGTATTCTGCCAGCATTCATGATTTTGGCAGCCTCATACATAAAGGTGGTATAGCAACTCTGAAGTAATGAGAGAGCTGGGAATGGGCAGATATTGCTAGACTAAAACTGACAAGTATTTGAGAAATCTTTAGCTTAAACCTTTAATCAATGAATGTTTCTGAAAAAATATTTTAAGAAAAAGGGTAGCTATAGTCAAACAACCTAGACAAATTTAAAAAATTACAGGATGGTATTACAGCCCATAATAATAGTTCTATCTGTTCCTGCTTCTGCAAGGCTTGGAAAGCATGGGTGTAGACTCATTTGTCCTCCTTGTAGTTGTCCCTGCGAGATAAAAGAAGCAGCAGGGACAAGTAACACATAAAGTGATACACAGACAACCCTATAGAGTTTTGCACAGCATATAATTCTGAATAAGTTTAAAATTTCAACTGATAATAATATTTGCATATGTTGGTAGTACAAGTTGTATATTTCATATATTTACTTTATTGTTGCATTTCATATTTAGAAAATAATTTAAATTATTTATGTTCATTGTAATAATTGTTTGACTTCTCAATAATCTGTTTGAATTTTGCATTGCAATTTTTATCTCTATGTATGTTTCACACACTGATCACTGTGGTTAGTAAGATTTAAGGAACTATAAAGGAGAGTTTGTTTGGTGTTGTAAAAAAAAAAATTAAAAAAAATAAAGGTTTCC
>WHYT01015927.1:85080-150234 GCA_009806455.1 Tetrax tetrax | reverse complement strand
AACCAAAAAACAAGCCTTGCTACAGCGTAAAGAAAAAATGAAAACGAATCCTAGAGCACTTCATTCACAGGATTAGTAGTAATGAAGTCATACTTTCAACTGTAGTTGGAAAATCACTGAATTATCACAACCACAACAATTTTCAGTATTAGAGACTCATACTTCAATATCATTAGGCTACTGGGAAAGCTACACAGTAATAAAATATGTAAGAATCATAGTTGCTTAGCTGCTTCTTTCAGGGGTCACTTCCAATCAGATTTTGCAAGCATTTAGTCTCCAGTATAGTACTGATTATACTGATTTCAATTGATTTATCAGAAAACCCCTCCTTGCACTCCCCAGGCTCAAAAGAACAACAAGTCTAAATTTCTGGTCACATTAACAGTGTCATAAAAAGTCATTCTGAGGTGTGGTAAGCAATATCTCCATAAAATAAGGGGAACATTGAATTCTAAATCTGTAAAGAGCACATGCTATATTATTTTTTTCTATTATAATGTTAGACTTACACTATTCTTACTCTTGTCCTATTTCTTTCTTGAAAGTGCCACAAACAAAGCAGATTTAACTGAATATATTGTCTTTGTATCCCATCTTACTTACTACATTAAGCTTGGTTTGGCTTCCACTGGTCATAAGTTCTTCCTCTGATACTTTACTAAAATTGTCCAGATAGTGGTCTGATATTGTATGAGACAGATCTTCAAAAGAGTATTCCTTTTCTTGGCACAATTTGATTTCATCTAAGAGCTTTGATAATTCTCCAGTCACAGCTTCACCTTTAAAAACAGACACACCATTAGTCAATAATTAGAATACTAGGGGTAATTTATGCCTAAAAAGGAAATGCACATTCTTTAAGTTTTATTGAATAACTTATATTCCATGCCTTATCATCTGAACAGTGATCTTCATGCACAACTCCCCCCTCAAAAATAATGGTATCTCATTCCAGAAGGGGAATCAGTGGAGGTAATCTACATACTTCTGCATTCCCCTATACCTTGCATTTTATTAGAATTAATTACAATATACACTTACCCTTTGTCTGCTTTCTAATCTTGAAAATTGGCTAGAAATAGTAACTATCCAAGAACGTAAAATGAACCCGGGAAAGGAAAGTTTCTACAAACATTCTAGATCAGTGTCCCATACTCTGCATGGGGTTCATGTTTGCTGCTGGGATCAATTGTACGCTACATATGTTCCATATCCTGTAAGTAGGTTGGAACTGAGTTTCCAAGAATCCACATCTGTCCCATCAAAGTAGCTATGATTTATAAAAACTTCTTGGTCACTTTCCCAGGATTAAATGGAACGGTGGAAGGATATATCAGGCAAAACCCCTTAAGTTTAAAACACACTTCCCTACAGCAATCTATCAGAAATCCATGTTTAGTACATTCTGTATTGTGCTTTCTGTTTTCTCCTTAATTTATCAAATATCATGAGTTAAGAAGTCTACCAAGATAGTAATCCAATGAGCTTTATATGTCTATACTAACTGAAGGCCATTATTAGAAATACTAGTAGTAAAAAAGCATTGGAATCACATTGAGTGCTAACTTTTCTGCAAATACCCCACTAGCAGCAGCAAGACCTCCATACAGTAAAAAGCTATTTGTTATGAACAATTGCATTAGGTTCTGATAATACACCGCATGTGTGTTACGCAGCTACCTTCAGTAATAGCAATGGAAATGTGAGTGAAAACCAAGTGAGCCAAATAAATTCCTTCTCTTGACTAGGTTTATAAGAGTCATATTGTTGGAAACTACAGTCCTCAGACTTTATAAAATACAAAGATAATTCCATTTTACTCCATCTTTGGGAACAAAATGCTGAAAAGCAGAAACAGAGTCAGTATTTTAAGCTCAACATACATACAACACATGTACATATGTTCATGTAACTAAAAAAAAAAAAGCCCTAGATAAGGTTCTATCTGCTTGGTCTAGAGCTCTTTTTGTGTCATTTTTGTTATACTCACTGTTTGTTATTCCATGCAAGCAAAAAATATTTTAAAATATGTTTTAATTACAGCTATGGCCAGATATGACTGAAATTTTCAGAGCCAAGAACAGAAGTTGTAAATTAAAAGCATCTAATTGGCTTTTAATCAAAGTAGTAGAAATTTTGCATTAAGACTCTTGTTACTCTTAGTCAATGGTAACTTTGCACAAAACTTGTAAATTAAACAAAGATATAGTCAGGTTTATGTATGTTCTGCTTTTTTATTAGAAAATTAAAATTATTCACAATTAATATGATAATAAATAAAAAAGAAAAAATATCTAAAGAACTATTTCATAATAATGATTGAGTGCCCTAAAAAGAAACAGGACTACTGTTTCTTACAGAATAGTATTTATGTTCCCAGTCCCATGTTCTCCCACATACAGCCTGCAATATTTTTTATCAGGCAAGAATGAATTCTGTGTGACAAAACTGCAACTGCAAGGTTACTGACTGACCTGTGAGTAAGTGCACACTAACTGGCTGGCTGCTTCCTGCCAGGATTAATATATAAAAGACAAATTTTGCCTATTTCTTTCAGTGCAGGTACTAATTAGGGTCTCTCTCCTCTATCTAGCTACCGATTCTCATGAAAGTCACAGAAAGGTAATTGATACTGCTATCCCTCTTCCAAATTTGGTTTCAATTATTTGAAATTAGATTGTCAGAGAATGGCAGACAGATGGATGGGAAGCACAATCAAGTACAATTTCTTTTCTTTAGAATCAGATTACACAGTAGACAAACAAAAGCCAGCTAGTATGTTTAACAGTATTTATACCTTGAAATTGGAAACAAGGAATGCAAGATCATGACCTTATTGTTAAGAAGTAAAATAGATTTTTACAATATTTACTACTCAATTTCAGGACAGTCATTTCTATTGCATAAGGTAGTCGACTTCATGATTCTACTAATCTCAAAGGAACTACTTCTCTTCATACACCATATGTCTGCTAAGTACCCCAAATGGGAAACATGAATTGAACTTGAGTATTTGTTTACTACCACCATGAAGATAATAATCTGGCATGCAGCAATAAGGTTAGTTTTCTCATGAATGAGAACTCTCCCTGCAAAGGTGTTTAAAGAAACAAAAACACCCACCCAACCAAAAAAAAAAAAACCACCACACCCAAAACCCTACACAACAAAGAAGAGAGGCTTAGTTATTTGCCAGCAATTACATTTACTTCAGATGATTACTGAAGGCAGAAATCATGCTTCATTCTACAGGAAGCTGACTTTCATGGAAGAGCAGGGCAACACCAAACTTGGGAAATGCTCTGTTTAAGTGGCTGTGGAGTGTAAAGGGTAAATCAGAGCATAAGACGAAAGCACATGCACAGAACAGGAATAGTCACAGTATACGAAAGATATGTTAGAAGATGAATGGAAGAGCAGCAGACATGATCTTTCAAAGAGGCATCTAAATGTAACACAATTGGAAGAGGTACTCACTGGGAAAGATAAATAAATTCAATCTTTAACTTGAGTGTGAACAATGTCTGCAGAGTATTTTGACGTATCTAGTATCCTTTTGTTTTACTTGATTATGAAATGTCTAAGGTCAGATAAATTTAAAAGATTGGAGATCAAATACTGTAATACATTGTAATTCATCGGTGACTTCTTTCTGAGAATACAGTTCTTTGCTTTCCTATATGACATGGATTATGGTGTGTTTAGTCAAGATAAGTAATTCATGGTGGAAAAACTTCTCAATATCAATAACTTTCTTAACCTCTCTTCTTCATTTTGTACGAATGTGTTAGCAATATAATTTCAATATTAAAGAGAAGATCGGTACAGCTTCTGTATTCATAGAGTACATGTATTTACTTTTAGCCTTTGGAGACGGAGGAACTTCTGGGGACAAAATGCAAGACTGATGTTCTGCACATTCCAGTGGGCGTTCCTCTGAAAAACTTGCATTTCCTGTTTCCATATATTCTGCAATTTAAAGATACACATACACTTAAACTCCTGAATTAAGGGGGTTTATTTCAATTAAAAGTATATTTGTTACTTAATTTTTCATCAAAGCCTTTCCAGTTATGATTTTTCCTTATATATATACACACACACGGACAGAGAGACACCTTATAATTCCTTATATATTTTCTTGATTTTCTGAAGTTGCTTAAGGAATTTCTTTCTGATACCCGATAGTAACCACAACAGTACATGTTGCAGCACACACAAAAGAAAACTACAATAACTTCTTTCATCAGTATCACACTGAAGAACTAAAGAGTTTCTGGGAAGTGAAGTCTCCGTGATTTAATTTCTACAGTCTACAATGCACTTGTTTAGCTTGCTGTTAATAATTAAATAACAAATCCCAAACCCCAAATACAACCTGTGATAAAATAGACATCTGAAAAAAATGAAACTGGAAGTGGCAGAGAACAGCATGCAGTTTCAGAATTTTTTGCAGGTTACTGGTTTGTTGCTTGTTTTGGTTTTGGGGGTTTTTGTTTGTTTTTTGTTTGTTTGTTTTTCTTTTTTTTTAAAGAATGTATGATTCAAAACCATGTCAAAATGTTAAGTTTTATGGCTGTCAGTGGTCCCCTGAATAATCTGGCTTACATTTCTTCTTATGAAAACAGGCACTTTATTTTTTTATGTAGTGCTAAAAGTAAAGAAGCAAAGATGAGTTGTAAGAGACCATGAAAAAACCTGCAGTATGACAAAATGCTTTGGAGTCTTTTCCAGCTCTGTTGGGGGGGGGGGGGGAAAAAAAAAAAAAAAAAAAGGTATGAGCTCCTTTCCATTTTGTTTTGAGAGCTTACTCTGGCAATGTCTGGGGGTGGATTTACATAGAGTTAGCCCCTAGAGTGACCCCCCCCCCAAAGAGACCAAAAGGCTTTTTAAACTCTCAAAAAGACATATTTGATTAGAATAAAAATCTGAACACTCACCTTTTCAGGCATAAGACTCTCAAACCAACTTGGTAGGAGAAATAAAACTGGTTTAGAAACCACTTCCCACCACAGTCCATATCCCTGCAGGTGTATCCTTACTCCTCCTTCAAGCTACATCTTCCTGAAGGGCAGCAATCTCCAGAGCACCTTCTGCTCTCCCAGCATCTGACTGAGGATCCTGTAGCTCCATTGAGTCCTGTCCTATCCCATGAGCTCTCTATAAGCTCCTCCCAAATCAGCCCACTTGCTCCCCTGGGAAGGAGCCCACCTGAGACTTCATGTCCCAATTCCTCTTCTGTTTACAACAGCAACAGTTATAGAAAAGCAATTGATAACTGCTACCTTCAGGTGTGCTAAGACAATAGATTAGAGCTCAGGTGGAGGCTGGGCTGACTTCAATCTCCTGAATTTCAGAGGACAATTCTCAATGACTCAAGTTTGACTTAATACCAGAGAAAATTGAAATCAGTAGATGTTTAAGTTATAGGCACATAAGGAGACTTCTGTTCACGTGTTCAGGGAAGTTAAAGAGAAACAAGCACTCAAGTACTGCTATGATCCTGAGATAGGTAAGGGCACAGCTAAACTTTCCGTTCCCAAAATAATAGCAGTTAAATTAATCCATAAATATACTTAATACTCTACAGCTTTTCCACAATAGACTGTAAAAGGAGCTGAGAAGTCCCCAGAAAAGAACAACAAAGGGGGACTGAGATCCCAACTCCACACAGCTGTAATTAAATCCTAAACTGGAAACTTATTCCATCCTTCCAGTGAGGCTGGCCTCCTGCACTCAAGGGAATGGAAGATCTATTTGTCCACAGAAAAAGAAGGGGAGAAAGAGAGAGTGAGTATACACAAAATATAACTTAAGGACATGGCCCCCAACATAAGCTGGGGGCTTGATCCGTGTCCTTCTTAAGAATTACATGAACCAGTTGGAGAGGGTCCAGAAGAGGGCCACGAAGATGATCAGAGGGCTGGAGCACCTTTCCTATGAGGACAGGCTGAGAGAGTTGGGGCTGTTCAGCCTGGAGAAGAGGAGGCTCCAGGGAGACCTAATAGAGGTACCTAAAGGAGGCCTACAGGAAAGACAGGGAGAGGCTGTTCAGTAGGGCCTGTTGTGACAGGACTAGGGGTAATGGTTTTAAAATAGAGGGAGGTAGATTTAGATTGTATATTAGGAAAATTTTTTTTTACAATGAGGGTGGTGGAACACTGGAACAAGTTGCCCAGAGAGGTGGTGTTTCCATCCCTGGAAACGTTCAAGGCCAGCCTGGATGAGGCTCTGAGAAACCTGATCTAGTGAAAGATGTCCCTGCTCCTTGCAGGGAGGTTGGACTAGATGATCTTTGAACGTCCCTTCCAACCCAAACCATTCTATAAGAAAGCCAGTGCTAATGACACCAAAGCTACTTAAGTATTGGTGCATAGTCCAGTTGTTGAGAACATAGACCCAGACCCTACTGCATGCTAGGAAGAAACCCAACTATTCTTACTGTTTCCGTGCTTTTATATCCATAGTTCCTCTAACCACCACCAGGTGTCCCTTATCTTTTTCCCACCACCAGGTGTCCTCAATCTTGCTTTCCTTCTCTTAGAAAGTCCCTTATTTCTCAATTCTATGGCTTCTGATATTCATCACCCTCAACACTTATGCTGAGAGGAGAAGAAAGGAGTCCTGGTTCTGCAGCTGCTTATGCGTTTTCCATTTATGAATAATTTGGTAACACGTACAATGTTGGGTTATTAAGCAGCTTCAGCAGAAGAGAGAGGAAACAGCTTTCCATTACATCTCCCTCTATACTGTCTATGCAGCTTATTGTGCCTTCCTGGGACTTGTGTCATTTTTCATCTGTTTATCTACTACCTCCTCTTTTTTTTTCATAACAATGAGAATTCTACTTCCAGAAATAGGAAAAGAACAAGATTCTAACAGAGAGCATAGTGGGCTGTGGGAAAAGGGTTGAAAGATGGTATAGCATGCACCTGCGTCACGTTCACATGTGCTAAAACCAAAACACAGCTGGTTGGTTTAATTTTAGGCCTACTAGCCTTGACAACATCCCTTTTATCTTCAATGCCTAATTATAAAGCCCTAAGTGCCAATATTGTTAACTGCTTCAGCACTGAATGCAGTTGTTTCACTACATCCATCAGATTGGCCTTACTTGGCACAGTATTCTAATTCTCTGCTCTTTGGCTAAACAGCTATTTCTTCATTAGCACACAAAGAATCTAAATTGTAATAGGTATTTTTAATTGAATTCAGTGCAACGCAGATCTAAGCAAGACACAGAAAATGACGGGACATATAATGACAAAGAATTAAAACTTATATTGTCATTTCTAATAATTCCATCTGTAATTAACAGGCAGTAAAAAAACATTCAAGTAGTGCATAGTTTACTCAGCCTTTTTCACATTGCTCTTTAAAGTTTGTTACTTTGTTACTTATTTTCCTTTTATAGGATAAAGCCCCAAAATCTCCAAAAAGACAGTTGACTTTGCAAACACACACACAAATTTGAAGAAACTTCAATTATTATTTTCTCAGGATAGTGAGAAAAGATGTAAAGTAAAGATCACAAAAACACTAACTGTTCTCAAACCTCATTGGCAAAAGCTTTTGTTTCTTTTTAATCTATAATCTGAAAAAAAAAAAAAGTAGTGTCCTGGTTTCAGCAGGAATGGAGTTCATTTTATTCTCAGTAGCTGATGTGGTTTGGATTTTATATGTGAAAGATGTTGATAAACACACTGATGTTATGAGTAGTTGCTAATGAGACCAAGGACACTGTCTGGCTTTCCAGGTCTCACTAATGTGCAGGGGCAGGAAGCTGGGAGGGATATAGACAGAAGAATTGACCCAAACTGGCCAAAGAGAGTATTCCATGCCATAAATGTCATGCTCAGTATATATGTGGGGGTTGACCAGCGAGGGGCATGGCTCCCTCTTCCTCCTTTGCTTACTGCTCAGTTTCTTTTCTGTGATCGCTGCTCAGGATGCACTGTATCAGTCATCGGGTTATTGGGTGGTGAGAAATCGTGTATTGGAATGGAGAACACCAATAGAAACTTCTGTCCACAGTTCTGGAAGCCTCATTCACAGGAGGTTACCAGTCCTGTAGTTTTAGTATCAGCAGAATGGATTTAGTATTACTGCCTCCATTAACTACTTCTAAAGGCATAAATTACATTCTTCTCCTTCAAAGAAGTTTCTCATAAATATCCTCAAAACAACTAATTTTCTTTCAAAACTTTTCTTACAGTTCTGCATATAGGACAGAACTCTACCTATCAGGCCTGCCAGTAATACCAGTCATGTTATTTCCTTGTCCATTTCTGCCAGTCTGTTTATATGCATCTTTTGTTTTTTATATGCAGCCTTTGTTTTATATTTTGAAAGCTAATATCTTGTGGCAGGGACAAATACTATGCTACGTTGATACTAGAAACTGCACAGTAACACTCATAACAATGAAGGAGGAAATGGTAAAAATGAGAATACTGGGTGATAAAATCTTACTCTATCCTGGCAACAAGGTGAAAGAATCAATTCACTGCCAATGTGTCTGCATAAAGAAAAAAAATAGGAAGAAACTTACAAAATCTGGTCAGTAACCATCTGACATCATTAACTTAATTTCTTTTTCCTATAAGTCTGTAGACTTATGAAAGAGACGTAAACTTCTCTAGACAATCATCTGAACACAGGAGCTTTAACAGGAATGTATTTGTAAGCCACTAAATCTCTCTACCCTTTCTTTGCATGGAATTCATTACCCACTGAAGTTGAACTCAATTACACTACATTCAGTTTTCCCAAAATCCCAGTGCTTCACTGATTATTCAGCTACAATAGGATAAATGCCCGCATTTCAGTGAAGAGTATACTCAACCGGCTTTTTAGAGGAGGGAAGGTGTACTGTATAACCAGCAGTGCCAGTACTGAATCCTGCCACTCCTGATTTTATTTTTCAACTTCAGCTCACAGTTCAAACTTTATCATTGATTATTAAAGCTCCAGTGAACCTTTTGCTGATAAAAAAAGAATCTCAGTGAGTTACACAAGGGAGTCCTGAAAGGGCTCCCAAGGTTTTCTTAAGACTCAGAATGGCATCTTTGTAAACGTTTTTCATCCTTGCACAACACTTCTGACTATAAGGCAGACAGACGAAAAATAAACAGCTGCTTGTTACAAGCACAGTTTTGTTATATTTAGATGAGCTGAAACTACTAAGCAGTCTTCTTCATATTTTCAAGGCACACATGTGAGAAAAATTGTATGTCAAAGCACCAAAAAGCCTTGAATTTGATGTATTTCTTTTTTTGGGATAAAAACTAAGGGCAGATGTGGATCCATCAACATGAAAAATTCTTGAGAGGGGTTTAGGTGCTCTATTTTTCACAGAACAAGGGTACTTTGAAGAAACTTTGTTCATCAATGAGACTGAGACCACAAGGTTATCACACTAAGGAGATAATGGAACAGTGCAGAGATACTAAAATGAAAACTAGTTTAGTTGGTGATGAGACATTATAATGAATCTTAGATTAATATCAGAAGGATGATTGATTTGGATTTCTAAGAAAGTGGAAGCTCTGACTGATCCTTTTCTTGCTACTGAAGAAGTTTCAGTATGATATTAACCCTCTTTTCCTCTACACAGGGTATGTTCACGCTGCAAGTCAGTGAGGACATAAAGGCTGAAGTTTCACCATACAGTCTGAGTCCAATCAGGTACTTCAATCTGCTGATAGGAGGAAGCCCTACTTCCCTCACCCTGATCTTCCTGCCCACTGTTTAATGCTCATTTCTGCCAGTTATCTGGGACAGAGCTAACTCGGGGACCTGAATCACATAGAAGGCAAGGTCATTAAAGCATACAAATGTATAGCTAAATAATTATAATCTTATTTTTTATTATTTTACATGCTATTAAATATAGGTAATATAATAAGTTACATATTTTATCTATTACTGGTTCATTAACTGAATCAGATCACTTTGCAATTTCCTGTAAGAAGGGAATATGGAAGGGAACTGTGTAGCTGGGAGTAGTGGAGGAAGAAGGGAGGGAATAGGGGAAAGGAAAAAAGAAAATAGGAAGGAGGGAGAGGGAGACCTCAAGGCAAGCTGTTAATTCAGTTCAGCTATAACATGAATCTGGTTCTTAAGAGAACACCTCTCCTCCAGCCTGCAAAATTTCCATTATACTTATAGAAGCTTTGTGTCTTGAGTTAACCATCTTACTAGAAAACTTTACTGAAGCTGGCTAATAAGTCTGGAAGTTATTGAAAAAAGAAAACCTGAAGGACACAGTGTGGCCACATGACCTCATTTTCTCTAGGAAATGTTCTTACAAAATACCTTTACGAACAAGATGGAAGCATGAGCTAGTTTGTATGTAGAACCAACACTGAACTGATTAAAAGGGCTTATTTAAAGATGGGAATAATCAATACAGGTGGAGAAGTAGCAATACCTGCAGGAAATTCCTCTGTCCAATACAGTTAATGAAAGACTAATCTGAAAATGCAGGGAAAAAAATTCCATAGAAGAGAAGGAATTATGTTTAACACTGAGTTATGTACTAGTTCGTGTTTCATCACCTTACTGTCATCTTCTAGAGTAAAAAAAATTAAAGTAAAGAATGGAGTTGCATCAGACTTACACCATGAAAGTAAGATGAGGAATGAGAATAAATGTATGTACAACAAAATTGTATCACTTCTGCTATAATGACAAGAATTACTGCCTGTTTTTTTTGTTTTTTTTTTTAATTTAAGGAAAAAGAGAAAAATGCAATGAAATGTTTTGAAAATTTGTCATCTTTTCAGTCATAGTTGTTATTTATGACCAAATCATAATAATTTCCATTGTAATTTACCATCACGATTTACCATCCATTGTGTACCCTCACAATTTAATGGAACTGCAGTGAAATATTACAATATGTTATTTTGTAATGAAGAATGTACAGAGTAACTATAAGTAACACACCATGCTAATGTCTATTGTCAGAAAAAAAGAAAGGGTTTACTCTGAAATTCAGATATTCAGCCACTTATTTTTGTATACCTAGCAAACAATAATTTTGTCTTTTTAATTCAAAAGACTACACTTCTGTATAATGAAATATTTAAAAACTAGATATTACTATATATCTTAATATTCCTCCATGCTATTCTGATTTGTCTCTGACAAATGTATAACTGAATATGACTTACCTTGAAGGAGAGCTGCAATTTGGAGTGACTGCTGAGATGGATGTTCTTTAAGAATATCTAAAACCGTTCTACCCAAACTGTCCTTTATGTTGGTATCAATTCCTGTAAAAGAAAATGATCTGTGGTGGAATTTTTAACCCCAAGTCCTTCTGATTATAAATGTGGTATATCAGACTCAATTATCTGGCAAATTGAATGCAAGCAGTTTTACAATTATAGCAGATTAACAGCTGTGTTATAGTTGAAGTACAGCATCCTTTTCTGTTTAAAGCTTGAGTAGCCTAAAATTCACATGCTGACATGGATTGTTTTTATATTTTTGTAATTCATGGGGATATAAAGCAAGCTTCTTAAACCAAGAATTATTTTAACAGACTGTTCCTAAAAAAACAGCCATCCTGAAAATAATATTTTATAAAATCAAGAAATTCTCTGAATGTTTTTCCTACATTCCTGGATGATCCTAATTCTCCCAAAACTGTTCTTGGGGATTCACTGGGGATTTTCTGGTCCATAGGACTACTATATGTTTTGGGAGTAATACTGAAAAAGTTATTAACCTTAAAAGTTTAGTACTTCATGGCAACATGTTTGAAATTCATGCTCTGAATAGACTGAAATATCCATATGAGGTATAAGGGCTATGTGAATAGCCAGAGCATTTCCTTACAGACTGTTCAGACCATTGACAAAGTAATTGTTTGGCTCAAATTGTGAATGTAACCATAAATAAGTTTGAGGCTTATCCTGGATAGGTCTCTGAGAACCTGCTGTACGTGATACATGTACATGATACATGATACCCTCCACCTTTGCCTTCTAGGGGCTACTTTGGAAATGTTTGCCTTATGGTAGAAGACTGAAGTTGTTTTTTAGTTTAGATGTACTTTCATAAAAAGCAAAGGCACGAAAGGTCCTAACAAACAGAATGAGATTCTTCTTGGGACACTGCATAGATGAAATCAAAGAAAGCGGGCTTTATAAGGACGTTCTGGAAGCATGGAAGGATTTCTCTACTCATCAGAAAAGGCTGCAGTTCTTGTCATTTCCTGACCTGATGGAGAGTTTCCTAATTTGTTTTGTGAGAAAGAGATATTTGTTTTCTCACTGAAAATAAAGCCAAAATACTGCTGGGCTAATTAGCAGTGGCAGCTGATTTTTAGAGGCCAGAGATAGCAACTTACATCTTTCCTTTGCAGTAGCTACTTATAACATCTTCTAAGTCTTTTTTGAAGCAGCACTAGAGAAAAGGGGATTGTCACATGAAAAAGCAGAAGGGGTGGAGTGTTGCAGAAATGCAGAGCGTTTGGGGTTGAAGAAGCTCACAGTGAAGATTCTACTCCACCGTCTTGTACAATTTTACTCTGGCAGAGGCTATAATGTGTACTACTCTATAAGAAGCATTCTTTTATCTGTGGTCTAAGTGTTTCCTAAGTTTTGTGACATTCCTCTTTTAGGTGAATTAATATAGAAAGGGCCTTTTTGAGGGCAGGTGAAGCTCCCTTTCTGCCTCCTACTTATTTATCCAAACACGAAAGCATCTTGGAAGGACCTTGTTTTCTGAAAACAGATCTCAGATCAGATAAGTACTAGCTGAGATTGGGATGAGAAGCTGTGAGTAGGACATACACACCTTCTTTTGCAATACATAACCCTACAAGCGCTGATGATAAAGATCAATGAGATCCCTCAGTGTAATGAAAGTTCATGTATCCAAGAGAAGTATTTTCTAGATGTTTTAATTTTCATTGGTCTTCTCATTTGTCTGAGAAGACAGTTGTTTAGAAGAGTAATTTACCTGCAACAATTCTGAAACTTATTATATAGTAGATGGGTTTGTTGGGACTCTCTATATCCCTTTCTTTTCAGGACAAATGCAATTATTAGAGACATAGTGCCTTCCCTTTTCTTCACAGGCACTCAAAAGTTTATCCAGGAAATGAAGGAGCAAGCAAGGTGGTGTGTTTGTCAGGAACAGCTACATGAAGGAAAGAAATGTGAACATGAGTCTTCTGGCCTATAGATCAAAGAATATTCTTGGCTGTCTTTCAGAATGAATGACAAAATTTGATCTCAGAATACATTTATTCTCAAAATACAGTGGCATATACTGAGTCATATATAGAATTTCTGAGTCTTAGTGAAAACATTATTTTTGTTCTCTGTGTATAGTAATTTCTTATTTTAAAATTGCACTGTTTTAATGAGACGTACATGTGATTAGATTTGCAAAGGCTGAGAAAGATAACAGTAATTTATATACCCAAAACTTGAGGAGGCATGCACCAGTTTAGGAATATTAGGGATATCTTTTCAGTGTTTCCTGTAAATTAGATGTACCTGTTTCAAGCAAAATGCGTACTACCTCCACCTTTCCAAACAGGGCTGCTTCATGTAGTGCACTCCCTTTTTCCGTCTAGAAAAAGAAAAACAAACATTGTGACATTTAAATTGCAAATTAAAATACCAATGAGTCCATTTGAAAAGACTACATTTAGAAAAGAAGTATTTTTTTTCCCTCTCTATTTTATCTACATATAAAAAACATTGAATGGGCAAGAACAGATACTACCTTTTTATTATTATTCAAGATAACAACATAAACACTGTAATTTCTACTATAAAAATTAATAACTGTATAAGAAAATACAGTAGGGATGTAATACAATTCCCAATTAACAAAACTAAACTCCTATTACAGTAAAAATCTAGTCAATACGATCAGTGGAACATAGTTGTTCAGCAGAGTCAGCCAGTTTATGTGTGGACACCTACACTTACATGTTTTAATCTGAAACTGGATCGTACCCTAGAAGGTCAATTCAGTTGCACAGTGAGAGATGCCCTAAGATAAGCTATCTGGCCTCCAGCTGATGTTGCAGCTGATGTTCACATTTGATTGGCATCATAGCTGCCCCATACAGATGTCTTGGGTACCCTAAGGCACCTACAGCAGCATTAGATGTCTATCTTTAGATAATTTAAATTCTACCTTAGATGTGTGTGAATCTGTTTTTGCAGATCCCTGTGACACAAAACTCTTTGTGAATGGACTTCTGCTCAAATAAAATTTACAGTACTGAAAAACAAACTACCTTTCTTAACAAGGCACTTTTGTTAGTATTTTGTACTGCTGACAGTTACTGAAAAATCTAAACAGAATGTCTTTCCATACAATAGCATTAGCACCGACTAAAATACTACTAGATCTCACAGAATCTCTGGCTCATCTCCTTTTTTTTTGACAGTAAATTAGATTTTGAGTGGTTTATATTTGTGGGTAAAATGTTAAAAGCTTTACTGCTTGAATTTGTTTTTTCTATATTTTATCCAAATGCACCATTGTCATGCTTGCTATGCTGGAAAGACTTTAAAAATACACAAAAAAAAATTACCTCTGAAATAAAATAGTGATTCACTATTTCTTAACTGCATCAGAATGCACCGGTGCTATAGCAATGCAACGACAAAATATTTAAAGTAATCAGAGATCCTGAGATGGGATGTGAGCACACAGTAAGTGTACACACATCCTATCAACTGAGCCTGAAAACACCTTGTTATGTCCAAGATAGGAACTCTCACTTTTTATCTTTCTTCATACTTACTACATGGACATATAAAGCAAAGCATGCCCAATGTCATTTACATCCAGCACATCAGGTATACTAAGTCAGTAAAAGAATATACATAAGAAGTACATATCTTAAAACAATTTCTAATCTTTCCATCTTCAGAAGCAATCCAGATGAATATTCATAGACTTATTCTGAACGAGAAGACTAAATAGTCAGGTGTACTTAGAGATGGTTTCAGAATCCTTTACTCAAGTAATATCTACAGGAATTTTCCAGTAACTGTAATTGACTTTAACACTAGATAACTCTGCAACGACATAGTGCAACCACAAAGGTACATGCAGAGCTTAAGGTGCAGCTCAGAAAATTTTGGGAATGAAAACAGTTTTCAGAAAAGTCACTGATAGCTATAGGCCTGATTACCGAAAAAGGCTTGACATGAGCACTCTTGAAAAAGGCTTTGGCACAGTCTGTTATCCTCTTTGGTATTTGAGTGGATATGGCATTTCCTTTGGATTGGTCACTTACTGACATCAATAAATCTCAAGACTACTGGGTGTACTTGGAACTATTAACATAGAATTCCCTGTCATCAAGGATATGAAGTACACCTTTGACTCCCAAAATATTTGCTTTGGAAAGACAGGTGGTGAAATCCAAAAGCCACAATGGGGAGAAGTTTGGCACAGTAACCTGCCAGAGAAGAACACCAAAATAGTGTAAGGGCAAGTAATATTTTCCTTGATTGAAGTATACAACTCATAACAAACAGAATGAAAACATGAGAATAGGAAATTTCCTGTAGATGTCTAAGGCAAACAAATCTACCTGGGAGCATCATGGTTTAACCCCAGTCAACAACTAAGCAAAACACAGTTGCTCACTCACACCTCCCCCTGTGGGACGGGAGAGAGAACTGGGTAAAAGGCTGAAAAGGGTAAAAAGAAAACAAAACATAAAAGTAAGAAAACTCATGGGTTAAGATAAAGACAGTTTAAAAGGTAAAGCAAAAGCCGCAAATGCAAGCAGAGCAAAACAACGAATTAATTCATTCCCTCCCATCAGCAGGCAGGTATTCAGCCATCTCCAGGAAAGCAGGGCTCCATCACACATAATGGTTGCTTGGGAAGACAAAACACAATCACTCCAAACGTCTTTCCCTTCCTTCTTCTTTCCCCAGCTTTATATGCTGAGCATGATGTTATATGCTATGGAATATCCCTTTGGTCAGCTGCGGTCAGGTGTCCCCTCCCAACTTCTTGTGCACCCCCAGCCTATTCGCTAGTAGGGTGGTGTGGAAAGCAGAAAAGGCCTTGACTCTGTGTAAGCACTGCTCAATAGTAACTAAAACATGTCTGTATTATCAACACTGTTTTCAGCACAAATCCAAAACATAGCCCCATATTAGCTACTATGAAGAAAATTAACTCTATTCTAGCCAAAACCAGCACAGAGGGCAACTTGAGTGCCAGAAGATAGTTCTGTAACAATGAACCAAAGCTCTGCTATGCATCAAGGGAATAGAAAAACTTAAGCCACCTACATAGGTAATTCATAGTGTTGGGAGAAGAATACAAAGCCAAATGTCATTTTTTTCATTTTATACCTTCTCGCTTCTTGGTCTATTCTATCGTGATATTTCCTGTCACATCTGAACATGATCCGAAATGCTTTACAGGCATTCTGGACTGCCCTGGATTCTGGGGCAGTCTTTGCTTTACAACTCCAAGCTATCAGAAAATGTTAATGAATGCCGTATCCCAGAAATGAGGTACATATTACAAACACTCCGTTCTAAAGAGGAATTTGAAAGGCATACCATATAAACAGTGGACTGATTTGCCCACTTTATAGATGATTTTCAGAGCAAGAGGGGAAATATTACCATGAAACTGAAAGAAAATCTGTCTGGGAACTTGGACATTGAAAACATACTTGTAAGATGCAGATGCATAATCCTGCATGAGATGTCACAAAGATGAATGCTGACGTAAATCTTAAAAGCTCTAGGCAAGATGTCACGGTAATAGTGAATAACTAACGAGTGAATCAGACCCCTTGACCCAAAAACTGTCCAGAAGGCAGAAATATCCTTGTTATCAGAAAATTCAGTTACCAAACTCCATTTTAACATAGGGAAAATGCTGAGCCTGAGGATGAACAGGGCAAAGAGAAACTCGGAGGACTGGTTGAGTAGATACATGTCTCTTTGTAAATGTGCATGCAGACTACTACTTGAATATATAAATCACGTTGGGTTTCTTTTTTTGTGATGCAATAGGGCATGTTACACAAATTGGAAGGACTGAAAAAATGTAGTTGCAAACAATTTCTATATTTTATTTTAGATGTGCTAGACTTTTTAGGCAGATCTTTTCCACTTATAATGGTGTACCTATGGGCTAATATACTCTTCTTGTCTATACTACAACAAGCAAACTTAAGATTTATTGACAATATTCATTGCCTTACTTTCTGAAGCTTTCATTGCCTTGGATCATAGTGAGCACTACCATTATATTTGGACATTTTTCCACAGTGATATTTAATGCAAAAAGTGCCTGTATTTTTTTCATAAAAGAGAGCTAAAGTCTCCTTCAGTTTGCATCAATGGATTCTAGATGACCTTTGAAGGTCCCTTCCAACCCTAACCATTCTATGATTCGATGCTTCTAAGTTTTCTATATATCGAGAACTACAGCATGAACTGTGCTAAGCGTATCATAAAACAGTCTTGCCCCAGGTAACTTACAGCTAAATACAAGTACAATGTCACAGCTGGATACACAAAGCAAGCAAGGATAGAAGGACATCGTCAGTAGGAACACCAGGATACACAAATTAGCTTGGTGTACAATTTGCAGGCTCACATAAAAGCATCAAGAGTTTTATTAATTAGAGATTTTTTTAATCATGTAAATATGCAAGAGCTTGTAATTAGGTCACTTGTCTAGTCCTTATTTATAGGCAGTTCACTAAAGTTTTGACATGGATTTCAGACATAATCTGAAGGATGGAATGGTAGCTTTGCAAATTGATTCGTGGAATATCCTCCATACATAGTGACAGCAAAAAGGAAGGGGCATAGCTCTTTGCAGAAGAACTACAGTGATAAGCAATGGAAATTGCCATCATTACTGGAACAGACAGGGAAGGCAAATAGGGATAGAGAAAAGCTGGATAAGCGGAAGGGGCAAAGTTTTTGAGGTATTTACAATTATGAAATTACCGTTTACATGAAACACACTGAACTGTGCAGTATCTTATTTTACTGAGGGCCCAAAATCTATCACTCACCCAAAACCTGTGTATTTTTCATATGTTTCAATTTAAATGAAAACTTCAAAGCATAAAGAGATGAAGCAGATTTGTATTGCCCACTTCTAAATAATTTCAGATTGAAGGATATTGGATAGACCTGGGAAATGAATAAAATGTGTGATTAATTCAATCAAAAATTAAATGCTGTCTATTATTAGTCCAAATATTTACTATGATTAAAAATACTCAGGGAGTACAGAAGAGAAAGATATCATGGCTAAAATACACTTCCCATTTAAACAAGTAAATATTCACAATTACAGAGTGATAGCAGATAGGCTACTTTTATAATTGTCTCTCAACATTCTGAGAGCTCTTTATTGCTGATAAGCTGAATTTATTGAATGTGTATGAATGTGTACAATTTTATTTACCACATAGGATTATACTTCATATATTGTTCTTTCCCAAACAGTGATGCAGAGCAATTTAATAAACATTAAAACAGCTGAGTTCAGTTTTAAGTAACAGGCTGATATTGTATGCTCTACTCAGTTTAATAAGCTGCCAGTAATCATCAACAAAGAATTTTTCAGAAGTTATAGAAGCAATAAGTTAACAATATGTACAGAGCCAATTTGCCAATATGCTAAGATGCTGAATGAAAAGGAACATATTGATGGAGAATATGTATAACGGTGAGAAAATAAATAAATGGTATTCCTTTCTGGTAAGTAGGACAAACACAGAAGAAACAAGATTACACAGTGTGAAAAAATAAATCTCCGCTGCCTAAGAATAAGTAAGAAAAATATGAACACAAATTACTTAAAACAAATAAGAATTTTAAAAATAAAAAAAAAAAGTCCTAGAATTTTAGTGTAGATGGCAAACAGATGACCATTACTAAAAGAATCTCTCATTTCCTAGAAGAAGATTGTACAAAATTACTAAAGGAATTACTATAAGAATCTCTCATTTCCTAGAAGAAGATTGTACAAAATTTGCAGCCACTATATTTTTTAAAGACCAGCAAAAAACTTTTGGCATAACTATAGATAGAAATAGCTTATGAAAATTCACAGTAGTTCTAAAATTATCTAGATTACATAAGAGGAAGAACACATTTTATAAAAGCATTGTATAATATTCAACCCTCATGTAATCATCAGTTTGTAAGTTGCTATGACAGAGACTATTTTTCTTCAATTATTCTATTTCTTAAGCATCAATTCAGGCATCAGGTCAGTTTCTTTCTGATGTTTTTCACATTCATTTATTAGAGATAGAAGAGAAATTATACATTTAGAAACATGTATTCGAGGGTTCCATTATGTGTTGCTTTAGCATTAAACTTCTCTAAATTTCTAAAGATGTAGTAACAGAAAAGAGCTGAAACAAAAAAAAAAGGTGCTTGTATTAACCTTTGCAAGTGTATCACTTTCTAGTAAAGAAAATCAAAAGCAAATTAAATTGGAAGCATAACAGTAGGTAAACACACAGGTACACAAACCACAGAAAAAAAATAATGTATTTCAGTTTGAAATAATCTGAAGCAAGTAACTCAAAAGATACTAGAGCTAATAAAAGGGGCAAAACAATTTTACCACATTTTCATTTTGAAAGCATTTGAAAACATCCATTTTTAATCTTAAAATATCTGGTCTGCTTTGTTGCTTTTTTTTTTTAATCTATTTTTTCTTTCCCACTTCACATTGCTTTCCTCTAAAGTTGAAAGACATGACCTTGATGGAAGGATCCAGAACTGAAAAAAAGTGCATGGAATCCAGGTGCAATCTTTCTATATAAAAGGGAATTATGTGTACAAAGGTGTTTGATTAAATGCACCTAAAGCTTAAAATGATTATAAAACTTAGCCAAAGTTTAGTCAAATTTCACAAGATTTGTTAAATCACCTATTGGTAAAGAACGCCTGGATGTAACTCTAAAATAGATGTAATTATGTTTGTTTAGTTTATCTGACCATAGATCTAAAATTGAAACAACCTTAATTCAAAGCATATTGTATATACTCAGATAGCAAGAAGTCTACTTTAAATCTGAAGATAAAATACACTTTAAGCTCAAATCCATCAATCAAATAAAGAGAAATCATAAGACTGAGGAAATACTTCACACATAACAGAATCAGGTGCTCTGTAGTTAAAAGGCTTGGACACTTTCCACTACAAAGAATTGGACATAAAATTTACTGCTGCTGTACCTTGTATCTGAGCACATCTATGTCTCTTTTATTTACAGTTACCCCTTTTACACCATTAAAATTTACCATGCACAGACCTGGATGCACCAAACAGCTAACAGGTTGGAGTCAGTAGCTGCAAGAGTGTATTGCTATAGAATTTTCTTTTAGATGTACAAAACAAGTGTTTAGAAAAGCAGAAAATCAAAACTATTATTACTTAGTAACTTTATCCTTAGAATAGGATAACCCTGGAAAAATAAGTTCTCAGTCAAACATTGTTTCAGACTGCTATGACCATTAAGGGCCACAGCTTTAGTAAGTCAGCTTAGTGTCATTAAAGCCAACTTTGTGAAAAAAAATACCTATAGACATCTACACGAACATTTGATATGATTTAAATATCTACATGTCTCAAGATAGCATTAAAACATACACTCAGCTTTGAAGACACTTATCTTTCTTGAGTTATCCCTTTGAAAACATCATTTTGGTCACCTTGCAGCATTTCTAACAAAGTGAATGGATGTGTATTTTAAAATAAAAAACATAAGATGTGATTTCAATCAAACCATATTCTAATGATAAAGGAAAGTAAAGCAAGAAAGGAAGAACAGAGGAAAGGAAGAAAGGAAGAAAGATTACACACTAACTTGGCAGCTGACATCCATTCCAGCCTCCAGAAGCACCTGTACAACAGCTTTGTGGCCATTACGTGCAGCAAGATGCAAAGGAGTGTGTTTTCTTGTATTACAGTTCATCAGGTTTGGATATGCTTTGATGATCATTTTTACAACACGCAGACGTCCATAAAGTGCTGCCAGGTCCAAAGGTGTTTCTAGTTTGTTGTTCCTTATTGTAGGGTCTGTTAGCTCTTCTAACAGAACAGCAACTACTTCTGAATGACCATATTGAGCTGCACAATGCAGTGCCGTTTCATTTTCATTGTTCTGTTAAAACAAAACAAAAGCTTCAGAAATTCATATTTAATCACACAATAGAACTTCTCGACTTCTATAAATTGCCTCCATGAGATCACTACATAAGCAGGGTTTGCAATATAATGTATGATAGTGTATGTTAAATGCTTCAGAATGACTCGACTGAAATTTCACTAATAATTACCTTAATACTTCAGCTTTGTGGGTCTCAAGCAGATCAGGTCCCTATGTGCCCACATTGTACCAAGTCCATTTTTAACAACATGTCCCAAAAAATCTTGTTGCCCATGAGATGCCAAAATATGTAACCCTTCTTGATTCAACTGTTCCTGAAATCATAGTAGAGTCCTTCTCTTAGAAATAGTCTGACACTTATCTTAAGTCTCTCTTCTCAGTATAACTGATTTTAAATCATAGCAGTTTGTTATTAGAGTAGTGAAATTCCAGAGAAAAACTGTGTAATGAAAATGTATCAGGCACAAGGCTAGTTTCATATATCACTATAAAAGTTACGATGAAGACAACAATCAAAGCTTGGAAGAAGACAAAATAACAACTGTAGATATTAGAAAGACTTCGCATATCACATAAGCAGCTAGTCTTCTCAGGGCTCCAGGGAGAAGTACGTGTACATTTTCAGGCATATAAGTATTTGTATGCTGTGGATTGAATAAGTTTCTGCTTTATAAAGGAATGCCCCCGGGTCTTTCCCCAAACACTATTTAGTAATCTTAATAATAAATAAATATTGAGAATAAGCACTAGCTTCTTAATTGTTTTCTTCTAGTTCTGCCTGTACACTTGCAAGCCCAAACAAAAACTTCAGGCAGAGAGGAAGGAAATAATTTATGGAGCTCTCTGAATTCTATATGCCATCTATATTACTAATATATCTTATGTAGTCTCTATGAAGCCTTAAAATAGGCTAGATACTATAAATTTTAAAAGTATGTACATTAAATGCCTCTTCTGATATGATTTATAAAATTTTGTGACAGTTTTGAAAATGTTGTATAAGTAGAAAGCCAATAAGATAATGTGTCACATAAAGACATAAAAAAATAACGTAAATTCAGAAAAGGTACTAGAGAAGGGCAGAAATATAATTCTAAAGAAAGGAGAAGAGATAAATCTGAATCCACAGCCTGTATTTCTCAAGGAAACACCTGAAGAAGGTTCTGGGGACAGAGAACTGAAAATAGAAAAAAAAAGATTTGTCTTTTGAAAGATAGAAAGGGTAAGAGAATCAGAGAAATGAAGCTTTGATCTCTTACTCAAAAGCTAGCTAGGACGAGAAAATCCATGTCGCACAGTAATACTTAGAAAGGTGGAAAGGGGACTTTTTGCTAACTGTTTCTAATTCCATAATCAAGAATGTAAATCTCAGGTTTGTGGATTTAACAACATTGCTGTCACTTTCATCTCATCTTGTAATCTAAAAGGACTCAGATGAATCTAGGAGACAGAACAGACAGATCAATACATTCAGATAAATTAATGTTGCAGATAAACTCTTCAGGTGTCTGCAATACCACAGAAGATCCCAGAGACTGGTATGTGTTTTCTGCTAAACTGCAAGGCAGAAGATGGAAAGTAGGAAGAGCCAGGTAGAAAGTGAGAAGTTTCCATAGGCAGACATGGCTTGACAACTAATAAGTATTTGAATCATTGTGCACTATTCAGATCACCATGTGGTATTTCTCTATTACATAGACCACACATTCAGGTTAAAATATGTACTACCACAATAGTACATGGCTGCTATGATCTATCAACTACCTGTGATATGCTTTTTGTGCTCTAGTGACTTCTACAATATCCTTTACACAGAACTGGGCAAAGCAATTTTTTAATGTACTGTGGTATGTCCACAAATCACAAGCATATTTTATTAGAATTTATTTTTAGATTTTCAATATTTCATGGACAGAACGGTATAGATGAATAGGCAATTGCAGTCTAAGTTTGTGTATAATTACCACAATTAACTATGAAAATCAGATAATTGCACATAAAATGGTCAATTATGGTAATTTGTCCCTACAGTTACTGTATTTACACATTCAATGGAAATAGTTACGCAAAAAAAAATTAGATGTATAGCTATATCCACATTATGTGAGGGAAATAGCAAAACACACTTTTACTATACAATTGTCATACAGATGTATCTATCTATCCAGTATCTGCTTATGTTTCATTTTTTTTCCCAGAATTTCTGGATAATATATAAAGTACCTAGAATCTTGTGCCGATAGTCTCATATCATAGTTCAAAAGTATTCTAATTAAATTTTCAAAGAGACAAAGAAGTTAAATTGTCTACGGCCTTTTTCTCAAAATATAGTGACTGGCCAAAATGTCAGCCACAGATAGACACATAAAACCCAACCAGTCCAAATCACTGCTGCTGTGCGGTGAAATTTACTCCCTCTAAATAAAGAATATCCAGCTGAATATTCATGCAAGGGCATATTTACAGAAAAGGGTATTTTAAAACAGCATGGTGCGTAATAGCATCTGTAAATCTGAACAAAATGTTATTATTTTCAATATAACATTGTTGAACATTTTTGTATGGTTTGTTTCTTTGCATTTGCCAAATAAAAGCTACATTTCAGTTAATGACAAACTAAACAGACTCAAAATTTAAAAGAACTAGGTATCACTGAAATGAAATAGAAGAATCCAGCCCGGACAAACACGATAATTAAATTACCTACACATATGCAGTCAGAACAGGCATTATATATATTGTGTTATCAGAGCTGAGAGGTACTACCTAATTAAAACTTAATAATACAACATACTTCCCTCTTTAAAATGTAAATTAAGCAACTTAATTCAGGTATAAAATACAGAATGATTTTTAACTTTCAAAGACAGAATTACAACTTGTTTAATTGCCCTCTAAATTTATCCGCTTTGACAATTTAGTACTACTTACATAAAATAAATCACTTTTGAAGCAAGCGGTTTTACTGAGGAGAGAGGATAGAGTTTTTAAGTCAGTTTTGACAGAGTCTGCCATCTTCAAATTCAGGAAAGGAGGGAATGCCTACCAGATAGATGCAGTTGGTTCAACATTCCCAGAGAAACCCCTAAGATGGAGGAGCCTATAACAGTGTATTTCCTGGACTGAAAGAAACATTATCTTCCTCTTCTTACCCTTCATGGAAAGATGGACATGGATGCCTCAGTTAGTGTTACAAACCTCCTCCTTAAGGCATTTGTTTATAGAAGACATACAGTAAGAATAAAAAAAAAAAAACCCTAACGTATGACGATATTTTCAGAATTGAAGTTATGTAACTTCCTTGGTCCCAAAAATGCTGCTACTTCTCTCTTGTCTTTTGCACGGAAAAGCTAACCCAGGTGTAACTATTGATTTTAAGGTACTGTTTGTCCTCGCATCTCTAAAATAGCTTATTATTCCAAAGAAATATTTGAAAGATATGAACAATTATTCTTGAAGAACTTAATAATAATTTAGTACTATTACCTACATTTTCAGTCCCAAATGTAAACAGTTCTTTCTGACATGCTGAAAGATTATACGCTAATACTCAGGGCGGTGAGCAGCTAACCTGCTATGAAAACACAAATGTCTGCATATAAGCTACCAGTGTGTGATTAGATCTCCAAATCTAATGTCCAAGGGCTAAATAATGTATCTAGTGCTGAAGAAACAGCTTTTAGAAATTTAAGATACTTCATTACATGTTAGAAACTACAAGATAGATCCTAAGACTGAATGAGTCAAGAAAAAGAAGGATCTAGAAATCAGAACCAAGTAAGACATACAAAATGTAAAACAAAAAGAGAAGAGTAGGTAAATATTATGCAAAAATAGTATAAGACAGAAGTCCTAATATTCATAGTTAATATTATTTTAATAAGTAGTTATTCATATGGCCCAACAGACCTCTTTAAGAAATAAGGATGGCATCTTATGATTCAGCTTTTAACCTTTTGTAATTTTCTTCTTCATTATTTGTTACATGGGTCTCTTCATGGACATGGTCCTCACATTTTCTAGCCTTTTTCTGAATCCATTCTCTTCCACATATAGCCAGAACGCAGATTTCTGCTGCTACAAACTGAATTGTGCCTCCACAGTATTGTATCTGGTCAGTACTGCAGGCTGTACTGCATCATTAGCTACTGAGAACTCATGTCACTGCAAAATCTAGAACATCTCTTAAGGTCTATTCATTAGGGGACAGATTTGCAAATATGTTCTAGAGACAATTATTGTAGCTTGGCAATGAAGAGGTACAGGAAGTGTCAAGAGACTGAATGGCTCTCATTAATATTATCTAGGTCCTTGTAAAGCCACTATTAAGCAGTGGCTATATTTAGGAACTTTACTGCATATTTGTGTAGTTTAAAGCTCCTGAAGCCCATGGAAGTACTGTACGAGCAATAATGACTATCAAGTAGTGATTTTACAGACCTTTCCAAAGAATGCTCAAGTCCTTTACTAGCCAAGCATTTTTATTATGAACTTGAAAAGCGAGACTTCCTAAATCATTGAGCCATTTATTTCTCACATAATCCAAATGCCAAGCAACTGAACAAAACAATATATTCAAGACAGAGAAGGAAATGATCTCAGGATGGTCTTACTTCATCTATTAAAACAGGAAGGCAATTTCCTGAGGAGTTCCACCAATATAAGTTAATAATTCTGAAAAAAAATAAGGGAGTTTGCCTGAGTGATTCAGCAAGTAGCATGTCACTATATTTAATTACGATGGGAATTAAAGTGTTTTCCTGGATGTCTAGGGCAAAGGCTGAACAATGTTACAACAGAAACTCTAAACACAACCAAGAATGAGGAGAGCTCCTGGGAACAACATTGTGACTTTATTGTCCATTCTCTTTGAGAAAGAGAATGGGTTTTTACACTGTGTATGGATTTTTACATTTTATATGGAAAAATAGTTAATGACATCCTTCTTCATATCATGCATCATCAATGAACCTCCCTAATTTGAAAATCATGAAAGAAATAAAAAGCCCTTAAATTTCCTTATCAAGTACTCTCTTAAATACAAAGCCGGGCATTATAATTTAAGCATCCCTAATATTTCCAGAATTTGATCGGATATTAATCAATTTTTACAGTAAGGGTGGTGAGACTTTGGAACAGGTTGCCTGGAGAAGCTGTTGATGCTCCATCACTGGAGTTGCCTAAGGTCAGGCTGGACAGGACTTTGAGCAACCTGATCTAGTAGAAGATGTCCCTGCCCATGGCAGGGGGGTTGCTCTATGTAAGGTCCCATTGCACCCAGACCATTTTATGATTCTAGGAACATGTTCTAATTAATATCTTTACCATATAAGAACAATATGATGAAAAATAAAGATGCCATTGTCTCACAATGTAGAGAATATTTGGATTTAGACTAATATTTTTTGAAAAAGACAATTTTTCTGAAAGTTATTGGGAAAAAAATCTGCAAATTACCCAGTGTGAATCAAAATCAAACCTACTGAATTTCCATTGAAATTCACCTTTACTCAGATGGAAACAAAATTAAAAACTAATCCTATAATTAGGTCAACTACCTTGAATAAGTGTTTTTTTTTCAAATTTATTGTTGCAATAGGCTCAAATAAAAAAGATTGCCTCTGTACATTTTATTCTTTTAAAGAAGGTATAACAAGAGTTGCAAAGGAAAATTTGGAAATTCATCCACATAGTCTCCAATTTAATGGGACAGCAGGAACATCAAATGCAGAACATGAAAATAATTGTTTTTGCAGATTACTCTGGAACTGAATTGTACTTCTGGAAGTCGCTGAGGTGTCACTAAGAGAAGCACAGAATGTCTGTGCTTCATTTTGATGATTTGGGGAAGACAGTAAATATGTTAGATGTTAAGTATTTACATATTATGACAGCATCCTGAACTCCTTTCTTTTACATTTCAGAAGAAGTGTCAAGTGGCACTAGGGAAATGTGGGTATTTTTAATGACAATTGCAATTTGATGAACAGAAAAGCTCTACAGCACATTAAATACATAAATGTAAATAAAAAGACATGCTATGTGCATAAAGAAAAACAGGCAGAGTTACAAAATAGAGAATAACATCACTGAGAAATTTCAGAAGTGTTCACATTTTTTCCTGTAAATGTTTTACTATTCATATTCTGTCATACATATTCAAAATATTTTTTCAACTTGATATTTATTCCTGATGCCATTCACCTTTTTTTGGATGTGATTTCCTGCACTAATACCAAACACTGCATATTGACATATATATGGCTGCTCTTTATCATTAATTTTTTCATAAATAAGGATTTCTTATGAACTATGTAATTTTATGGTGAGGGTTACCATAATAAATGTTTGTGCTACCCACATGTCTTTACATAAACAAACATGTAAGTAGTCTGACTGTTAACAGCACACCTTTCTATTATATTTGGTATTAATTTACTACCTACTTGATCTTCATTCAATTTACAATTTACATCTTTTCAAGTCTTTGTTAATGAAATCTAAATATTCACATGTGTCATTTCACCATATTTTGTAATTTCATCATATTTTGTAATTGAAAACGTACATAATGTATGTCAACTAAGACATCTGTATTAAACAGTGAAAGAATTATTCTTGCATAATTGTTATGCTGTAACCATTTTATTTGTGTAGGGTTGGCAGTCTATATTCCACCACTCCCATAAAATTACTGTCATTTAACTGTTCACCTCTTTACTGTTTTTTTCAAGTTTGTGTAATAGGAACAGTAGGGGGCATTCAGAGCTTTAGCTGCTTGATATGGCTGGATATGATGCTAGTTAACTGCATTTAAATGTTTAGAATGCAGTTCAGTTAATAAACAGTATACCATATTAAATAAATGAATGCAATATGCATTTATGGATCATGAGCTTCTCGTTTACTTCTTTGTTGTGCTGTTCATTACTTTCACTTGAGTTTTTAGAAGCATTTCTTTTATATAGAATTTTAATAAAATAGATTAAAAGCAAAGATATATTACAAATTAGTTGTGACAATTTTGAAATAATGAACAAAATTATTTTCTTAATCTGAAAGCACATACATTCTTAATGTGCTCCTTACAAAAAAAAAAAAAAAAAAAAAAAAAACAGGAAAAAAACTCTGACTTGAGTACAAGCAACGTAGACACTCAAACCTAGATCTGAATCTGGAGCTGACTCCCACCTTTACATTCCAATAACTTCCTGATTACCCTGGCAAATTCAGTAGCTTGTTGTTACTACTCATATTTCACAGCCTACTTGCAGTCCTCAAACAGTTCAGCTGATTGATGTTGTCAGATTTTCGTCGCCTTCTTTCTTTCTAACTACTAGCCCTACAAATGAACCATATAAGAATATACAGAATGAAAACAGAAGATGTGCCATATGTTTGCAACATATTTATCCTGCCCTTACCCACTGTAATACTCTAATCATCTTTCCTAGTATTTCTGTGTCCTTTCTGCTGCACATGCATACATGCAGTCCATCTGGTTTGTCATTTATCTCTGAATATCACTCAAAATATACCAGGAATATTAATTTTATCTTAAGTTTTTGAGTCAATTTAATATCTAATGAAGTTTAAAAGCAGTTTATGCAAATTTACATCAACATATACAAGATGCATAGTTAGAATATGTCTTCATACCATTTTTCAGAAATAAGCAAAAGGTTTTTTCATACTTTTAAAATCTAATATCCTTTAGGTCAGTGACCATGCAGAAAAAAAAAAAGATATTTGGCATGCTTTTATTGGAGGATTTTATCAATCTTGGAGAATAAATTACTGAAACAATGGAAAAAAAGGTATTTTTTTAAATTTGGCTATAAATTTGTCAGACCTAAAGAATATGTGCTGCTCTTTTCTGATTATGTACACAAATATTTTTTATCACTTCACCTGTTCATTCACTCTGGAGTGTGATGGCCCATGATGGATGAGAATCTTCACAATGTCTACATCTCCTCTCCAAGCAGCCAAGTGAATAGGAAAATAACCTTTATTATCTGCTACATTAGTTGATGCTTCATACTGAAGTAATTTGAGAACTATATCCCTGGAAAACAGGAAGTAAAACCAAAAATTGATGGCATGATTATTTTATTAAGTTTTTACTTGAACATACATATTACCAAATTTTTTACTCCGAATAACAGAAAAAAAACCCTTTATTGCAAGTGCAACCGCTAGCAAAATGAAGACCAATCGTTTCTAAGAATGAAATAGATAGTAAAACATAGCAAAAATGTTATTCATTGTAATGATTCTTACTTCTTATGAATATCATCAACAATATAATAATCAGTTCTCTGAATCTGTTTCTTTCAACAGGATCATCTGGCCATGGAATTTGTCAGTCAAGGCCATGTGCATGTCCCTCAAGACAAACCTTCCTGGCAATAAAGGTAGAGAAGTACTCCTATCCCCATCACTGCTGAGTTCTGGAGGCAGAAAGACAAGAAGGTAGCTTTATGGACATGGTTCTTGCAGTAAGACTTAAAAGTAACAAGTTTTCTTCTTCTTTAAGGCATTATCTCAAAGCATTTGTTTGGAGGAAACAATTTTATGATGATCTAATTAGACCTATGGAATAACACCTTCTATTTTAATTTCCCATACACAGCTTACAGAGAGCAGTCTGGAAAAAAAACCCTGATTTTCATTACTTCAATTCTTATTGTATTCCTTTCAGTATTTTCAGTGTGGCTTATCATACATTAAGTGAAAGATTAGTATAAGCTGGTATATTTCATCTTTGATTTGTAAGCAGTCTCCTGTCCTTAATTTCAAAGGTTAAACTTAAAAATCAGCTGTGTGGTACGATCATTGGTTACCAAGTATGTCGAAAAGTACATCAATTATGTCTTATCTCTCCATTTGTCTTCTCATAATTTGCCACAATCAGATCTCATTACTTATTAAGATAATGGCATCTATGATCCAGTGTGGGCAGTTCTATGCACATTTTTTGCTGAATATGGAAAAACTGGCACTTACCAATTTTGCTCAACTAACTAGGGTGGAGGTGTGGGGGAGGAAGGAGCTTGGTGCAGCCTATATTATGACTATAAACAAAGACCTTGACTACAAATTAAGACAGAAGGTAAAACTCAAGGCAATGGTTCTCCCAACTTTGATGGAATCTTATTTAATTGTCAATTGAGAGAAAAATGTGGCAAATAAGAGTGAATATATCCAGATTGAAAGAAAGTCCCAATTGTCTCCAAAAGAAATCAGAGATACTGAAGTCATCACATCTAAGCTTTGAGGGAGACATTAAGCTGGCTTTTGCTTACTCCTGACAAGTTCAGATAACATGAAAACAACCAAGAAAAAGCAGCTCAACTACAGGATGACTTTTGCTACACAAAAAGCTCCAGAAAAGTGATTCCTGAGACTTTTTAGTACAAATAAAGTTTGAGACACTTCTCATGTCATAATAGTTCGTCTTGCAGTAGACGGTCTAATGAAGGCTAGAGATAGAGTAGTTTGAATGAGACACAAATCAAACGAAGCAGGAATTTAAATAAGTGAGGGCAAAACAGAAAAAAAAGTCCGTACACAACAGAAATCTATAGATAATGATACACAGCAACTATTGGGAAGAGTCAGTTGCAAGATTCAAGCTACAAAATAGAATCAAGGTCTCCTTCATCCTTCAAGAATGCCCTGACCTATCACACTTCTCTAGCGTGAGTCTTTTTTAGTGCTCTATCAGAACTTTTTCATTTTGTAGAAATAAATTTCAGAGAGGAGAAGACTGAGAGTCCTTAGCCCAGTAACATTACTGGGCTAAGTAAAATTACTCAGGGAGACTGAGATTCAAGTCCCTGCCCCAGATATTATTTAATTACTTATATAAAGCAGAATAGTTTCAAAAGGAAAGAGAACTATCTCAGAATAACCAAGGAGGAAGGAATTCATCACATACAATGATCAAGCAGGGACTTGAACACCGGCGTCCAACAAGTGTCTCAGCCACACATTATTGGTTAGCTCATTAAATCTTACGTTCTCACTTTTCCTGAAAAACTTTGAAATCTCTCAAGTTCATTCTAATGTAAAGTGTGAAAAATTAAAACTTCAAATGTTTTCAGAACTTCAGCTAAGTGGGAAGGTTCTTGTGTCAACAGATTGTACCCAATATTGATTTTTGAATATTAAGTTTCAAATCTGAAACAGTGTATAAAACTATTTATTTGTTATTAGTGATGACTAAAGAAATTACAGCCACAAAGTGTCTGTCCAGTTTTCTTGCTGACAGTGTTACCTTTGTAGCAGGATCAGTATGACAGCTTGGATAGCAGGTCCTGAACCATCATGATTTATCATGAAATACCTCATTATATATTTCAGTTTACTTTACTATAACAAGCTATAAATGTGATGTCCGTAACTGCCCCTTACCCTGCTGTGAAGGTAAGGGTCATAGCAGCCAGTGGCCATCATGACCGTTTCAAACTCTGCAGTTATATCTGCTGCTGTACATTACTCTTCATCTTGAAATTCTGTCTGACTTCAGCAGAAGTTTGGCCAACATTGTGCCTAAAAATGCTATTTTGTTTTTGTATGTTTTGGTATTTTATAGTTTACATTGCTAGGATTCACTAGAAGTCTCTGACAGATTCAGTGTTTATACAGCAATATTTTTACTTTCCTGGGTAACTATTGGTTTGTAGTCACTATTAAACATAGTTAAATAGGTTTTCACCTATTTAACATCAGCAATCTTTGCAAGCTAAGGCTTGGGCTTTTGTCAGTAAAAAACGTACAATGGCACAAGAAACAAGAGAACTGTCATTTTCTCCCTTTTTAAGGAAGTTTGAGTTTAATAGAACATATTAAGGACTTAGACGTAATTCCATGGAGGTAAAATATACTAATGCATTATTCTTGCTACAGAACTGACATTTTGGAAAATATACAATATCTAGTTTAACACTATACTACCTTCATTTATTTATTCTGAAACAGAATATCTTATATACACCAAAATATTAATCCAGTTTAAAGAAAATATGGAGGTTCTAGAACACAATTAAAAACACATCATCAAGCTTTAATTATTCCAAGGAAAAATGCAAAAATTGCAAAATGAGTAAATTAAACATATAGCTATTATGGATTCATATGTTATCTTATGACAGTCCAAAATCATATTAAAGTTAATGCAAATCACTCTCAGTTTCAGTTGGTTTTTTATCAGTTCCTTATCTCCCACAGAGGAATAACCTGAAGCTCTATGTCAAAATTTTCCTTAGGGAAAATCCAGTGTTAACATCGTCAGTTTACAAACAAGATAGCTGGTCGCATTAAGCGGGGCAGATCTTACCTTGGTTACAGTGGGATCCATCCCACTAGAACTTTATAGACCTCATTAAAATCTTTCTTTCTTGTTCTGCCTTAATAACAACATGTAATTGGCAGCATTATACAATGGAAGCAACATGTAGCAAGAGGCAACATGTAATAACAGAGGTAACACAGAACAAATTACAAGGTGTAATGACAAAACATATAGCAAGTATCCATTTTTTTTACTTACACATCAATGCCTTAAAGAGTTCACTTGCACTGGTATGCCTGTGCAGTACTGCTCAGTGAGGATTTTGCAGGCTTTCTCCCAGCTTGTTGAGACATGCATGTGGTAATTTGTATGGACAGCATAGAGGAAAAAGCTACAAGGTCCCATGCAAGGTAATAGCCATTTTTTTCTGCTTTCAAGTGTATAACTACTAAATATTCTTATCATGCTACTTTTACTTTGATAATGATTAATCTATACCATTCTTCTACAATATTGTTTCCTTAAACATTCAATGCACTATACATTTGTACATACACACACGAGTATACTACTAAATTTTCTGTTGCAATTTCCCACCACCACCAGCAATAACAATAAAAAAATTTACTCAAAATCATGCAAGAATTTGGAAGAACAAGTATAGAATCAATAACTTCTAAACTGCATTTCCCATTTTTTATTACTACATGCTGATTTCAACTTTCTGTGAAAATCTCAGTGCTATGCTACATATTTTTAAATTATGCAATTAAGTATCATTCTACATAAAAACTAAACGTGAGGCACTTACTTGTGTCCATTTAAAGCTGCATGATGTAAAGCAGTATAACCTGAACTGTCTGTGCAGTTTATATTTGGTCCTCGCCAGATGCTGTAAATAAAGCACAATTGTAAAGTGGGGTTTCTTTGGCTTGGCAAGTACAGAAATGTCATAAATTTGATGTCTAAATAATCTAAAGATTATTGCAACAAGTGTGATTCAACTTCAAGAGACAAATTATCTTGAAAAGAACTTAAAATGTCATGTTGGTATCAATATAATTTATTTATAAAAATAATTCTACACATTCATCTTTATAGCAGTCTTGAACTTTATGCAGGCCAGTTTCAAAGATTAATAACTATTCTGTCATTTCAATTAGATCTGTTCTCCTAGTATTACTATGGTAATTACACTGAGGTTATAATCTGATTTTTGTACTACTTTTTTTCACAAGTATATATTCATTGATGTTAGCTCAATTAATCTAGATTCATACAAATGCAAGACTAGTGAGATTCAATCATATCCTTTAAAAAGAAAATTAATTTGTTCTTTTTACTTGGCCTGATATTTCAGCTCCCATTTTAACGAGTTGTATTTTAAAATAAATTACATATATATAAAAAAAAAGTTTAACACATGATGTTTCTCTTATTTTATTCTCTTTCTGTATTTTACAGTGCTTATTTTACAGTCAGCTTCATTGTATGTCCTGTGCAATTACTTCAACAATCTATTATGGATTGTTTACAAAAAAGTAAAGGAGATTCTTTGTTTCAAACTAGATAAATGCAACTGCTAATCAAAAAAACCAAACAAACAAACAAAAAACCCACAAAAAAAACCACCACAAAAACAAGCCCAACAACGCCCAAAGTCTAAAAATCGGATATTAGAGTTTTTTCTGCTAGCTGCCTACACTTGAAGCTGACTGTATCTTTTCTGGAAGCAATTTTCTACCTATTTTTTTATTCTGTAACACAATTTTCAATCATTAGTATTACAACTTCCAGGACACAAGATTGAGTCCTGAATTACAGCGTATTTTCTTCAGCTTCTTTTCCCTACACTTCATACCTTAGATTCAAGTACTGCAATTTAAAGAAATTAATGTGAAGCTCATACGTAAAGAGAGTTCTTCATACTGACATTTTTCATCATCTACATCAATAAAATGACATGTTATGTGTAGCATATGCTTTTAAGGAATTCTTTACTACTGAATCTGCATTTTATTACAAATGGAATATTGGTGTTGCAGACTCATCTCTTTTTCATTGTGTATGTTTGAATGATTAATTAGCTCATAAATTTAAACAGTTGTTTTCCCATAAGTAATACTGCATGCATACAGAATTATTTATGCAACACATTGTGTTCTGCAGTGAGCGTAATTCTACATCCTCCTTGCAATTTAATTTTTTGGAAGAACAGGATTGAAATATTTTATTGGGTGCAAAGAAGCAAGAAATGAAGGTTTGGTTTTTTTTTAATCTGCTCAGAAGTCTACAGATGTTCTTTTCTACAGAAGGCAACTTCCAGCTGTGAAATTCACTCTAATCTTTCCAATTAAAAGAAATCATTTTAACTTCATGAAGGACAGCTTGTCCATAACAGACAGATGTTATTTATATGGCAAAGACAGACTGCCCTTATCTATTGGGAGGAAAGAAGTCCTTATCTATTGACATTCTATAACCTCTTTTATAATTTTGCATAATACTTCA
This sequence comes from Tetrax tetrax, assembly GCA_009806455.1. Lineage (NCBI taxonomy): Eukaryota > Metazoa > Chordata > Aves > Otidiformes > Otididae > Tetrax > Tetrax tetrax. Next base: position 115,246 of record WHYT01015927.1, on the reverse strand, counting down.
TTAGTTATTTTCTTATTTATTGGATTCTACTTTCTTCTTTTGATTTGTAGCACCTTATAAGAGAATGAAGCAGTAAATTTTAAGTGGTATGGAAAGTAATATTTTAAATATTAAAATAAATACATAAATGACCAGAATAATAATTTACTTGGTTTTGCTTGCTTGCTTACTTGGGTTTACTTGTTAGGATTTGCCTGTTGGTTGCTTTTTCAAAATGCGAAGGATACATGAGTTCATATCCTATTCATGATGCATTAGGCCTTTTAAAAAAATAATAATTAAAAAAAAAAGAAAGCACCAACCCTCCCTCCCCACCCCTGAAAATCTAGTTCTTTTCTCCCCTAAATTTATCCTTTAATGCATTGTTGTACTTCCTGACTCTGGTCTTAGATAATATTTTTCAACTGAAACTATACTGAATTATTTTTTGAAAACTGAACTTTTATTAATGAGTATATAAATGCATATATGTGAAGCTTCTCAGAACACTCAGGTTGGGAGACAAAGGACATCGAGTAAATCCTGATGCCTCAGAGAGATGAGAGAGGATGGACAGACTAATCACTGCTAGCTCCCAAGCAGTATGAAAGACATGCTTAAAATCAGAAGTTGGTTATTAAACTAAAGAACACAGGAGACATGAGCAGAACTCGGCTTCTTTTCCCTTGGGCCAGTGCAGAAATCCCCTCCTAGGACATCTTGCATTGCTACAGTATTGCAACATTATTCCTACAAAAGGAACGCAGGTTCAGTATATACATCGGATATTTATGCTTTAATAAGTAACAATCAAATTCAAATCGGACAGTTTGCAAATAAATATTCTTACACCCTAAAACTCCCAGCTGTCATGAATAGTTCATCAAAAGCTCTTATCTTGTAATTAGAATACAGTGCAGCAAAAGTATAGTGGTGCACTAGCTCCATTAAAAAGCACCTAATTTCATAGAAAAGTGAGGTGGAGAAAGAGAAAAAGCCTAGAGAGCTCTTCTTTGGCATCATAAACACACACAAAATACAAGCAATTATCAAACATATTGATTTATCTGTGTATTAAAACACTTCAACAGTTACTGTGAAAGCAACACTAAGGACAACTTGGAACAAAAAAAAATTATCATTCAACTTCCAGAAAAGAAGATTTTGACAGAAGATTAACAGCTCTTTCGATTACCGTTAATATTGAATGTTCTTAAAAACATGTTTCTCCTAATTCTTTGATGCAGTCAATAATCAAGCTTCTTAATTTTAAACACATTATTAAGTTAAGAATTTTTTTTCCTATGTACATCAGTAAATTAGGAAAATCTTTCCATTACTTAATGAATTTTAAGAAAGTATTTGAATCTACTCTACAAAGATGATCAGAGGGCTGTGCTATAAAACAGGCTGAGAGAGCCTGGGCTGTTCAGTCTGGAGAAGAGGAGGCTCTGGGAATACATTATAGCGGTCTCGCAGTACCTCAAGGGGGCTTATAAGAAAGACAAGGAGAAATTCTTTAGCAGGGCCTGTTGTGATAGGACTAGGAGTAATGGTTTTAAAATAGAGGTAGATTCAGATTAGATATTAGGAAAAAAAATTTTACAATGAGAGTGGTGGAACACTGGCACAGGTTGCCCAGAGAGGTGGTGGATGCCCCATCCCTGGAAACATTCAAGGCCAGGTTGGATGGGGCTCTGAGCAACCTGATCTGGTTGGAGATGTCCCTGCTCCTTGCAGGGGTGTTGGACTAGGTGACTTTCAAAGGTCCTTTCCAATCCAAACCATTCTATGATTCTGTGATCCTAGTTCTTGTGCAAAAAAATCAGTTTTCAGTCAATGACTTAAAACTCTGAATTAAAACATGATCATCAATTAGTTTCTTCCATTATAACTTGCCAAAATGAGGCACAAAGAAACTGAAGTCTCTTATGTTACTTACACCATTGCTAAACTCAGAAAGACCTTCTTAATACAGTTTGCTCTCACAGTGGACAAAGAATACTGACATTTTGAACTCATGTCAAATATTATTTGGAAATACTTTTTACCTGGTAAGAAAATTAACTTTTTTTTTTTAACGAGTTGAAGATAATTACATATAAAAAGGAGTATTTCAAAAGTGATATGAAAATAGCAAACTAAAGAAAAACGTGGTTAGTTGACTAATTTGTTATTTTGCTATGCTTTTTGCTGTATGCAAAAAAAAAAAAGAGCTGTGAAGTGACTATTGTTACACATATATGAACACAGAAGTAAGGAAATCAGAAGTTAATTCAGCTAATTTTCATCACATGGGCACGTTCCCTATCAATGGTACAAGAACAACTTTAAATCTGTTTCCATTTTATTTCCCCTTTGTACATATACTTTTATATTATTTCACTATTACATTGTTATTATTTTATTTTGTCATTTTTATTTAATTATCCATGCACTGATATTTATGGACTTTATATAGTAGTTCTGCCACGATGAAAAGAAAATATTTTGGTAAAATAATGATAAGAGTCTCTAAAAGCCATAGAAAGCTGCCTGATGATATTAGTGTCTGTCTGCCCATTGGTTTCACTTAAGCCTAACCTTACTGACTGGTAACTCTCTTTGGAATTTACTACTTCTCTGAAATGAAGTGGCAAGGAAGAGAATGACACTGTCTGGGTGGAATCGGTTCCTCCAGAGCAGATGGACAGAGCATGATTATGCCTGCTCATGCCTTCATGTATATTTTAGGGACTAAACCCTGTTGAGGACTGAGAGGCACTCAGCATATGCCCAGTCCTCACCCCTCCCACTCCTATCCACACCTTCTTTCCCCTGTCTTCAATATCTTTGGAACCTTTTCCTAGAGACTCCCTGGCTCTTCAAGACTATATAAGTAGTTAACCTCATCTTGCCAGGTCAGTTTTAATAGTGATAAATCCTAAGCTTCATCCTGTTCCCATTGATGTTGGTGGCAAACACCAATCAGCTCAGATAAATCTAGTTTCCTTATTGTTCCAGTGTTCCACAGAATAAATATGGAATTTGTGTTCTTCTGAGCAGAAGTCTTCCAAAATGTTTGTGCTTATTGTCGTTAATCTAACAACAGAAGCACATTGCCTAAAGTTATCAGAGCACACAGCCAGGCTACTATATTCACTAGTGCTCTGCCTACATTCATACACATTTTCAGTCATGTAAATGGCTTATACAAAATATATGGATGAATTTACAGAGCATTTTTTAAAATGCAAACTTTTACACAATTAATATGCAACATCAGTTATTCAGACACAAAATAATAATGATGTGGCATATATACTAGTAAAAAGAATGTCTTTTTCATGTATAGTTGTACCTATTATTTACACTACTTTGCTGAATTTCAGATACACTTTCAAATTACTTCAAGGAAAGTAAATTTAAATATTTGCCTTTAGTGATAGTGGGAAAAATTCCTTTTAGAAAGTCACATTTTAAAGCATAACTAATAATTAATAAATAATAAGGTAGTCAAAATTTATACATGGAAAAACAACATAAAAATGTGGTTTAAAATCCTTTTTGAGCAAGTGCAGCTATAGGTCTTAAACTGACAAAAGTAGATGATGTCTTGAGTAAGGCTAAGATTTTTTTTCAGTATTAAAAACAGCTGTTGCGTGTAGCAACTGTGAGTTAAAAATTCCAAATGAAAATAATAATAATTAAAAAACCTTTTACAGGTGAAGGACAGAGGGATTATCAGTTCAACTAATATTAACTGTATTTTTAAAGCTTATTTTATATATATAATTCCAATTGTTTATTTAAGTTCTTTTATTGTATCAGTATGAAATATGACTTAAAAATATTTCATTTTTGAATGTGTGGAATGTGTTTGTCTCATTTTGATTTCTGCTGTTTAGTTGTCTCAATATAAATAATACAACAAAATTTATGATCAACTAATTCATGGGATTAAATATGCTATTCAAGTTCAGGCTTTAAAGCAGCTTATTCCACTTTTTTTCTTTAACTTTCATCTGTTTACAGTCTTGGCCACAAATACTGTAAGTCTGGAAAACTGGGGAACTTCACCAAACTGTGATTTTGTTTCCATACAGATTCTATTCAATTGGTAAGATATTTCTATTTAACATGAAATGTTGAATAGAGTAAATATTATGAGTTTGATGATTCATTATACAACATATACTTATTACTATGCTTAGAGTGGCTCCTATACAAGTAGTTCTCCATCCTACACAGTGGTCTGACAATGAGGTAGAGTTATGTACAATAAGCTACTTCCTCCTTCAATAGCTTGTGCTAAATTTTATCTGTCTCAGTGAGAACATGACACAGCATAGGTTGTTCTTCCTCTTTGTAAGTATATGATCAAGTTAATCCAACAAATCTTATTTCAGCAAAAGTCCAGGGTTTTACAAGATCATTACCCGTACAAGATGTACAGGTATGGCTTATATTCCGTAAGTTTAAGATTTATCATGGTAACATGTAATTACTAGTGGAATGGAATGCAGATAACAATTTAAGGGAAATTCAGCCTCCACCTTTCTTTGGCAGTGAAAACTTCCAGAGGTAAAGGAAATTCTCTCATGAAGCATGTGTAAGATACAAAGACTCTGCTCAGATACTTCCATTCCCTTCCTATCAGGAATTAGGCACTTCAACTTGGAAACTTGAAGAACAAGTTGGATAAGCTAAGAAAGGAGCGTATAGAGAGCCATTTGGTTCTTCATTAGGGAGATACAGTAGACATTCACCAAAAAAAAAAAAAAAATACTATTGGGATGCTTCCATGGCATGTATCAGTGATGCTATACCTCTCTGAAAGGCAGAGAAGTTTCCTCCTCCTAGCTGTTGTAGAAGCCTCCAGTATACACATAATGTTTGAATGTTAACTGGGAACAGAAATGTGAAGACAAATTAGAAAAAGAGGCTGGGCTCTAAGGCATGAGCATCATACTACCTAATAATGCTCATCTTCACAGAGCATTCCTGCTATATCTGTTGTGATTGAATTCAGAATTTGGTTTTGCTTTTGAAAGCTTGTCTAAGAAACGATACATGCAGTAATAGTAATATCCATAAAGATGGATATCGACCAGTACAAAAAGAGAAAAAATCAATAAACTCACAACATTATGAATTTAGCACTACTGTTACATTTATCTTCTATGGATCATGCTTCTTTCCTCCATGAAAAGCTACAACAGTTGGTCAGAAAAAGACCTTTTTCCAAGTATACAAATAGGATCAGCACCTGAAGTGATAACACAAGCATGGAAGTAAAAAGGGTAATTTAAAAACATGTGTAGACCAAAGGCATCATGTCCAGCAATGTAAGACTCAAAAACCAGTATCTTATATGTAATTACTGTCTTTCAAGTTTTGTGAAATATCACTGCTAAATGCACACTGATAGATTCAACATACTATATCTGCTCAGACTAAAATATGGAGTAGAGTGGCAGCATTTAAAAATATACAAATAATCTTAATGTCAAATAGATAACCCAGTATACTTGCCCATTAGCATTCTTGCTGTTATTAACTATATTTTTGACTGGAGAAGTACAAGGCTAGCACAGTCATTAATCCAATCTGCCATCCACAATTTCTCTAGTGGAAAGAACTAAGAGAAGGCTGATTATAAAGTACAGAAGTTCGCTGTGTGGCTGAGGAGAGGCAGAACGCCAGATACAGAGAGCGACACGCAAGTCCTGGATATCCAGAATACCTTTAGCCATTATGAATCTCACAGAGTCAATGTGACCCTTATCATTGGAATAACCTTAGGACAAAAGAAGAATTGCAATTGAAAGAAATAGAAAAGGTCTTATAAAAGCATATTTTGATAGAGCTAGGACTTAAGAAACAACTCTAAAGGCACTTCTGAGGCATGAAATCACAGAACCTGTACATAAGGGCATCACAATTAATGAAGTACTCAAAGAACAGGCTGAAACAGTACTGAGATATATAGAAACTACACAAAATTTCATACATGTGCATGTTTATGTGATAAACAGCTCCTGTGTACATCCACAAAGAACACTAAAATCCAAAAACCACTCTAGTATTTCTCATATCAGAAACAAACTAAAGCAAAGTCCTATTTCTCTTTCTCTCAAGAATACAGATATTATGACATATTTTGTTAGGAGAGACATTTCTTTAGCCATTCTTTCCCCTCATTCAACTGATCTTGAATCTTTAGTAAGAAAAGTTATAGAGGGTTTTTCCAGAATACATTTTGGAAGTCCGACACAGTATTCCCATCCGTCATAAATTCATGGTGTTTGCAATTCTGAACACATTCTTATCACAGACAGGCAAAGTTAGTATTTATTGTAAAAGGAGATTTTAAAATCTCTACATGATTAATTACGCATCCTGGAACACTGACTGACACTTATTTAAGTGGAATAAAAACTGAAGCTCTGGCACTGGAAGCAGCACTGGGAAGAGTAACAATATGTGTCACAAATTTCTGAAATATGGATGCTATTAGAACTATGATCTCATTCCAGAATTAAGGATTGCTTATCCTAGAAACCAACCCGAGATGAGACTCTTTGTTATAGCTGTAAGACACACAGAACAGAACTTGCTATCTATAGAGTCTGCAGTTCATCTGGTTTTAATACCTTGTCTTTCCTAATCTGGGTTTCCTCAAATTTAGAGCAATTCTACCAGACACCAGCAAAACAGACACCAGAAAAAATAAGTTATTCCATTTCCTCTTGATTCTTGAAGGCCATTCCACATCTCATTCTCAATTTGTGCTGAGATTTGAAAAGGAGATTCAAATCAACCTATAGTAGAGTCTTAATCCCTACATCAATGAAATCAATTACACACTATCTTGACATATGAGAATGTAACAGACATAAGAGTCTTACATCCTGCATTTACGTCCACATGGTATTACATCAACTTTCCACATGACTTCCCACATTCTCAGTCCAAAGCTTCCATATCTTCATCTCATAACAGCAGCAACGTCTAACCCTTTTGAACAACCTACCATAAACTTAACCTAAACTAAGAAGAATGAAAGAGGGCAGCTCTAGCAACTAACTTCCAAAATATGAATCCTGAGATATTAAGGCTCTTGAAGGCTATCAATGACCTACAACATATGTACAACACATACACAACATTTGTGCTTTCTGGTAGAATACTTCCTCAATTACTCAGACTCCATAGCCCTAAGCAGACAATGAGCTAGCCAGAGAGTATCAGAAGTCTGCAACGGTATGTTTTTGCAAAATATAAGGTAATTGAAAGGAACCTTGACCAAAATGAGTTTAAAATAGTATTAAAATTCCTTCTTATCTGTAACATAAAATATTAAACAATTTGAGTGTGTTCTCTGAAGTTACATAGTTTCAAAACAGAGGTGCACTTAATGCCTTTGCTAGAACGCTAGCACAGGGTATCGGCATATTACCTGGCTCCATCAAAATGCTAACACTCATTCTTTCCATCAGCATTTATATTAACTTTGTTAACAAGAATACAACTTAGGAAAGACATCTGAAAGATAAAGACAGATACAACAAATATATGTTAGAAATGATAGTTACTGCACAGAAATTGAATCTTTGCAACATCCAATCTTTAACACATACAGCTATTATAATGTGACACGTTTAAATGTTGTTGGCATAGTATAGAAAATCTGGATAAGAAAGATATTGGATGAAATTGTGTTCTCTGGGACAAAAGTTACTATATCAAGAAATATTATTAACTAAAGACAGTATGAGCATAAATCCTCTATCCTATGCTTAAGCTAATCAGAATGGTAGGATGAAAGAAGCTTTCCGACTATAAAACATAGAATTAATGTCTTACTTTCTCGTCTCAGCAACACGTCACATTTGAAATAAATGATATCAAAACAAAAGTGTGCTATGGAGCTCACATTCCATTTGCTGTGCTTTGCCAACAGAGGTCAGAATTACCTCAGGAGCATCCAAAGCATTACTATGATCATTATTGGAATTACTTTATCAACACAAAATTACTTTCACAAACATAAATAACATACTTTAACTAGAGAAGCTAAAGTTTCACAACTTTACATATTACAAAGGTCTTCCAAAATTTTTGGATATGTGAAAACAATATCACAACTTTAAAATTTCATTAACACTGTACTGAAATAATACAAAAGTCAAATCCATCACATCAGTAACAAAATATTTGTTAAGATGTACTAGTAATCATTTGGATCACTCAGAAAAAAAATAAATTCATCCAATATGATGCCTTGTATTGAACAAAATCATTTATGACACAGTTTAGAAGGCAAATGTAATTACAGGGAAAATATTCACTAAATCTGCAGTCTATTTATGCTAGAATTCCCTATCCAAATCCATTAGGACTTATTGTTTCTATTCTATTTAAAAGCCTTATCAAATGTAGAAATGAAATCCAAGACTAAGAGGTTTAAATGACACAGAGCTTCTACTATAAAGGAAGATCTGGCTGATGCAGAGCTTCAAACAGCTTTAAAGGAATAAAAAAACCCCAACTTATTTCTAGATGTGTCTGAAGTGAGCACTACTTTCTTAATTCTACAAAAACTATGAAATAATAACAAAGAAACTAAATGTTCTTTGTATCTCAGATAGTTCCACTTGGGCATGTTTTCTAGAAAATGAAGCAGCCATCTACTCTGTAAGTATTGCAAGTGCTGTATTCAATCGCAGCCCCATGGATCATGAACTTTTCAGTAATATTAAAACAAAATGCTGAATTTTGAAAATTATTTTGAGAATGTTAACTGAAAAATCTTGTCATCTTTCTGATCCTTAAAATAGAACTGATAGGATATTCCACAAAATCTGTTTTGGCAGATATCTTTATGTAAAATATATTGTAAGACTCAGCCATTACAGGAATAATTTAACATTCTTTCTGAAGTGCCTCTTTGGTAAGAGATATCTGGAGAACACAAATTTGGGTGCAAATATTCCTCACAACATCATAGATTTTGAAAAACACTGGAGAAGGGATCCCAGTTCCACAATAAGACACTGTGCAAAATTATTCATCCCAACTCTCTCTCCCTATAACCTACTATTGGCACCACGGTGCATGCAGAACTCATGAAGAAATTACTATGATTTGTTCAGTTGTGTTTAATGCAAATAGTGTTCCTAACTCTATATTTCTATTCCTAACGCTATGAAATATAGCATTAAAAGAACAGTCCCTTACTAAATATCCTAGGTACTAAACTAAATGTAACATGTAAGGATAGACTGGCCTAAAACATAAAAAGGGGAAGTGATACACCAAAAAATGTTATTAAATGCACTTGCAAGGCAGCAGATTCCATCTTGTTAGTTATTTTGTTGTTTTGCATTAAAGGTCATTAAACTTAGATCATTTGCAGAGAGGAAGGGATCCTTGTTTGTGAATAGAAAGGTGTAGATTTTCAGAGAATGACGGACATGGAAGGCCTGTGACACACATATGGACTATGTTCTCTGGAAGCTACTTAACAGTAACCGTTAAAAGAATCCAGACCCAAACTCCCCTGTAAAATAGACCCCTGTTGAATTTACCTTATGCTGAATTCAATCTAAATTCTGGTTATCTTTAACCTTGGAAGGAAAGATCTTCTTTTTCTACATCTCATTTTAAGGGCACTTTCAACAGATTTGATTGTTAGCTCAGTGTCGACAATATAATTATCCTGTCAAATGAAGAAATAATCTTTTCACTAGAGGGTGCACAATCTGATTTCAAGTAGTAGGAAAAGGAAGTTTTGCTCCAAGTCCAGAAGCCTGACCAAAAAATACTTGTTATATTTGGAGTCATATCAGAAAAAAATATATATCTCTCTCTATATCCTTCTAGTGGAACTAAATTTAAAAAGTGGCTGAGGCTTCACCCAGGAAAGTATTAAACTGAAGCAAGACTGTTGAGGTCAGCTTTCCTGAGTAGCAGCATACCCAACACCCATGAAGAATTATAGAAAAGGAGATTCATTCCTTAAATCACCCTGCTCATGTAAGACCTGACTAGTTGCTGGTCATGGCTGGTCTCCCTCGGCCCCACTATCCAGGCAAAGAACCTCATGGTGTGTCTGACATAGGTAAAGTTAGTGCAATTCCAGGAGCATTTCTGTCCTGGTGGAGGATGACTGTAGTAAAAGGTAAATATTTAAAAACCACTTAGTCACTTGTATATCCACCTCTTCTGGATTTTCAAAAAGACAGCAGAGTGTAAAGTGATCTAAAGGAACTTGGCATCCTAGAAAGTATGGCAGCTCTTCCCAGATTTATATGAAATACCTGCATTGTTAACCTATATGATTAAAAAAAAAAGATTGTACCACACCAGTACTCACTTAATGTTGATAATTGAGACACTGAATTAATTGGAAGTACATTACTAGCATAAAGAAGTTCCAGCCATGATCAAAATAATTCCATACCAACTTTGATCATGCCAGTTCAGAGTACTCTACATGCACAGACAGCTTGTAAACATTTTCAGTAAAAGAGTAAACAAACAATACTGAAAGCTTAATTTCTCCTTGGGCACAGAAACAGAATACTAGAATGTAGTTTATGGTTATAGAAATTTGAAAACTATAACAAATCCACACCGAACAAAAACAGAAACAAAACTTCTGACCTTTTTGTAAAAGAGAAAACTTTAACAGTTCAATAGCCAATGAAGGAATAGATTCTCATTACAGTGAAATACAAATTTTAACCCAGTTTACCATATAGTTCTGCCACACAGGAGACAAAAATTTAGTAGCTAATCCAGGACATAACATAATTTCAGAATGGCTTTGGAGGCTTTTTTAAATAGTAGGATGAATTTTACAACTTCAGTTTTGTAGCCATTATGGTTACAAAAATCTTCACCTAAAGGTAAACTGATACTGGAATGTCTTTTTAAGTTTGCAAAAAAAAAAAATTTTGTTTTCTGATAGTATTTTATATATCTGATACACTCTACACAACCTAAAATCCATAACAAATTCTCTAGATAGTCATTGTTTAGGTAATAGAGTTTTGTGTACTTGTCTTCCATGTAACAGACATACAATTGTTTTAATCCTCATTGCACATTTTGATTTACAAAATGGCCATGGACAATCTGGGGTCTAGAATAGTTATACACTGTCATGTTTGAAGAACTGTCTGGCTCTACTTAGCTCCTAGAAGTTACGTCAGGGTAGGACTCTTCATTCTGCCAGACTCTGGATGCTACATCGGTTTCCTTGTCACTTCCAGCCTGAACTGTCTAGGAACTCAGGCTGCATCAGCAATGGTAAATTACAGATGTTTGGAATTATTTTCTGGCATTGACATCATCCTGGAATAGAATGCTCCACATCTACACTACTCAAACCTTCCAAACAGGACAGCTGCATCCGGACTGTCTATCAGGCCCTAGGTCCACACTGACTCTTCAGCTATGCCTAGTAGCTCATGCCTTGAGAGAATGCCACGTGGCACATTCTACTACCCAGAAATGTTCTCTGGCATGTTAAAGTTAGATGTGGCCTCACATTCCTGTCATAGGTTTGGCAGAAGCCTGTCTCCCAACAGCAGCATTTCTCAGATTAGAAGATACAAGAGCAATTCTGTGTGAATTTGGGTCCAGATAGATCTGATGAGCATCTGTCCACAGTTCATGTTTGCACTTTATGCTTTTGATCCTCCCAGCAGAGGGCACAGAAGGGAGGGGTGGTAAACTGACTTCACCTCCTTTTTTTAGCCCTTTGTCTGACTGCACTATAGAGAGTAAGGGGAAGGAAAGTTGTATATGTGAGTATCCCAAACAATATACTGTCACTGGTAAGTTTACTTCTTTCCTCCTTCACATGCACACTCACATTGAGGGAAATTCCTAGCAGTGCATCCATAATCACACAGTTTACTTGCAAGGTAGTCTAGGATTCTTATTCTGGTATCAAGCTAAGAAAGGAAACCACAATGGACTCAGAGTAACGTTACTCCAGGAAAAGATTGTTAAGGGCTACAGCAGCATGAATCTCCTCAACTTCTTAGCAGAAAGAATACTTACCAAAGAAAGCAGTCTTTAGAAAATGGCTCAGAAAAGACAAAGTAGACATAGACCTGAAAAATTCTCATATGAAAAATAACCATATTTAAGTTCTACAGAGGAAAAGGAGCTCTTGGGAAAAATTCCCATGCAAACTTCATGGTAAGAACCCAGAAATGACTGAATGGGGGAAAAAAAAATTACTCCCACCATGAGGAAATGAGCTGAAATGAAGGACAGCCAAAGTCCTTACTGAACAGACAGATTTCTCACTTCTAATTTCCCAGTCATCACAAATCAAGGAGAAAGAAGCTTTCTTAGGTGAGAGACCTTGTTAAGGATTGGAAATTTGGCCTCCTTATCAGAGATGGTATTTCCTGTAGCTAATTAGATTGTCTCTCCAGAAAGAAGAACAAGTCTGTGTCTTGTGAAAACAGGTCAAGGATGAAAGTGAGAGTTGGATATCCACACCCATGATGAAGGATGTCCCAGAACTAGGCACTTCCATAGTGCCAGCCTGTCATACTTTCTCTGAGAAGCCCTGGCAGAAACAGAAATGAAAGTAAAATACACATCAGGGAATTTAATCAGAGAAGGAATCAATAATAGAGATTCCAAGGCCTGACTACAGTGGGAGGCAGGGCAAGGGACACTTTCTATTGATCTCTGAGACAAAAAGATCAGCTTCTGGAAGGCTCAGGTCACAGGATGAAATTTTAGAATGTTGTCCTAAATCACCCACTCACACTTCACAAGCCTAAAATAGGTCAAATTGTCTGATAGTGTATTCAGAGCTTCTAGGAATTCAAATCTTACACTGGATATACTGATCTGAAAGATTAACCAGTTCCCAATACAGGAGAAAGAATTCGTATCTCCTTGTTTATATATCATATTGCGGCAGTGCCACGTGCAAGCTCCTGTATATTTTGATTCGGTAAAGAAATATTTGGCATATAGAGGATATTTGTATAAAGATGAGTCTACCATGAATACCAGAAAGCCTTTGGTGTAAGGCTTAGTGGCATCTCCAGAGAAGGAAAGAGACTTAGGCAGGAATTTGAAATAAAAGAGCATCCTTTTTGAGCCACTGAATGGTATGTGCCACCGTTAAGGAAAATTTAACTCAGGTTAAATCATGCTCTAAATAGTTTTAAAGTGCTTTTCAGTGCCACAAGCAACCAAAAATCAAGCCTATAATGTCTGTGGATTCTGACAGGAAAAGTCATTAAATGACACCAGCATAGCCTGACAGAAATTTAAAGAGCTGTTGGAAGCTTCCTCATTTTTAGAAATTATGAGGAATGTAATTTTTAGGAAATCCTATAAGATTTCTGCATAGCAACTGTAGTCAACTCTACTCAATAGAGTAGAGGAGATGGAAATGAAAACGTAATACCTGTTAAGGAGAACTACCTTTCCACATCTAATCACCATCAAGGGCTAGGGCTTGGATGGGGCTTTGAGTAACCTGGTCTAATGCAAAGTGTCCCTGCCCATGGCAGGGGAGTTGAAACTAGATGATCTTTAAGGTCCCTTCCAACTCAAACCATTCTATGAGTCTATGATCATAGTGAAGATAAAAAGGCACTCCAGTCCACTTGAGAATGGGAAACTGTCACTGAGGGCACTTGGAGTCATAAAGAGACCAAACCACAGGATTCTATAGCGGAACTGGTCATAACCATTTTTAAGTAAAAGATATTTCCCGTAGATAAATCATACTATGGAAAAAAGGACCTTACAAATTAAGAGATATAAACACAGAATATTTCATCATCATTTGAACTCTTCTTTAAGTTCAAGGTGGATCTCTGTTTTCTTTCAAACTTGAAAGTAACTAGTTTACCATTGGTTTCCTATGCAACAAAACAGAACTGATTGCTTGGCTACTTTCACCCAAAGCTGAAAGAAAATGGGAACGGTTCTATAAAACGATGGGGCTGGGAGGACACACCTAAGTGGGTGTTTTAACCAATATCAGTGATGTCCAGTACGAAGACATGCAACAAAAGCAGAATCTCCTTATTGTAAACATAACTTTGATTAATTCAAAGTGAATTATATTATTATTTCTCCCTGTTTCTGGGGAAAAAAAGAAAAAGTATGATGGTCTTTTAGTATATTAGACATGTATCAGTATTTTTAGAGCAGGTTGGATGGGGCTTTGAACAACCTGAAGGTGTTCCTGGCCATGGCAGGGAGGTTGGAACTGGATGATTTTTAAGGTCCCTTCCAACTGAAACCATTCTATGATTCTATGATTTTATGCTTTAAACATTGTTGGCAGCTTTGCTCTGCACAGAATCATGAGGTAATCTTATTCTGCATGTGCTTCCTCATGTGGCCGAACTGCCAGCAAAGTCTGTAGCACAAAACTGTATAGAACAGTATTTTGCTGGAAAGGTGAGACAGAACCCTGACTCCATGCACTAAAGAGCAACACTAGAGAGATATGAGCTCTCCTTGATATGGCATTTTCCCTGTGCTGATACTCTTCAGACTATGGGCTCTGTAATTAATGAGACAAGTTATCATTCATATTACCTGGAGGATCATTCATTTAATATTATAATTCCCTGAAAAAAAAACAACAATGTTAACATTTCTGGCATCAATAAATAGAAAATGGAAGTAGTTGTACCTCTTTTTTGGACACAGATGAGTGCAGTGACAACACCCTTAGCCTTGGCATTAAGAATTACTATGGCAAGTCCAGGAGTCTTACTGCTTTTCTCCAGTATCCTCTACATGCCGCAACAACTTAGAGTATCTGATAAGAGGAGACCACTGTCCTGACCACCATGCACACTGGAAATATGTTCCTAAAGACACCTGATTTGTTCTTCCTAGACTCTGAAGAGTTCACAAAAGTGGTGTGACTACTTGGTTCCAATGGAAGACATCTAGCAGAGAGAAAGGGGTGAAGCTTTTACAGTTCTCCCTTCTTGTCTGATGACTTGAAGCCCTAAAAAGTACACAAAAAAAAACCCCTATAAAAAACTAAATGCTATTAATACTGTGTATTAGAAATAAGCTAAATACAACATAAGAAAAAGGAAGAAAGAAACTAGAAATTCAAGTTATTTGAATCGAGATCCTACTAGTTCAATCCTGTAATTACAAGCATTAAAAGAACAGGAAGACTTGTTCACTGGCTGTACCATCTTTACACTTGTACATAGTGGATATAATGAATTACAGATATTGCTGGTCAAAAAGTTCTGATTTCAGCTGCATGGACATATGTATGTAGAAGTCAAACATGGAGCAAAATTTAGGAAGAATAGTATTTTCAAGTGCTTAAGGGATGAGACAACAGAATATAAGTCAAGCCCTCACAGATGGGATTAGGTGTTGTCTGTGTAAGGTGAAAAGAGAAAGCAAAAGGATGCTAATAAGATAAGAATAATGATACGAAAGAAGGAAAGGAAAAGAAGAGAAAAAAATAGCACTGGTCCTACTCAGTTACACAGAGTACTGGTCAAACACAAGATTACAAATAATAATAACTGAAGTTAGTTGTAGTACAAAAGTAATATTCTTTTGTTACTCTTTGTTAACACTTTCTAGTGATGTGGTTCACTGTGAATTATAGTAAGTATACAGTCCTAAACTTAGACCCCAACTCATTGATCTTAAATTAAATATAAAAGAACAATAATCCATATATCTACAATCCACAGTTAGAAAATATATATCTCTTAGAATCATAGAATCACATGGTTGGATGGGACCTATAAGATCATCTAGTCCAACCATCTTCCCACTACCATTGCTGCCACAGCTACTAAACCATATCTTGTAGCTCCTCATCAAGCCACCTCTTGAACACTGCCAGGGACAGCGACTCCACCACCTCCCTGGGCAGGCCATTCCAGTGCCTGACCACTCTTTGGGAGAAAAAGTTTTTCCTCACGTCCAACCTAAACCTCTTCTGGTACAACTTGTGGCCATTTCCTCAGGTCCTGCTTGTTGCCTGGGAGAAGAGGCCAAACCCCTGCTCATCACAACCTGCCTTCAGGAAGCTATAGAGTGCAATGAGATCTCCCCTGAGCCTCCTCTTTGCCTCCTCTTGGCACATTGTATAATGTCACCTTATTTTAAACTGGAATAAATTTAAATATAGTTATTGCTATAAGCAAAGACAGACATCCACAAACACAGGATAAAATAATCTTCTAAATGCTACATACTGTGGACAGTTTTGTAAATAAGTATATGCATACAGTATGATTATTCACTTCTTCCCAAGGACACTTTCCATCTTTCAAAATCATTTTTATACTCAGACATTGAGCTACATCAAGGAGAACTCGTATCTGTAACCTATCTGAGGAAAAAGGTTTCATATTCTCCAAAAGACAGTATGTGGATTTTATCCTTATAGAGATGCCCATTTAAAGTCTTATTACGCTGAACTCAGCCTAAGCTTTGAATGAATAAGATATCCTACAAAAGTTAACACAGTTACTATATAAATCACCATCAATATTTCAGCATTGTAAAGACAGCAATATAAAATTATTTTTTACTACAACATTTGGTACTATCCTATCAAATATAAATTATGCATAAAATATTTTGAAGTTGAATGGGTGAAGTTAATTTGTCAATAATTCAGGCAATACAAGAACAGCAATTCCCCATGTATCAGTGCTTCCAACAGCATTTTTTTCTATTTTTATTGGTTCTATTGCTATTTCTTTTCTCTTGTAGTTAAGGTGAAAACATAAAATGATGGTGAGTTATAGCTGTGTAATACATAAATAAAATAGTTTTTTTTTTCCTGATAATTCTTTTTATGTGAAGGGATAAAGTTTCTATAAATAAAGCTATCTTTTCAGGATAAGATAAATCAAAATAAAAGGATTTTATAAATTTAAGTCCAAACCATCGGCATAGTTACTTCCCAGTTGTTACTGAGAGAAAAAAAAAATAATTTTTTTAACTTCCAAAACCAAGGGACTGAAGTATCTTTCATAATAGTAGAGGCTGAGACTGTTTAGGCTGAAGAAAGCCTGGGGAGGATCTTATCAATAAGTATCTGATGGGAGGATGTAAAGATGACAAAGCTAGACTCTTCTTAATGGTGCCCAGTGACAGAACAAGAGGTAACAAATATAAACTTGAACACATGAAATTCCATCTGAAAATAAGAAAACACTTTTTTACTGTGAGGGTGATTGAACACTCAAGTGGGATACCCCAAGAGGTTGTGGAGTCTCCATTCCTGCAAATACTCAAAATCTGACTAGACATGATCCTGGGCAACCTGTTCTAGTTGACCTCTGCAGATAATCTCCAGAGATGTCTGCCAACATCAACTATTCTGTGATTCTGTAAATGAATTTTACATGAAAATGTATTTTTCTTTTTTACTAGGAGGTCCACCTCTTGATGTCATGCATGTATGCATAATAGAAAATGCATCTGTATTTTTAGTTCTTCAAATTCAGAGAATTTCAAATTATTCAAATTATTCTGTTCATTTATACTGAACTTCATCTAAAAACAAAGCTAGACACCAGTAAGAGGATTACATCAAGATTAACTCTTATATTATAATAATGGAGTAAATACATCCAGTCATTTGAAACCAGGGAGGTTTTTTTCCTTTCTAACACATGTAAGGCAAGTGCACCATGTCTCCCATCCTACACACTTTCTCTGAAACTTGGAGTTAGGATACATGATGCATTAGTAAGATTTAAACTGCTTTTGGCTGTCCTAGAGCGAAACATAGGAGATACATTGAACTGCATTCAATACTCCCATAGAGTTCTTTCATTAATCATTGGGATAAAAATTGGTCAAAAGTTGGTCAAATTACTTCTACTATGTGACAATACCCAAGCAAATCTGCAAACATGCTTATTCGTTTTATCCTGAAAATCTAACTATCTGTGGTCTGGAGAGCAAGCCAATTTAATGGTTTCATCTTTTCAGTGTGTCTGTGAAAACGCAGGTAATGGGCTGACTGGGAGAACAGAAGCTCAGCTCCACAAAATATAACTCTAATTTTCAGAGTCTGAAGGAACTTCCAGGTACCAGAACAGCTCTGCTGTGAAAGTATTTGCAGACAATGCCACCTTTAACAATGACAGACTTTGCAGCAGAAAACAAAGGGAACATGGAATGATCTCTATCAACTCTTAGTGAAGAAAGTAACATATGAGAAAAGTTCCTAAATTAAAGCACTTGAAACTAGTTGATCATGATCAGAAAGTCCATTTTGGAAACAACATGCACAAAATGTAACTGTGAAGACTCATAGAATATATTAAATGGATCTTTGGAACCATCTGATTCAACCACTTTCTCCAAGATGGGAAAACTTCAAAGTTGGAGCTAATTTCGAGGTTAGATCAGTTTGCTTGGGAAATTGTGTAGTCAAGTTTTAACATCTTCAATCACGGAGATTTCACTGCCTCTCTTTGCAATCTTTCCCAGTGCTTGATTACCCTCACTGTGATTTTCATCCTTGATATCTAATAATAATTTTCCTTGTTGCAGTTTGTCTCTCCCCCTCTTCTCTTTGCTGTGCACGTCTGATAAGAGTCTGGCTCTTCTCAGCACCAAATGAAGTGGTTAAGGACACCTTGATGAGATACTATTTTGCCTTCTTTTCTTCAGATTGAGCAAAAAGCTCTCTCAGCTTCTTGTATGTCAATTCTCCGGTCTCCTAATGATCTTGATATCTCTGCTGGATTTTCTCCAGTTTGTTCATGGCTTCTATTGTGGAGTCCAAAATTGCACATCCCTCTAAATAGAGGTGAATATGTACTTCCTCAGCTTGCTGGCCATGTATACTGTTGGCCTTCTCTGCTGTGAGGGCACACTGCTGACTCATGTTCTCATCACAGATGGCAGTCAGGTTAGCCTAGTAAAATTTAGTCTTGGTAAATCCATGCTGATTCCTTCATTCACCCTCTTGTCCTTCACGTACTTGGACATGGCCTCCTGAAGAAAATACAGATACCCTGATGGAGCTGAAGATATTAAAACAACTAAAGATGATTCAAGAAAGGAATAACAATTCTATAATTCTATACATGGTTTAAAAGTCCATTATTATAATTATTTGCTTTCAAATCTTTATCTTACTTCCTTATTGATAGACTGAAGCCTAGATATTATCCTTCAATTTGCTATTGTAAAGCCCTTTTATTTTCCCAGTTCTCTTCTAAAAAGAAGGGCATGCCAAATAGTAAGCAAATAGTATCTGGCTGAAGCTGAACGGCTTTTATGTTCTGCACTTTGTATTCAGGTTCCCATGACCTGAAATTCTTTTTCATTCATTTTAAAGTGCAGTTTTGCTTTTTCCTAAGGCCTAGAATTGTGTAAAGGACAGTACATATGAGACAGGTAACACATAGATTTTAGATATATGTCTCCCCAGGATGAACCTATGTTACCCACACATACATTACATTGCCAGAATCAGGCACCTCAGCTAACACTTCCACAAATAGTCATCTAAAATGAGAATACTCAGTACATAGTTCCTTAAAACACTAAAGACATGCATGTTTCTGAAAACCCCTCTTGTTTCAAGGGTGAAGCACCCCAAGAGTGAAGAAAAATATCCTTTATTTAAGACTCAGTTCATAGGGCCTTTCATGAATATAAGCAGCCATCCTCTTCCAAAGAATTGAGAAAAACTGACTCCTTTCTTTCCAAGGTTCTCAGTGATGGTGGCAAACCCTTAAAAAGTGAGATTAGAGCACTCACCTGGGAAATATCCTAGCCTCCAGTCCTTTAACTAATGAATGGCTTTATATTTTATCTTTAGGTAATTTTAGATGGAATACAGAAAACAGTCATAAGAATAATAGATCAGTTGGCACTGGCTTTGCAACAGAACATTTCAACCACAAAGGAGAGCAAGTATTTTCTCTCTGTAACTATGAGTAGTCTACAAGAAAGCCTACATGGAATCTCCGAATGCAGGCTAATATCTTGCAGAAGATGCTGCAAATGGATTGTGTTTTTAACAACAGGTAGTTGAATCCAAATCAGTCAAATAAAAATAACAGATACACAGTTTGTGGTAAGGTATTTATTTTTAAAAAACAATATCTATAGAGTCACACCAAAGGAAAATTAGAACATCCAAATTTTGCCTGTAGTAGCTGTCAGAAATGCACCATATTTTCATGATTGACTTGTTTCTTCAATTTAAGACTGACAGATTACTACATATCAGAAAGGGTAAAATAAATATTATCTTACACTCCATATGATCTGAAATTCTTCCAGACCCAAATAACAACTAATTACAGGTTCTACTACTGCTGGCCCTCCTTGTAGGAAACAGGAAAGGATGCACATTTCTCAGAGCCGGCTCAGAAGGGAATAGAGGAGAACAGCCAAAGGATCCAGAACACTACAGCATTAGGTGGGTTGCTTATCAAGTGAGCAGAAAAAGTTAATGGAGGTGAACTTTATTGAGTAGATTTTATCTGGGAAAAGAGCAGTAGGCATTGCTCAGGATGAAGGAGAATTTAGAGAAGAGTAAGATTATACTGTGACAGCATATGAAAGAAAGCTGGGAAAAGGTATGGGAGCTGTATTAACTTAGAATTTTCAGGACAGAGACACTTCTTTTATGGGATTAAAGGGTTAAAGCAATAGATATTCTCATTGCTGTCAGCCTAGTCTGTCAAAGTTCAAATTTACCAATTATCCTGAAGCCAGCTGTCCCTACTATTCCATTCTAAATTTAATAGTCTTGAGAAAATGTTATCTTTCTAAGATAAAATGATTTGCAAAAGACAGGGTAAACCACTGCCAAGTAAGATATCCTCTTAGCCACACACATACACACTCTTTCACTCTCACTGAATACATCCTCCCTGCTTTTACTAATACATCCTCCCTGCTTTTACTATCTCACACTGTACACTTGTCCTGAAGAGCATCTACAATTTTGAAGATGACATTGCAGTACTTTTATCCTTTCCACCTTTACTCCCTTCCTCCTACTTAATTTCTCCCCATGATAAATCAATTTTGATAGAAGCTTCCATTTCCCAGAAGCTTATGCATATACTTAATTCTACGACTTTGGATATTTAATTAAATTCTTGATTTCTTAGTTTACCTTGAATTTTGCAATTACAAATCAACTATTACGTTTTTAATTCTGTGCTCATAAAGTAATGGATAGTCTTACATTTTTGTCTTTAAAACTGACTAAAATTGAAATTTAGTTGAAAACACTGTCATTAAAAATCTGACTTTAGGGCAAAAGCTCAAGACAAATAGAGAATAATTTGAAGAATAGAGGGAGGTAGATTTAGATTGGATATTAGGAAAAAAATTTTTACAATGCGAGTTGTAGAACACCGGAACAGGTTGTCAGAGAGGTGGTGGATGCCCCATACCTGGAAATGTTCAAGGCCAGCCTGGATGAGGCTCTGAGCAATCTGATCTAGTCAGGGATGTCCCTGATCCTTGCAGAGGGGTTGGACTAGATAGCCTTTAAAGGTCCCTTCCAACCCTAGCCATTCTATGATTCTATGATAATACTTGGTATGATATTATATTAATAACACAAACTAATAACTATAGTCCTTATAAGAACTACTCAAATCTTTTTAAGATTTATTTCTAAATAAAAATATTTTAATAGTTTAGCTATTTAAAAATAAGAAATAAATGATAATTTCAAATTGTCTTCTGAATTTTGACCAATTTAAAGCCTGACAAAGAATGAGAGTTTTGTCTTATTTTGATGACAACTGCCACAAAATCACCTTAGAAGTCAAACTACATGCATGGAAGATTTTTTTGTGGATGGGTAATGCTAGATTTGCTTAAATTAAGACTTAATGTATTTGACTGATCTGGTATCAGTCAACTGTATATTGTTACATTGACATTACTCCTTGTCATTTCTAATTTACTGTCTACTACACTTTCCAGGAATTTTCAATACGCACTTCACTAAAAATATTCACAAACACTTGAAAGAGAAATAATCTAATCTAATACACCTGCAACAGAACAATGTAATACAAAACTAATACATGATGTGCCCATTTCAACTGTTTAAATACAATACTCTTCTCAGAATGTCAGTGCAATACTCTGAAGATATGCTTCAGTAGATTTGGTAATGTACTGAAAGTGAAACATGTACCTCCTGAGGTTCATAGAACCATTGTAGTCCTCGGATTCAGCCTCAGACACCACCAACTGCAGGTGGTATTGTAACTTCATTGCAAATTGCATCTTCAATGTGGAAGGACAGAGAAGTCGTAACAGATCCAGTATAGAACATAAGAATCTACTTCAAAACATGGGCACCTAGATGTCAAGTGTAAGCTATAAATATACATCCTGGTGCCACACTAACATTCCCTATAGTGAAAGACAGATTATCATTAGGTTTGATATAGCTTCTGAAAATGAAATTGTAAACCTGTAGATGCAGGCCATAATTTTATTAAGTGAAAGTAGCACAGATTAGATCAGCAGTCTACTACCATAGAAAAAAATTGTCACCAATCTGTGGATCTGCTTTAAACTCAAATTATTTTAAAAATTTTTGAAAAGATGTCATAACCTATTGCTAATGATAATATGCTAGTCTTAATACACTATTTAAATTTAAAAATGTTCATTATTTGAGATGTCAATAATAGGTCCTGGCATATTGTGCTAAATCAGCTACATGGCTAAATAACAGATTTTGCCCAACTACCTGCAGGTACTGCCAGATATTAATTCCTCTGGGTGTCTGAATGCAAAATGAAGCAGGCACCAGATGTGTCCCAGGCACCAACTGCTTAAGTGACACTATTTTTATTACAAACATTAAGGAAGAGGAAAACAAATACCAAGATGCAGCAACTCCTACAGGAGAGTTAGGGGAGTGGGAGGGGGGGACATGAAAGTAGAGAAGATAAAGGTGGAAGGAGCTGAATACCAAAACACATACATCTGAGGAACTCCAGATAGACTCTAAAAACACAAGAACCACTTGCCCATATAAAAGATGTTAAAAGAAATCACAGTTCTGGAACATCCTTCTTTCGTAGCCTTGAGGAAAAAATTGAGACAAAATGTTGGAGTTTTTTCTGTAACTTTTGTTTGCCTGTGGTTTTGTATTTTAAACTTTTTGGGATTAGGAGTATTCTTACTATATGTTGCTAGAGAATTTAGCTACTCTGAGCTTTCTTGATATCTCTCAATTCTTTTGATAGTATAAACAGACGTATCTGTATAGAGTGGTTATCTAAAGTACCCGGTATCAAATTCTGCTTACTGAGTATTCTTTATATATTATGTCATTATAATTTTACTTGTATTCTTATAAAGAGTCCTTAATTATCAAACTGTTTTATTGAGTTCAATCCATTCCTGCAGATTATCAAGGTTTTACTATAGTCTAATCCTGTCCTATAAAGTATTTTGTAATAATTTCCAGTTTTTCAGCATCTGTCAATTTGACTAACGTAACTTTGGTTTCTTCCTCCAAAATGAAAATATTCAGCAGAATCAAACTTTGGCATGTCCCCAAGTGACAACTTATTTCAAGACACTGAACAAAGGAAACAAACAGGTTGGAGGAACATGACAGCTTTCATGCCAGACTTTCTTGAGGTTAGCTTGGGAGTCGGCCACATTTAAATGCATTTTCTTCTTTGTTTTACTGTTCGAGTAACCTTCTAGCTACTAACCTTAAAATTTGGTAGAATAAGCTACAATTTATAGTCTCTATTTTTAAAGTCTCTTATCTAGTAAAACTTTAATCAATTACATCATTCATAGTCAAGCTAATGTAATTTTTTTTCATAATTAAGATTTTAAGGATCACAGTATGATTTGGTTTACTTAAATCCAATTATATATTTAAAATAAAAATGTTGTATATTCTGTATTCCTTTCATTATCTGATTTTATAACTCCATTTTAAAATGGAATTTATTTTTTCATAGATTATGACTCATGAATCATTAATGCTTTCTGTCCGGGTTCTAGATAATGAATTACTTTTTTTCTTCATATTCAAAGTAAAATGATAGTGAAATATTTAGTTATAATTATGGAAAGCAATATGTATCATAACATTTCTCCTTTTTGAAAACTAAAAATCATACTGTGGGATAATTTCAGTTCTTTACAATTTTCTTTAAAAAAGAATTCTCAGATATAGAGAACATTTGCAAGCTAATATCCTTAACAAAATAAAACAAAACATTCCGCCTATATAACAAAAAAGCACTTAAGGATCACATATTCTGAAATTTGCTTTTTTTTTGAGAAATTTTACAAGGTCTTCTCCCGTTACTTATCAGTCAAATACTTTGAGAATATATCTTTCATAGTCAAGATTGATTTATAAAGGTGTTCAATGTACTTGCATTCTGAAGCTAGATCTCCACTTGGAACTTGTTACCAGTACAGCAGTACTAGTGTAACACAAAGTACCTGTGACATGCATATATGCTGGATGTGGGCAAAATAGTACTCTTAATGGTACAAAGGAATACTCCCATGCACTCTCCAGCATAACTACTTAAACAAATGAAACTAACTTCATTTACTGAGGGATTTAATTTTTCCATATATATATATACACACATATAAAGGGCATATATTTATTTATTTATTACCCTTTCAACCAACAGGTTTTCAATCCACAAATTTTCATGCACTTCGTGCATGATTTTCTGAAAAAATCTCTTAAATCTTAATATTATTTTAGGACTTCTAAAACTATTTCCATACTAGATTACACTATGTCTTCCATTCTACTATAATAGTCAAGTTCTCTTTAATAAATACTAAGTTTCTCGAGTGTACTATTCATGCACCAATGCATTCTACGAATCTGTTCATCCCACCATGCAGAATTAAATAAATCATGGTCTGCTGTACAAACCATGCTAAAAAGTTACTGCCCATCAGTAAAAAACAGATCCAGGGATGTTCTTTCTCTGGCTTACTTTTCTTCTTTATGGATGGTAAATTTAGCAACTGCCCTAGCAACACTGCCTATTCTTAAGCACTACCTCCACTCCCCAGTGTAAAATCACATTTTACTTTGCTTATGACTACAACTGCTTTATTTGAGTTGGAATTTCATATGTCAGACATCTATCTCAGACCAAAGACTTACAAGAAAGGAGATCTAGAGTCATAGGAGAAAATATGGGATTTCTGAGAGCAGGAAATGTGAGTATATGAAGGAAAATTCACAGGAAATTAAAATACAATTAAATGAGAAGACAGACAAGAGTACTGAACTAGTACAGGCAAGACCAGAAACTTGGAGAGGGGGAGCTGAAATAATGAAAATAGCTGAGTAAAAAGATTGGAAGCATCAGCCTCCAGAGTAAGACTAAGAGCTGTGAAAGGACAGAAAGATGCCAAAGAAATTTGGAGTAAAGGCTAAAGCTCAGAAGACAGCTGAACAGAATAGAAGAGTTGAACTTCCACTGAGTCAGCAAAAACATCTGTTCGACACTCTGCTAGAACACATTTTCCTAAACTGAATCCCATGATAACAAAGTAAATGTCAGCAACACTTTGTGCAAAATAATAATGCACACGACCACTGCCTACTCCACGAAGCATTCCACTAAAGCACACAGAATTCTGTGCAGCATATCTTGAAGTGCCATCTCTGTTATTGATCTACAAGAAGTTCATCTAGTCAGCGGCCTTCAGGCTTGATCCTTTTGCATGAATATTCAGGTTCTTAGTCTCATGAGTTGTTACTATGCAGCTGGTCAGCTGTGAAGCAAAAATTACACAGGCCTAATATATATGAATGTTGATACTACAAACGTAATGGAATTTCTAATTTATCAGTTTGTTTTTACCAAAAAGAAAAAGGAAATTACATAGACACAATTATGTCAAGATATTAAAACAAGTCACACTGAAAAGTCAAGAAATAGCACAAATAAGATTTTATGATCTTAATTCAATTCTTGCTTATGTATGCATAATCTTTGATTCCATGATCTATTAATTGCACACATTTTTTTTCCCCAATAAATCTGCCTCAGTCTCTCTGTGTAACCTACTCTAAAGGTAGGTCATGATTCTGTAGCAACAGAACCTGTTGAATGTAAAGTTAAACAGAAAGGGAAATATACTCTGAATGAACTAGAGGATTGTGAGGGGAAAAAGAAGAAATCTGTATGCAGGGTAGTGTAATGTTGCCCTAGAGATGTAGATTTTTTCTACCACAGAGGTTTTCTTTGGCAGTAGGAAAGTGTCTTAAATCTAACTTTGCAAGAATGATCATTAAGCATGCAACTTTCAGAGTGCCCAACTTCATATCCTGACTTTTGACTGTAAAAGCACTATTTTCAGTTGCTCTGGTAGTCAAGGGAAATTGTGCTTTGCACTTTTAAATGGTCTGTGATGAGAAATATTCTGCAAAATCAGAAATCAGGTTTTAGGTGTTTTGAACTACACATCTAAAATTACCCAATAACATCAACCTTAATGTCTCAGGGCTTCACATATCCATTTGTAAAATGGAGTAATAACACCCTGTCATCAAACAAGGTTGTTTTGAAAATAAATGCATTATGTTTGCAAAACTTTACTGAGAAACATATGAGGAAAATAATTCTCTTCATAGAAACTTCTGCATAATTTGCATTAAAGGCATAAGCCCACGCTAACAATGAGAAAATAAAATACTAAATAGCAACTAATAAATGGAGCACCATCCATCTAGTACTATGAAAGAGGAGTGAATTTTATCTGAAGAATATCATGGGATAATGTACAATATTCAGTGTCATGTACGACATGCGGTCAACATACAGTCCATATGCCACAGTTCACGAGCAGACTACCAGGACAGAAGCAGGGGTACAGAGACATAGGAACTGTCTTCATAAAGCCAGTTTAGATCTAATAGCACTTCTTAGCCAAACACATGCAGTTATAATGCTTCCAAAGCTAGCTAAAATCTGAAGAACTGTAGTCACGTTTGCATGCTGGTGAATCTGAACTAAGGAGTCCCGCTAGACTCAAGCTCTCTCTGTGTAGATTTAGGTTGGGTGTCACTCCTCCACATATGTGGATGTAAGCAGAGCCATAAATAGATTATTAACTGGCTCTGTTAAACCTGACACAGATAATGTCACCCATGGATAATACAGGTAAGTATTACTTCACCATGCTTCACAGTGTTTCTGGGTCTAAGAGACCCTAAATGTTCTCTCCCTACTTCTATGGCTCTGTGCCTAGACTTAAGATCTTTCAGAAGGAGAGAAGCTTAGGAAGTAGAGTGCAGAAGTATATGACCTTGATCTTTGCAAGACAGACTTTTTACTCATTACATGAATTACGCCTTTCTCAAGACAATTGCAAAGTGACTGTAAAGAACTTCCCTTTCATATCTTCTCTTTATATCTCTTCTAAATGGAACATGCTCATCCATACTTACTTTTTAACTAACAAAATAATCTCCCCAGGTTTATTATAAACCACTAAATTAGCCCATCACTGTACTTCTCCCCACTCTTTTTGCTTTTCTATACAAATCATTACTTCAATTATCTCATTCTTCATGCTTATTTCAAAGTAGCTTCATTGTAAATCCAAAGCACTTGAGTGTTAAATTCTTTTATTCACAATACATTAAAAAGAAAGGTGTTTCGGAACATGATACCCATCCAACACAATATAGTAATATCACCAAAGTCAATCAAATCTAAAGTGCATCTAAAACTTTTCTCTCCTTATTGCCAGTAACCTCTAGTCAGACATTTTTTTTCTTTTCACTTGTACCAGTCATCTAAATAATCTCTGAAAATATGCCAAACACTCTCATCGTAAGCTCTTTTCTTAGAATTCTAAAGTACTTCACACTCCTATCAAGTATTTCTCCACAGGCTTTTACTCCTTCATTAACTTAGGTATAGTCAATCAAATACTCCAGGAACTCCTTAGGATATTTGCTATTCTTATTATGGTAAGTCTCAGTTTATAGAAAAGACAACAACCCAAGCAGATTTCCGTATTCTGAGTAAAACAAGGCTTCCCCTCTATTTCATTCTTTTCCTTTTTAATGTTGGACAGCATTATGGGCAACTTGTCCTGTTTTGGCCTAATCATGCTTGTCATGGGCTTATCCTCAGAGAGGAACACCTATTTTTTTCTAAACAAAGACATCAAATTTTCTCTTTTCAAACTACTTTTTGTCACTATATGCTTCTATCTAACTATTTCCAGCCTAATAGGCAATGCCTCCTGATTCGTGTTCTTGTATTATTTTGTTTCGGGTGATTCTCTTTATGATTTAAACTGGGGGAGAGAGAGAGAAAAGAGGGTGGCAGAGAGAGATGTGGATGGAGAGAGAGGGGAGAGAGAGATGAAGGACAGGGGAAGAGAAGTGGAGAGAGGGATGGACGAAAAGACAGATTAATTGAGAGAGTGAGTGATGGAGAGAGAGGCAGGGAAGGGTAAAAGGGAGCTGAGAGAGAGGTGAACAAAGAAATGGACAGATACAAGGGGAAAGAGAGAAAAAAAGGAGATACTTGAGACCTCTATGCTCTACATTGACATCTTTTGGTTATGTAATATTTTAATGAACATATTTTTCCCTGCACAGTTTATCTATACAAACAGGAATTACTTCAGCAGATGAAAATTATTGTACAAATACAAAACTTCACTATAGACAAGAATGGACCAATGATACATATCTGAAAAGGGAACATTTTTAAATCTTGTTCAGTGCCTAAACAAATCAAACCTATAATGGATACATATACAATTGTGTGGTTCTTGCTAAGTCTATAAAAAGTAGTCATAATACTTTGAGAAGTTCAGAGTTCTGTAATTCTTTGAAGTCCATGCCACAGAGAAAAGAAAACTGCAAGTCCACTTCAAAGAGTGCTAACATTTCTGAAGCGAGCATTGAAACCCTAACACATCTTACTCATTCATTCACCTTAGAAACCAGTAAAGTGTTTGACTTCAACTTTTTAAGTTTTTGATTCCCCTTTTCTGTGTGCAAACTAAACTAAGAATCATTCTGAAGTAGGGTTTTTTTTTTTGTTTCTACTTTTTTCTACGTTTTCTTCTTTAAAAAGAACAGAATGTGAAACTCAATATTGATGGATTATAAAGGAAAGATTAAAGTCCCTCTTTACCATTGTTCTGTTTTCCAAGCAAGTATCCTGACCAATAATGCTTGTAACTTTGGGTTTTAATTTTTTTAAACTATTTCAATATTTTTATGTAATCGTGTATAATCTTTGGACCAGGGAATAAATGTGTGTTGGGTAAACCAGTGGTTAGAGAACTCTTGCAGGACAATGACAGACCAGAGACTTGAACCTGAGTCTTGGATTCTCTTACACTCCATGTCATTTCTATGCTGAGAAACTTAGATCACTACAAGTGTTAAAAAAAAAAATAGTGTGGTTCAAGGGAAAAAGCTGGTATTTCCTCATTAAAGCTTGCTGAAAAAAAAATAGAAATATTCATCCACTTTAATTTTACTACCTATTTCAGTAGGATTATCTGCCCTTCATGACTATGCCACACGCTCACGCACACTTACAGACATACAGAGAGAGACCTCTGCTTTCTTGAAAAAAGATAGGGGGTGGGAGGAAAAGGATGTGTACCTTCAATGTCATCATATCATTTAAGGAACATGTACCTCTCAGGAAAAGAACTTGCACTTTTCACTGAAGCATAGATCTACAAAATGCACACACAACTACCTAACTGTGACTGTGCTCATTTCCAGGTTTCCTCTACAGGCAAGATATCACTCAAATTTATTTGCAAAATTTCCTCAGTATGATTTCTCCTACCTACTTGCATTATTTTCTGTAAGATGCTGATACCAAGCCTTGTCTCATTAGCATTTAAGTAACATCCCTCAACAGAAAAAAAAAGTGTGCTGATAAAGTAAACAATTATTTACGTTTAAGTTTTTAAGCTGTAGTGGAAAATACTGACCTATTGAGAAACTGATAGGCTAAATCACTACTGATTAACAGTGAAACACATAAACACAACAACTCGTAGGAGCACCTCTCCTATGAGGACAGGCTGAGAGAGTTGGGGCTGTTCAGCCTGGAGAAGAGGAGGCTCCGGGGAGACCTGATAGCGGTCTTCCAGTACCTCAAGGGGGCCTACAGGAAGGATGGGG
>WHYT01015927.1:55346-73322 GCA_009806455.1 Tetrax tetrax | reverse complement strand
GGAAAAGGATGTGTACCTTCAATGTCATCATATCATTTAAGGAACATGTACCTCTCAGGAAAAGAACTTGCACTTTTCACTGAAGCATAGATCTACAAAATGCACACACAACTACCTAACTGTGACTGTGCTCATTTCCAGGTTTCCTCTACAGGCAAGATATCACTCAAATTTATTTGCAAAATTTCCTCAGTATGATTTCTCCTACCTACTTGCATTATTTTCTGTAAGATGCTGATACCAAGCCTTGTCTCATTAGCATTTAAGTAACATCCCTCAACAGAAAAAAAAAAGTGTGCTGATAAAGTAAACAATTATTTACGTTTAAGTTTTTAAGCTGTAGTGGAAAATACTGACCTATTGAGAAACTGATAGGCTAAATCACTACTGATTAACAGTGAAACACATAAACACAACTTGATAGTGTTTCAAATGGAAAAGAGAATCTAATGATCAAAGCACTAATAGAATTTGAGATGTGTCATATTTAGCACAAATGGGAGCAGTAACAATCAGTTACATAGTATCATTAGTATGTTCAGTGTCTAGTTACAGAATACATTGCTGTTAGTCAAAATACATTTTGTTCACTTGGAATGTGAATTACTGTTCAGGTGTACAAGTCTTCATCTGTTATGCTAAAGACATATTATCACATCATAAGTTTGAGAATAAATTTTAAAGAATGCATGGCAAACCTCTCTTTGGGTACAGTAACTGCTACTCAGAGTATATACTTACTGACCAAAAAATTGGTGCAAAAGTCAAACAATCACTTCAATATGATGCAAAAAATCAGGTAGTGTATTACATACATCCAACTTCAGCACAGTTGAACATAATACCAGATTAAGAGAGAGGTTACATTTCAAACAAGATGTTAAAGTCAGGCCATTATTTCCTTTTCTGAAAATGTTTAAGGTGGGTCACAAACCACTAATCTTAGTCCAAAGTGCTTGTTTACAGGTTTTCCAGCATTTTCAAATCTAGCTACAAACTCTTTGCATGACACCTGTCAAAACTAAACTGAAAACACCTTTAGAAAGAAAACAATTCTTCATAAATTAACCAAGAGTGCTTTAAATACCAACTTTAAATGAAAAACAAATATTTTAATCATTCATATTACTGTCAAGTTCTATATGCCTAGATGTACAATAATGAGCCCTAATAGAGTTGCAAATGGAAAGAGATTTGTCATCAAAGCTATAGTGCATCTGCCTGTGATGATCTGAATGTTGGGCTGTGTGACTGAAATTGCATATGATTAGAAGAATGCACTGAGCAGCACTAACGCATACAGGACAGCCCCCTTTGCTGCTCTGATAAATCTGCACTCATTTGAAATAGTCCTGCCAACTCCCTATGTGTCAATTCATCTGCTTTGAAAGGTAGCATCTGCCTTTTAGCTACAGTGAAAATAAAGCAATCCTTTACAGAGTTTCATGCTTTATAGGAGGCTCATCTAATGCCCAGTAAGTGTGGTAATGCAACAGTCTGAAATGAATCTGGCATACAGATTGTTTTATATAGAGCTCAGAAAGGAAATCCCCAAAGACCCCTAAACAACTGAAGATACTTTTCAGGAATATAATGAATTGTCAGTTTTACCAAAAGGTTCATTCTTCTCAGGAAGATCTCAGCTGTATTCTGGACTTGTCCAAGAATCCCAGAAGACTGCAACAATTCATACTGCATGACGGTTGCTGAAACTACTGAAAACGCCACAGTATCTCAAAGTCAAATGAAACTTTTAGAGAGCTGACCTTCTGGAATAGTTGTTCTTATTTCCTCTTCAGAGTTTATTGGGAACTTACCCACAAATGGGGACATCTTGTGTCATTTAAGAAAGTCATATTTTCAAAGGAGATGTGGGTAATTAGCTACTATGAATCGAAGATTAGCCAAAGTAGTATACTTCCTTCCAAAGAAGTCTAGACACTCTGGCTCCATCTTTTAAAGAGTAATCCTGAGGCCTGCTGTCTCATTGTCTCCTGAGGTTTTTTTTTCTAACCCAAGAACACATTTAAACAGAAATACCACAAAGGGACTCAGCTTCTTCCATCTGCCTTTTTTTCAGAGCTCACAGCTTTGGTTTTGGCATTTTTCCAAGTAGCTAGGCAGATTCATTCACACGTGCTACAAGTCTGTTAAACAAAGACCAGACAACATCCAATCACTCGGCTGTATTTTCTTTTCACTTTCTAAATAAATTTATTTGCCACTTCTTAGTTTTCATCAGTCTTTGAGGAAAGTTCCGAAAGTGGATCTCTGCCTCTCTGTCCAGGAAGTTATCATGCCTCACTTCCCAAATCAATCCCATATCCCTGATCTTATCACTTTTGCCCAGCACTGTCTGTTCTTTCAAGCTTTCCAATGAATTCTGCCCTGATTATGTTCAATTTTTTTTCCATGCCATTGTCAAATCTAGTGCTTTCTGCATTCTTCAAAAGCATTAATTTAGCTCTTCATTTTTTTCATACTGGACACTCTGGCCTTAGGGTGAATATCTGCAGTAAGGCTCTTTTTTTCAAGGTTGGCACCTCAGGATTCTTCGCTTCCTAATATTTTCCGTCTTTTCACATTGAGTGTCACAGTGAAAGTAAGGAAGGGGAGAAAAACAGTTATACAGGGAAAAGGAAGGATCATGGGGAGAAAAAAAATTCTATGAAACCAGTTTTTAGTTACAGAGGGATGGGAAAGAAAGCTCTGTTTGTCTCTTACCACTAGTTTCATAATTAGCTGATTTATTCCCTGGAGGTTGTCTACTGAAATAGGCAGCCTAACAGAAAGGATGCTCTCTTGGCTGTTTAAAAAGCAGATATTTCTTAGCAACCTCACTTGCTTTTCTCAAAACTTTCCTGAGTCTGTGTCCTGTTACAACCAGGTGAACTTTAAAGCAGGAGGAGGAGAAGGAAATGTTGCAACATTTTATTTAATGGCAAAAACTATTTATGCATTGGAAATACACTACAAGATTTCTGTTACTGTTTCTCCTTTTCTGCATTTAAACCTAACTCTCACAGGTTCGGAGCACTTAAATGATTCCTGTGGCAGGGATACATTGTCGTAACTGCTGGTAAGGGTCTAGGTCTCAGAGTTCTTGTATACTCTCAAGTTTGATCAAAAGAGAGAAGAGATCATATGATCAAACTCAACTCCAAGTATGTTTTGAAAACTGACAATAGGCTATTTTTTCATTATACAACCCTCACCAACAAAAAAAAAAATTAAGAGTTTGAGTGTCTGTCATTGTTAAAACAGCCACATCACAAATTTGCTCAATTTTGTTTAGCCATGAGATAAGTATCTAGTATTTTGTGAGAAACAGCATCAAAACATTCAACCAAATAAAACATATTCCTAAACATTAACTGAAGAAGTCACTGGTCTAGTTTGAGTCAGTGAGAGCAATACAAGCCAAAGACTCTTCTTCTGATTGCATGAGACACATTCCACAAGGGAAAATACAGGATGAAAAGAAAATGTTCTTATTTCAGCATGGTTGAGTCTCTTTTTTTCACAAGTTAATGCCTTAGAAGTATTTCTGAAATGTAACAATTTTTTTGTTCCGTTGCTGAGAGCCCTTTAATTATAAATATTCTTCCCTTCCAGAAAAAAAAAAAAAATTTGTTTTAAGCTGTTATCTTTATTTAAATGATATATTTAAATATATTTTTTTAAAAAGAACAAAAGATTTCAATGCTTTCAAATCTAATGTAACACACTTCCATCTTAATACAAAGATTTTGGCACTCTGCAAACTCGGAGCAGAGAAGCAAATATCCCAAAATAAACTACTATTTTTTAGAGGTAAGTCATTAAGCAGTGGCTTGTTACATGTAGAAGCAAGTGCAAAATACACATATAGATCACTTGACCAAATATCTGGAACTTTAACCCAATGAAACATTTGCCACTTAAATCCTTTAAATGAAGAAAGCATGAAGATGGGTGCTTCTTCAGTATATGCTTCCATCTCTTCAGAGTAAATTTGCCTTTTCAGCAGAGTATTTTTTTAAGTAACAGACATATGTGATCTAGATCATAACGAGTGGCGAGTAAATGAACCCTAGCCTGTGAGGTACTGCATCTCACTGCATTTCTCATTACTCCACTCCCTCTGTCTCAATAGTCTACCTCTAAATCCAGCTGATACCCAAGCCTGAACCTGCTCTCCAAGATCAGTTTCTTGGGATTTAGAAGAGCTCAAACAACAGCATCATACTGAGTATCTCTCATTGTTTCTCCAGTCTGCATCTAGATTCAAATTCTCTTTCTTGGTTGCATTTCTAATAACCTTCACCAATTTACAAATAGCACAAAACTAGTATCACAATAATGTCACAACCAAGTACTAATATTTTTAGACTGTTACAGGCAGCTCCAAATCAATTGCATACATTCTCCTTCAGAGACGGGTGGGAGGGTGCCACACATGGGATGGGTGTGCCCTCAAAAACTGGCATTATGTCAAAATTCTTGGATCTGCAAGTGTATAATGAACTTTCCGTTTTTCCTTTCTTTTATTTATTCTTGCCTGAATGACAGAGACATGGAGGCTGAATGTGGAAGTGTCTCTTTTTTTTGGTCAAGCAGCAGCAACATGGTAAGTACCAGTGACCAGGACTGGCTTCACTTACCATAAAGTTTACCCCTGAAGTAATTAATTAGCTCTGATTTACCAGTTTAAGTGGGGAAATAATACACATCCCATTTGTGCCTCAAACTATCTTTCTAGGGCATGATGTATAAGAGGAAACATTTCATTACTAGGGAACAACCTTGCTCTTTCCTTAGTAACTGCTTCCCACAAAAGAAGAGAGGAAAGGAATATTCTTCCCCTACAAACAGCCAAACAGCAGTTTCATTTCCACCTTCACAAATTACTTTGAACAATTAAAGTTTGATTTTCCTTGCCTCACCTTTGCTGTTACGGATAATATGAGAACCTTGTTCAAATGCGTATTATTACTTGCCAAAAAAAAAAAAAAAAGAAAAGAAAAGAAAGGTCCTCCAGCACCTCTAATTCCACATCATTTTCATAAGGACATCAGAAACATATCAGGAGTTGTATTTCTTGTAAATTAATAGAGGCACCTCCAAATTAATTATGTTCTGTCCACCAACACACAGGCAGTCTATAGCTACACTCTCAAAAGAAATATATTTTTCTGTTGAAAAATATGTATCTTTTTCTATGGAAAAATAAATATATACAGAAAAGTACATTAAAGAAGTTGCTGAGGTTGCAAAGGCAAGGATTAAAGCACTGATGCTAAGTCATCCTGCTTAAACATACGCATTAACCTTAATAATTAAATGATTCCATATTCTTTTTCCTTGTGCAATGAATGCTGATCTCGGAACAGTTGAAGGCTTACCCCCTATAGTGAGGATGACTGAATAAGAACTCTTTTCTTTTTTAAAACCAAAGATATTCAAAGATGCACTGATATTTACTAAAACAATTAAACAAGAACAGGAACAGCAGTTTAATGCTGCACCACAGAACTGGATTCTATCTGTGTCTCCAGAAACAAACCTCTGAACATCTGAACAGATCTTTATACATTTGAACATATAAAATGCTACTTAATTTATAGAGAATGTTCTTCACATAACACTTCATTAAGATGTGAAACTCTTGCTGTGAGATGCTACGAATGCTAAAAATTTGCATTGCTTCAAAGACCAATTGAACAAATGCATGGAAGAAAAATCCACTGAAGCTACTAAATAAAAAGACAATACATCTGTCTCTGAAAGCTGCTGTAAATTGTTGGAAGCCGTGAGAGTGCACTGGAGGAAGTATTATTACTATATGCCTGCTTTGCTACTATATTCTAAGACCAGCCTCTTAACTCCCAGACACTATTGGAGAAGACTACTTGGCTAGACGGACTTTTATTCTGACCAAGAAGAGCCATTCCTATGTTTTTGCACTAACTTTATTAATACTGCGAAGAATGAGCTCCTTGTAGTCAACAGTTAGAAACACCAAGTCAGTGGATCCTTCTCACCATAATCTAATTGTGCTTCAGTTAGCATTTGTGAACTGTGTATATTAGCAACCTTACTCAGTCACAGAAGTACTGACAGTAAACTCATTAATATTGTGAAACAGATTATATATGAAACAGACTATAGTGACAGTCACCACCAAAAAGACCAGGAGAAAAACTCAGTCTTTTTCTAGAGAAGACTTTGAATTGTGTGCAGTAAATAAGGCTTGGGGCTAAACATTGAACAGTAAGGATAAAAAATATTGAATAACTGCTTATTCAATGAGCATGGTCTATCCTGGGCCGCAACCGAGGTAAGAACCTTGTGAAAAACTACAGGATTGTGTCATGACAAAAAAATACAATGCCTACATTCAGGAGGCTAAATAAAAACTGCACCAGCAACCTTATTTTTATCATTAATAAAAAAGCAAACTTAAACTCCTGAAATTTCACTATGTGGTGTCATCTCGCCAAAACTTTACCAGATTATTTGTGTCATTTATCCATGACACAACCTCTTCCACTTAAAACTAATGGAATGACTGATGATGCTTTATTAACTACTATTTTAGCACTAAAAGAAAATGAGACAGTTCACAAACGCATTTCACAAATATTTGTTACAGAAAGGAAATATGAAAATGTCAGGCTTTGAATGAAAACCATATTTAAGTGGATATACATTCTCTCTTTATTCTGCAAAATGTAACTCCTTTTGCCCTGTTCCTTGTATCTTGTCTCCTAAACCTGCCTCTTCCACTTCTCATCAGTGCTAACCTCCATGGTCAATCAGCCTCAGTTCTTATTTCCAGCCTCAACTCTTATATCCATTTCCTTTACCAACCATTTCTAGGATTCCAGCCTTTTCAGATTTTTAAACACAGTCTGCTTGCCAAAACACTTCAAATACCCCTATTCAGGTGTCTCTCCCTCCACTTATCTTCTAGCCACATCTTCTCACCCAGAACACAGGCCTATTCCACTCTTTTGGTGGCTTCATTTTCTGCTTATGTCATTACTCCTGTCCTTCTGAAATCAAGACTTACTGAGTCTATATGAAAGTAAAAATAGAGGAGATAGATAGCTTTAACTATTGTGACAGGTAAACAACAGATTTGTAACATATACATACACTATATACCATATGCTTTATTTCTACATCTGGTATACTGGGTTTTCTGAAACGTTACTTGTGCACATTATGTGGGAAGATCCCTGGCAGATCATTAGACCTCTTGGTTATGCAAGATACTACTCTGCAATAAATGTGCACTAAACAGGAAGCAGAGTGATTGCAAATTACTTGTGAGCATAATCTGACAAATTAGCTATACAGATGACAAGGAGGATATGGAAGTGGATAAATAATTACTTGAGAAAATAGAAGACTAAAAATAAGTGTAAATTACATTTTTCAGGGAATCTTACCAATGACTTAATTGAGATTTTGGGGTCAAACTGATAATATTAAGGTGTTGGGGGTTTTAATCTGCAAAAATAATATAGACACATAGATTCACTACTCATTTGTAGTGACATCTTAAAAGAGAAAACAATGACCCTGACAAGTCACCAAGTAAACATGGAAGACATTAGACTTACAGCTACTCTTGGAACCACCAGTAACAAACACACTAGAAAGTTATGTCACAAAGGTTTTAAATTCAGGCAATACACAGAGGGAAAATGCCTATTCCAGAAGATATTTCCAATTCTAATTTATAAAACTCTTCTTTTTTTTTTACTGTCTCTGAAAGGCATCTATTTCCTGGGCACTTCTCACACTGTGACAGCAGGAATACTTCACAACTTAACCTATTTCAGCACATGTCTGGCCTATGAAGGCTTAGGAAAAAATCCACACACCAATCACACCATTCTTACAGGAGAAAGAAGTTACTAGCGTGTAAATTCAAAGAATAAATGTGATATCGATGTTTTTTGCAATGACTAATATGACATAAAAATAAGAAAAACACAAAAAAAAATTGTCCAACTTCAGCATAAAAGCCTGTAGTGGTGCAAGAGGTTATTCACTCCCAGCTGCAGGACTTCACAATGGCTTTGGCTGAATTTCACGAGGCTCCAATCAGCCCATTTTTCTAGCTTGTCCAAGTCCTTCCTAATAGCAATTGTCTATATGAATTGTTTCTCCCCAATTTGGTATCATCCAAATTCATTTGGAATTAATGTTGGAATTCATCCAAATCAGCTACAAAATACAGGAGAGAAATTCTACTCAAACTTGTTTAAAACTATCTAAGGGGTCATTTATATATCTACTCTACCAATATCTTCAATTAGAACTGTCTTCCTGTTCTTCACTGAAATATTTTTATCTACAAAAATATTCAAATTAGAGATGTGGTTCAGTTTGAAATAAAATAATTTCATACATACTTTGGGGTGAGCTGAATCACTCTGTATGCTCCCTAACTCTATTGACTAGATCTCCATTGGCTATAACGGGAACTTAGTAGCACAGACATCAACACCTATAGAAACATAGCTACTACTGGGTGTTTTAAATTGGAACCAAATTGCACTCAAGATGTCATTTTTAGCATTTCTTCTTTCTTTAGAAAACTTATGTGCAATAAATGGGAAACAGTGTAAAATTATTTTCATAAAAGCACAACCTCATGGAATTAAATCTCACAGAACCTTTCTTATATTAGATACATGCATATTATTAGAAATTCATAGATGTTAAACTAGGTACAGAAGAGTTGTTATATCACTTCTTAAATGCAAAATGAACACACTGAAAATACTATCATCAGGAAAAAGTAATTAAAAAGTAATAAAAGTCTTCTCATAAAAGCTATAAAGTTCAAACAAAATATATTCCCTACTTCCCAAAAGGATCCATATACATGAAAATGTCGTATCAGGAGGTAGGAATTAACAGTGCTTCTTATGCCTCACACATTTAACATTAAAGTTCTCAAAATATTTCACCTTGGAGTAATAAAATGGATTAGGATGTGTGGAAGTAGCCAGCAGAAAAATTCCATGGTAGAAGGGAGTTCCAGTTGTGGAACTCCTGTATATGTCACCTCCCCAGGTAAGTAGGCTAAGCTTGCTGAAGGAAAGGGAGTGTAAGTGCACTCTACACTGTATTGTCCCTTAGGGATTATATACAAATAGCATAAATTAAAGCAGTTTATAGGATGCTTCAAGTACTGCCTATGTCAGGGCAATAAAAAAAAAAAGGGCTTAGAGCTATAAGCAGTTCCTTAATAGCTCATCCATTAATACTCATACAAAATGAAACTGAGGCAAACGTAAGAATCCACCTGTAGATTTTTAGAAATATGTCGTTCTTGATCACTAGTGCAGTGACTGTGAAAATGCTTGTCTTACAAGCATCTGTATTTGCCCATCATAACATTGCCAACCTTGACAAGTCACAAGATAGCAGACCTTTCAGATTACATCATTCTTCATTTTATTTATTTCCCCTCTTAGTTCTACCATAACACCACCACTTTAAAGCAGCAATGTCATATATCAATTTTGAAAATGTATAAATGAATTACCAAACTACTAAAATCATCAATGTCACACAAGAGGGAAAAGAAGATGGTGATCAAAATGCATTTATATGGTCCTCTGCAGAGTTAGACTAGCCATCTAGTGGCTAAGAATCTAAAAGAATTATTTTAAGATACAGACACTTCAACTTCCTGGGGTTTTTCTTTACCTTCTCCCTAACATGTTTGTAAAATTTCTCTTATTTGTCTTCCTGACTCCACCATGAACTCCATCAGTCTTCCTAGCACTGCTATATCCTGTATCTTGATCCTATCTATAGGCTGATAATAAGACCTCGGTAAATTTTACACTAGATCTACAGTTCTTGCTGGCTGTTTTTCACATTTGGTCTAACATTTTAGAAAATTAATAGAATGTACACTTGAACAATACTCAGAAGACAAAATCTGGAGTAAGAAAAAGTGAGAAGTTTATCTGTAGAGATTAACTACAGAGCTGTGAATTCAGAATCACACTGAGCTCCTAGGGAAGATTTATCACACAAACTTTGTGAATTGCCTTGGCCTTAACAACGAGATTTCTAGCAGACATCCTGGATACTGCCCATATTGCTACTTTTACATATTGTAAATGCTTCAAACTTGTGAAAAAAATCAAAGGAATTTCAAAGATAAAATTTTGTGTAAACTTTGACTGAAAGCATTTATCAGAAATAGCAAAAAAAAAATAAGTCTAACAAAGGTAGAAAATACCAAAATGAAGGTTAAGTTTTAAGAGAAGCTCATACGTCTGAAAGGGTAAATATGCAGAATCAAGGCAGCAATCAACTACCACTAATACCGAACATCATAAACTAAGTGTTGCAGTGATCATTAATTTGCATTTCATACTGAAAAACAAAAGGAAGAAAAATTAAGTATGTCCCCAAAAGGCTTAAGTTTCCTACACTAACAGGATAAAGAAAGTAAATGGGGAATCTAGGAATGCTGGTCTCTGCTTGGGACATGAGTATAAAAATCTCCATGTATTAATTAAAAGTAGTGTAATTAAAATCAGAAATAAGCATACACTAATTAGACGCTCCGTTGATCTATATGTAACGAATACTTGCAGTTTTATTATCTGCATCGGTTGTCTGAAACAAATACCTTCTAACATAGAAGTAAGTGACCTCAGGAGCACATGAGCCCAGAACTCTGCTACTGCAAGCCTCATGTAACACAATCTCTTCATAAAATCAACCTAAGAATGTGTATCTTACTTTAAACAACACTATTTGTAAAGAAAAACAGAACCGGTGCCTTTATTTTTGTTGATAAGGTGGTTCATTTGTTATTTAAATTATAACATGAAAACAACTTTGTTAAAATTTTAACTAAAGCTTCACAAAGTATTTCAATATTTTAAACAGTTTCTGCTCTACAAGAAATATCTAAGCATGATCTAAATTTGCACAGGAAGCTGAATGAATCACAAGGCTCTGCACAAGGACAGAAGTAGATTTGTGTGGTTCTGAGTGTGCACTGAGGCCATCAGGCTAAAATGTGGCTTTGCTGCGAGCAAGACACTGCTCTGAGAAACAGATGAGGAAACAGATTGCAACTCGCAGACTGACAATCTGCTTGCTGGGTTTCTTATACTTTAGAGGAGAAATATCTTGGGCCAGGCCTATACATGGTGTAGCTGCGCTAAGTAAGGATAAGCAAAGAACAGAGCCATTCCCTGCCACAGTCTGCCAAGTGTAGAAGGGGAAAAAACTAGCTCCATGCAGGCTGCTCCGCCCTCCCAGGCTGTGTAATGGCAGTAGCCAACAAAGAGCAAGATGGGGCCAACTCACCCTTCCCTACTACTCGGTGCCAGTTCATATTAATTCATATTCTATCCCATAGTCCTCTTAAAAATCCAAAGCTCTTTTCACATGTATAGTTTAAAAAGACTAAAATTTAGCATTTAATCAAGAACTATCTATTTTTCTTTAGGTTGTAACATATTAG
Source organism: Tetrax tetrax (assembly GCA_009806455.1). Classification (NCBI taxonomy): domain Eukaryota; kingdom Metazoa; phylum Chordata; class Aves; order Otidiformes; family Otididae; genus Tetrax; species Tetrax tetrax. The sequence goes on along the minus strand of WHYT01015927.1, from coordinate 61,822 downwards.
TAGGGCAAAAAGACATGCATTTGGCAAAATTATATAAGGTCTCTGAGATACAGGAAAACCTTCAAAGTTATTTTTCCTAAAACACTTTGAAATAAATGAAGCCTGTTTCTATCTAATGATGAAAAACTGGTTGGTCAACAAAAACATGTTCTGTATATGCAGATAATGAAATTAAGCAAATTTAAAACACCGGTTTTGTTAGAAACACTTTACTCTTTTTATGTCTTAAATCATTTAAAGTACATTTAAGGATTTGGGATAAGGGAATTCAATTATACATTATTTTAGAGAGACTCTGGGATTTCACTCTCAAACTTTCATGTTTATACTGGAATAATATAAAAGCCAGTGAAATAATTTCAAAATCTGAACATTCTCTTTGCAATCTATTACACATCTAAAAGCAATATTTGTTTTTTAATGTGAAATATTAAATAATATACTAATGTGTGACAATTCCAGGAAGTGGAATCCCAGAAGAAACAGAGAAAAGAAACTTCCCTTACAGTTCGGTCTTCTAAATTCTGAATGTTTTCTGAGGTGTCTCAAAATATCCTTGTTTCACAGTAAAAAAGCAGATCCCAGCCCTGCTCTACTGTTTTGAGTTGGAAACTGTAGCCTATACACAGGTGCAATACACCTTTAGATGTCCTAGTGTATCCCATCTGGAATTTAGCTGTATCTCCACAGGGCATGGTTCTTCATTAAAGTCCATCAGCCCATGCAGATGCCTCAGAAACTCATGGGCATCTAAAATGACAATAAATACCCAGGTTTAAGCAACTGAATGACTCCGTGATAGGTGTTTATTGAGAATTATACTTGCTTTAGTATGTTGCAATGCCTTATGCTAACTTTTACATCTGAGGAACTCACCCTCAGTATATTCACTCACAATCCTTATATTCCAGAGCAAAGTATGGAGATCAAGGTAGGGAGTCACAAACTGACTCAGAGCTTTGAATGCTTTTCCTGAGCTGAAACCAGTTTATAGTCCACACAGTCAAACACCACTGATTTATTGTCATGGCTTTAGATAAATCAATTTGGGCAAGAGGTCCTACATAGTATCTATTACAGACATCTGGATGCATGTGACCTTTTAATTAAGCATATATCATTTTTATGCACTTTGCACATACTCTCCTTTAAGCATGTGTTCAAATTCTCACAGGACTTCACTCATATATTTTCTATGTGTGCTTAAATAGCCTTCCGGAACAGCGTTGTTTTCCTGAACTGTTGTCATCATTTAATATAATGACTTGTAAGCTAGAAGTCAGCCCTTTAAAAATAAGATCATTTACTCTGCTATTAACATCAATAAATAGGTTCAACTATAAAACAATCATACAAAAGCTTGCCCTATTTTTCCCCAAAGCACCATAAAATACACTAAGAGTCAGGAAAAAAATTGTTATAAAAATGTGAATTGGAGATCAGAGCTCAGATAGCTTGGTCCTTGGATCAGATAACAATCGATGTGTATTTGCCAAGCCACTGGCCATCATATTTGAGAAATCGTGGCAGTCTGGTGAGGTCCCCGATGACTAGAAGAGAGGGAACATAACCCTCATTTTTAAAAAGGGGTACAAGGAGGACCCGGGCAACTACAGGCTGGTCAGCCTCACCTCTGTACCTGGCAAGGTCATGAAGCAGATTCTCCTGGAAACCGTGCCAAGGCACATGGAGAGCAAGGAGGTGGTTGGTGACAGCCAGCATGGCTTCACCAAGGGCAGATCATGCCTGACCAATTTGGTGGCTTTCTATGATGGGGTGACAGCATCGGTGGACAAGGGACGAGCAACGGATATCATCTACCTGGACTTGTGCAAAGCTTTTCACACTGTCCCGCACAACATCCTTCTCTCTAAACTAGAGAGCATGGGTTTGATGGATGGACCACTCGGTGGATAAGGAGTTGGCTGGATGGCTGCACTCAGAGAGTGGTGGTCAATGGCTCAATGTCCAAGTGGAGACCGGTCACCAGTGGCGTCACTCAGGGGTCCGTGTTGGGCCCGACCCTGTTCAACATCTTTGTCGGCGACATGGACAGTGGGATAGAGTGCACCCTCAGCAAGTTCGCCGATGACACCAAGCTGTGTGGTGCCATCGACACGCTGGAAGGGAGGGATGCCATCCAGAGGGACCTGGACAGGCTGGAGAGGTGGGCCTGTGCCAACCTCATGAAGTTCAGCCAGGCCAAGTGCAAGATCCTGCACCTGGGTCATGGCAATCCCAGGCACAAATACAGGCTGGGCGGAGAATGGATCGAGAGCAGCCCTGAGGAGAAAGACTTGGGAGTGATGGTGGACGAGAGGCTCAACATGAGCCGGCAATGTACCCTTGCAGCCCAGAAGGCCAACCGCATTCTGGGCTGCATCAAGAGGAGCGTGGCCAGCAGGTCGAGGGAGGCGATTCTCCCCCTCTACTCTGCCCTGGTGTGAACCCACCTGGAGTACTGTGTCCAGTTCTGGAGTCCCCAACATAAGAAGGACATGGACCAGTTGGAGAAGGTCCAGAGGAGGGCCACGAAGATGACCAGAGGGCTGGAGCACCTCTCCTATGAGGACAGCCTGAGACAGTTGGGGCTGTTCAGCCTGGAGAAGAGAGGGTTCCAGGGAGACCTTATAGCGGTCTTCCAGGACCTCAAGGGGGCCTACAAGAAAGATGGGGAGAGGCTGTTCAGTAGGGCCTGTTGTGATAGGACGAGGGGTAATGGGTTTAAAATAGAGGGAGGTAGATTTAGGTTGGATATTAGGAAAAAATTTTTCACAATGCGAGTTGTAGAACACTGTCACAGGTTGCCCAGAGAAGTGGTGGATGCCCCATCCCTGGAAACACTCAAGGCCAGGCTGGATGAGGCTCTGAGCAACCTGATCTAGTTGGGCATGTCCCTGCTCCTTGCAGGGGGGTTGGACTAGACGACCTTTGAAGGTCCCTTCCAACTCTAACCATTCTATGATTCTATGATTCTACTTGTCAATTCATAAATATTAAATTTCATTCACAGGATACATAACTACTGCAAAGCAAATTTCCACCAAAAAAGGCATCAAGCCATGGAGAGTTCAGCCACATAAACTGAGTTATCTCCAGCACTTAGAAGAAAGCCAAAGGGAAAGTGTACTGCTACTTAGACCAACATATCAAGCACAGTATTAGTCCATTTGCATGCTGAAAGACTCGGGCTTTTCCAACCTAATGCTAGGAACAGCATTGTCAAAAGGAGAAAGAAAAAACAACATGAATCTTTCTCACAACGGGATAGGTACAGTTCTGGGGCACCGTTTTAGGAATTGAGCAATAATTACAATCAATGAAACACCAGGAGTTACTGTCAAACACAATGTCTCCTAAAGATTCTATAAAAAGAAAAAGATGTTCCTATATTTTTTTCTATTGCTTTCTCTTTATTATAACTTTCAAAAGCAGTTTTTAGTCTGCATGCAAAAAATACTAGTATACTAGTATAGCTCTACCACTGAGCTACTTTAGTTGTTTTTCTATTTAAAAAAATCTTCAGATCCCCCCAACCTCAAATTCAAACTTTTATATTGCACAATTATGACTCTTCTACAACTGCACTGTTTTCAGTAAGTGTTGATTTCCTAAATAGGATCAAGATGTTAGTATGACTCCCTTTCAGTACCTTCTTTTGTTTCCACATGTTCTGTACCAAGATAGATCAAACCTTAATGTTGCATGTCATTCTGGACTTAATTGGTAATTACTGGAATCAGTTAGATCATATAATATCTCCCCCAAAAAAAGTTATGTCAAAATACCTAGTACATATAATTCTTTCTTGAAAAAAACTTTCTATAATGCATAGTAGCTTCTATTTGGAGCATTCCTGGTGAAGCCAATGAAATTATTAAAATTCCCTCTAAAAAGCATTATGTTCAATAGTGTGTTAGATTGTGAATGTTTATGCATCATTCCATTACTGAATTCTTTTTAAATGTATTCAAATAACTTGTTTAAAATTAGAAATATTTTAGCAGCTGTGTGCTAATTTTTTACATTTGATTTTTGAAGTTACATTAATAGAAGACATAGACATTCTTTATAACATTAGTAAGACATATCATAAATAAAACAGTGCATGTTTGACTTTGCTTTACTTCTCTTTAAGAGAAGTGCACTTCTGAAAAATAGACTATAGTTGAGTTTACAACCTAAAATATTTAAATTCTGAGTAACAAACAAGGACTGTCACTACCCATCTGTATATACAAAACACATGGTTAATGTGTTCCATATACACAAAGTAAAACACTACTGTTTAATAAAAAAGAAAAACACAAGCAAATACACTCCCTCTGGATATACAGAACTTAGGGTATACAACATGAAAGTCTCAGTGCAAGAATATAACACGGGCACTGGTCCTGAAGAAAGCCACTACACAAATCATGCAGTAGAACCAGATTATAAATGGCTAGTCATTGTACTGAAGGGAACTTACTTCTGTACTTACAAAAACCAGGTACCACATTTTAAGAATACTCATGTTTCAAATTCAACCAATTATCTGGCACACTCCTTGCTAAGCAGCCTATTCAAGTATAGTAAAAAAAGCAGTCGCATGGAGTGTTTTGATTTTGGTCAATGGGCTAGTAATTAAACAACGGTGCAATAACTAATTGAACCGAAGCACCACGGAACTTTGGTAAACTATGAATATCTGAACTATTGTTGTTTACAGCACTAAAACCAGCTTTAAAATAACAAGACTTTATAATAAAGTTTAAACAGGTGTAATTTGGACAGTTAAACTAAATTTCCTCCAATAAGGAACACTGAAATAGTATAACTACATTGATTAGGAGGTACTGGCAATAGAACCACAAATATATTTTCATTTAAGCAATTTCCATCTCTCTAGGCCTTTTCTTTCTTTCCAGAAAAAAAAATCTAAACCAAACCAAAGACCCAATTTATTCAAGTTCTAGGTCAACAGTGTTTCAGTTCATTTTGTCTTCTTTTGCTATGCCTAGTGCAATATTGAACACTAGCACTGGGCTGTGTACTGCAGACCTTCTCTTGTTTGAATACTGTCAAATCCCATAAATGGTAGTGATAATGCTCTTACTTACAAGCATGGTGAAACTTAACATGAAAGCCATGCTGTAGATTGCCTGATATGACTAATGACTAAAGTTATGTCCTTTCACCCAACATGGCCAGTAACCCAGTTTCACTCCACTAAATCCAGGTACCTTGAAAGTAATGCTGCTCTTACCTAACCTGCTCCGTAAGTTTTACATACACACACATCCTCCCCCCCCCCGCCCACAACCCCCCTGCCTCAGTGATCTCTCTTTAAAAAAAAAAAAAGACTCCCTTTCTTTGTTTTGTAGGCTCATTACTATGGCATGCCTAATTTCTTCTGCAAGTGAGGATAGCAACTATGGGTGAGGGTATGGGGTGAAGCTATGGCTTTTTGCACAGAATTCCACAATGCAATGCCTTGTCTGTGATTAACGCTTCCATCTGTGATTAAAAGTAGCAATTTGAGGATGAAATATCAACGGATGGGTAATTAGTATATTGTGCATGTTAGCCCTGCAATAAAAATGTAAGTTCTGCATCACAGCAAGTAACAGAATGAACAAGTACCTTGCAGACGCATTGAAGGCAAGAAATTCAGTATCACTGTATTAATAAAATGACTGCATGTGACTTTAAACACAGGCACACTTGTACTTGGCTAGAGAGTGAACGATTTATTGTTACTATGAAGGATGCAGGAATGGAAATGAAGATGAGAGGGGCGATGATGATGATGATAGGGAAGATGAGGTTAATATCCCCAGCGTCTGATGGGGAACGCTGTCCCTACCTCAGTAAGCTGGATAAGGGAATAGCTCCAGATCCACTGCCCAGGATCCCTCCTTTCCTCCCAGAGAGGAGTTTCTCCACCAGAGCCACATTCCCAGTGCGAGCAGCTTCCAGCAGTTCCTGGTCCTTCCCCATGGTCAGGAACCGAGCAGCCCCCCACGCACCAGAAGAGCTACGCCCAGGGCCACAGCGGCCCCCTCTCCTCACGGAACGCTCACCCCTCCCCAGACCCTGCCTCAGAGCAGAGATTCCTGCAGTCCCTTCCAGACCAGCAGGAGCAGCAGCAGGAGGGAGGAGGAGAATCACCTCCTCCTAGTTTCACTGGATCATTTCTGGGTGGAGTGTGGAAGAGAATGGGGAGGGGGGGGAGAGGACGAGGCCAATAAAGAACCTCCCCCCCCACTCCCATGCACACACCCCGAGCCCCGGCCCGGAGGACGGGGCGGTGGGGGGGAGCGGGAAGCCTCAGTCGCCGTCCCCGTCCCCGTCCCCGTGCCCGTGGCCGGCTGGGCTCAGGGGGGATAACGACCCTCACGGACGGACGGACGGAAGAAGGGAGGGACGGAGGGAGGAGGCGCAGTCCTGACTTGCCAAGCCCGTTGCTGGGGAGACGCGGCTGGCGCGCTCTC